>CM031243.1:134430112-135030112 GCA_018340775.1 Taxus wallichiana var. yunnanensis
GTACAATGACTGAGAAAGAAGTGAAAAAGGTAACCTATAGGTCTATAGGTGGTGTCTAAGGTAGGGGAGCAAGTTTTTGTGCTCAAGATCATGAGAAAGGTGATAGGAAAATTTCTTGGTAAGGTTTAACTTGAAAGTAATGTAAGATCTAATTTGTTAATTCTTAGCTTTTAGTGTGTTGGATTGTTTCTTGATAAGATGTTGTAGGTTCATGGTAGTCAAAAGATGGTATGCTATAAGTTTGATTAGCTCACCAAGATAGGGGGAGCTTGAGTTGCTTCTCTAGTAGAAGTTTTAGATGTCTAGAAGGTATGTAAGGCAAGGTGATTGATGAAATTAAAGTCCATTCCAAAGGTAGATGGTTTCTTTACCTAATAAGTTCAAGGTGTCGTGTTTTTAAGGTTGAAAGGAATAAGAAAGTGCTTCATGGTTGGGTCAAGTGTTTGAGTTGTTTTATGTCTTGTAAGTAAGGTAAGAAGCTTCATTTTTTCTATCTCTACTTTGGAATGTGATGGTATGATCCCAGGGGTGACCAGACTTTGTGTCATGGTATGTATGGTCTTCTAGATCAAGAGAAAGTTGGCTATGAATCAATTGAAGGATAGGTTTTGGGAAGTCTATCCTAAGAGTTGCGTAAAGTCAAGATAAAGAGGAGATTTTCCTATTTTGAGTGAAACAAGATGATATAAGGCAAGAATAAGGTATGTATGATGTTTTTAGCCTTGGTTTATTATTTTTGGAATGTATGGTTGTTGTGTATTCTCTTACCTCAGTTATTTCAAGTTATCCAAGGTGGTCAAATCAAGTCAAGATGAAGCAAAATAGGTGTGTGTGTGGTTAATTCAAAGACTTTGGTTGATGTTTCTAGCCAAGAGATGACCCTATGAAGTTGAGAAAGGTGTAGATAATACAATTTCAGGTATGCTTTATCATTAATGTAAAAAGGGGGAGAAGTTCGGGAGGTTTTATATGAATGAAAAAGGTAGACATTGTTGTCATGTTGTGTTTTAGGTGTTGACATTGATGTAAAATCCCATTAATGACAAATATAATGATGTTGAAGTGGAAAATGATTTTAATTAGGTGGATAATATAGTGTTGTAGGTATGTTCATGGTTATATGAGTTTATTCAGTGATATTGGATTGTTCTAGTGAACCTTATCAAGTGACCTAGCTAGCCTAGGTGATGGTGAATGATAAATGGAGATTATTGATAGCTTCATGAGCATGTTGGAAGCATAGAGAACATGTTTGGGGAGTGTTTAAGAACTCAAATGAGGTTTAGGGTGAAGTTATAGGTTGAAGACCAAGATTCAAGTTCTCATCTAGATAAGGTCTAGGTGTTTGGAGGTATGAGGTTAAGTTGTTGAGCCAAGTGAGCTCATGTATTCATTAAAGGGCGTCATATATGTTGTTATATGACCTTTTGGATATGTTTTATATTAAGTTATGATGTTTTTTTAGTTGAACCTAGCCTAAACCATGTAAAACCCCAAGGGATAGTCATGCAGGTCCTAGTGGATGGAGATATTGAGACATATTTGTGACATGATGATGATTGGAGATGTGATCATGGTGTGTCTTGATGTTGTGGGAAAAATTTCAAGTTTCCATGATGTTTATTTTGCAAGTTATGTTATCTATAGTGAAACAGGTCAAGACGAAAGTCATTTCCATCTCTAATTGCACCTTTTGATGCTTACACAAAATTGTGTTCTTTAGATGGGGCATTGTGGCTTTCAGGGATCTTTATAAATTTACTATATAAGGTTTCAAAAAAGTAATAAGGTCATTTCATCATCACATTTTTATGAATGAATGTTAAGAAGGTAAATTGCTTTTTGTGTGTTTGAAACCCTAGCTCAAAAGTAGTAGGAGATATATTATTCATAAGTGCCCATAATTATTTTCTGTGTTAGTATGATTTTTTTGTGATGGATAATAATCCTCTAGGTTTCCATAAAGGTATGTTATATTTTTTGGTGATTAGTGGACCCCACTAAAACATGCCATATCTTGAAGAAGTTTAGTTTGGGAAAAGGTTTTCTAAAGGATTTGCAAAATAAATAGACATTGTTTTTAGTATGTGAGTTTTTATTTATTTACATGGTGTTTTTAGGTCATGGTGATTCTTATAAATGGAAAAGTGTGCCCTATTTGTGTTGATTGGTCATAAGGTAGTTTTGGGGTAGTTTCAAGTTGTTTACAAAGATGGTCTTGGTTGAAGGCCTTCTAGTTAGAGTTGGAAGGACTTACAATATGTTATGGAAAGATGATTCAGAGGGATTTCAATTGGTATACATTTTTTCTCATGATGATGAGATTTTATGGGCCATCTAGATCAGTTTTTGAGGAATAATATTGTTGTTTTTCCAGGAAAGGATTTCTTAGGATGAAATAATGAAGTGAATGAAGTATGACATGGATAATTTTATGCTTGATATTACATATAAAGTGGATAGGGAAGAATCATGTTCCTAATGAAAAATTTTGGAGTTCTTGGAAGTGGAAGAAAGGGTGTAAACTAGTTGAGTTTGCAAAACTTGTTTATGAGCGAGAATGTTTTGGTGAAGAGGAAAGTTTCTATGGATTGAACACATAGATTTTTTAATATATATAACATACATGGATAATATGAAAAATTCCTAAGGATTTCATAGAGTGATTACATGTCATATTTTAGTTATTCTTTGATGGTCTTGATGCCCAACGGTGAATACAGGGCACTAGAAACAATTGTTTAGTGAAGGATATGAGCCTTTTGGCTTATGTTATGAATTATTTGATTGGTATAAGAAAAATTACAACCATGGATGATTATTTTATGTCATATTACACCTATGTTATTAATTTGGTAGATTTATTAATCATTTTTAATTTGATTTTTCTCATCCTAGTGATGGGTTTTTGTGCTTATATGTAGGTTTTGGGAATGACGAACCTATATGGGTCATATGTGACAATTTTAATGGATGTATTGAGATGTTATTAAGTTTAATTGGTTGAGATAAATGGAAAGGACCTACCTCCCTTGGTTTTATGATATGTAATGCATATAAAAATTGAAGTTAAAGTTCAAATTTGGACTAGTTGAGAAAGAGGGGGAAAGTGTAACCTATGTCAAGTATGTGTTATAGGTATGAAGAAATGTTTTGAGATATGAGAGAGAGTATGACATGTTTATTAGTGTTTATAAGTGTATGTGTATGTTATTGAGGCCAATATAAGTGAAGAAAGAGAAAAGAATGAGTTATGTGGATAAGGGTTTGAGAAGGGGTTTGAAGGAGTTAAGAGCTGAATCTTGTGATCACCATCGATGAGTTGTAGCAAAATATATTCATCAAAATATTGTGTGATAAGTCATATTCATGAAAGTATCTTATTTTTAGTAATATAAACTAGGGTTTAGGGGTTGGTGCTCCTTATGGGGTTAGTGCCTCACTAAAGAAAACTCTTATGATGTATAATATTCACTTAAGTCTTTGTTGTGTGTAATATAAAACAAGTTTTAGTGGGTTTTTTTTCGCTTGATAGTTTCAAACTTATATCAACTTTTATGGTGTTCTCTCTCTTCTACATGGCTATGTGAATGTATGGTATTTGATGTTGTGTACACATAAATTAATGATTAATTAGTTTTTGAATTAAGTAAGCAAATGTGAAATTGGTTTAACTTTATAAGGACTGATTCACCTCCTCTAATTCTATTGTACTTATAAAATCTATATAATATATGAAAGGATAGAATAGAAGAATGTTGTAATTAAAATAATTAGGCACAACATGACATACGATATCAATAGTGAATTCTCCCATGATAACTAGTAAGGTAGTTTGTTTGTGTTACTCGTATGAAATATTATAAAATATTTGTATATTCATGGTGGAAGGAGTAAGATTAGCATTAGAAATATTGAACTATTGTAAAAACAAACTGTTAAAATATTAATACTTGACCCTTTATCAATAAGGGATTTCTTGATTATTGTTGGAGAGAAAATTTGTTAGGTGGAAAAACTTGTGGATTTATTGCCAATGCTCTAGGAATATAAGTCCCTCTACTTAACCAGTGCAACTGATGTATATGCATGCACATGAAAATGTGGATTTATGTGGTGGCCTTTCGACCAAGGATCCAACAAGGACACTCTATCGACCCTATGAAAAATCTTCCGAGATACCTACAAGAGAAAAATGTGTCTAAAGAGAAAGAAAGGGGAGTGAGAAATTAGATAGGATAACTAATGTTATAGGTAGAAAATCATATTCATGAATACATCAATTAGAATTTTTATCAAATGCATTATAATTAGGAGGAAACAACTCTGTGCATAGCAACAAGACCAAACAAAATTTATGATCACAAAGTCTCAATAAACCCTTAGTCAAAAAAGGCTCGAAAATCATTTTTCTTGTATTGATTGATTAAACCAAGATGTACATAGTATGAGAATGGAGGAAAAGAGAGAGTGGGAGAAAGGAAGAATTTGGATATCTCCTTTGTTATCTCAAGGTAGAATGCACTCTTGAGCTTACAAAATTAATGACCAACCCTTGAAATGGGAATGACATTTACAATTTATAGAATGAGAGGTGACTTATCATCTTCCTCATGACCCTCCATATGCCTTATTTCTAACTTTAGAGTATTCATATTCCTACAAAATATTTAAGTCCCTTTTATAAAATCAAGGTGAACTAATTTACATTATGTTTCTAAAATCACTTTTAAGTGATTTAAAGGCATATCAAAAAGTGCAAACCCCAATGAAGAATTAGAACATTTGAAGGGAGAGAAATTTGGGGAGAGGGAAGAGAGAAGAGGAGAAGATGTTTCCCAATGAAGTCTGTTGATCCTCATTGATAGAAAATAAATGCAAAGTGAAACTATGAATCTTGAAACTCCTTGCACACTATGAAAATCCTTTAAATTATCTCGTGAATGCTTTCCAAGTTGATTGAACTATTTCTGATGACTGTAACTCCCGGCATGAGTATGATATACTATTTTTAGTGAGAGGTGATTTTTGCCTCTTCTCAACCATCGTGATGTGAAGAAATCCCTCATTTGATCATGTGCACACTACCCTTGCCTCAACCACATCTTTGGGGTGACTTACTATTTTTAGTAAGCACCCATATAAGGGACTTACTATTCTTAGTAAGAGGTCATTTTCACTATTTTTTGCTCTCAACACTTATTCTATCTTGTTCGTGATCTTAAATGTCTGTTTCCTTTGTCTCAACTACTTTTGATGATGACTTTGTAAACATAGCAAGTCTATATAGGAAAACTTACTATTTTTAGAAAGTGTGTTTTTAGTGCTTGATTTGTGACATAACATACTTTTTTGGAATCATCTTGTCATTATGATTACACCCTCCTGATTTCACATAGTTTTTCACACTAGAATTATTGGAAATAAAATTTTAAATTTTGACTTGGCAGTGGCTTTGGGCACGAAGCTACCAGAGTGGCCATTAATGGAGCTTGAAATTTATAGGTCTAGTTTTTGTCTCTGGTTGTGAGGAAAAAAATCCATTGTGATATGTTTTTTATTTAGAGCCCATGTGCAAGTTTTTAGTTCGTTTCCATTGCCGGAGTGATGGGAAATCTGACGAATGTGAGTCGGTGCACGAAGTGAGGATTTTGTTGGAGAAAATGATTCTTGGCACCATTTGACCTCTCGTTTGTTTCATCTTGATTGTCTTGCAAAATGTGAAAATCTAAAAAATATGACATCTTGGTCGACTTGTACTTTGCAAGATATGAGGTTTTTTTGATTGGGTGGCTTCATAGTTATCTATTGAAAAATCTCCATTTTCTCTTCATTCTTCGTCATTTTCTCCATTTTTATCTCGAGGCTTACACATTGTTGTGAATTCATGGTGTGGAGATTTTGGTGATCACTATGGTGCTGGTTAAGATCAGAAATGGTGGACCGGGTGTCTAAACAAGCTTGAGCAAAGCCATGACATGGTGAGGAGTGCGGAGGAGAAATGAGAGGAAGAAAGCGACTAAGTTCAGATTTTAAATTTTCAAAAAAATGCACATGGAGGGATGGATGCCTTTTTTTTCCCTAATGTCCCTTAGCTTAGGGATATAAGGGACATTAATTTCCATGGTGGTCAAGAGGACAACACATGTCCTCGATTTGATGTGGGGATTTGCTTGAAAAATGCCCTGGGGCTGAAAGTCAGTCACGTGGGTGACCAAAAGACTCCCCATAAGGGCTGGGAACATTTTTCCATGTTCTGGGTCCCTCACCTTAGGGGGACATGAGGGACATCAAATTCCATGGTGCTCCTGGAGTTGACACATGTCCACGATCCGATGACGAGGATTTTGAGCTCAAAAAATGCACTTCGGGGCCGAAAGTCGGTCACGTGGGTGACCAAAAGAATCCCCATAGGGGTTGGGAACATTTTTTAAGGGCTTATGTACCTAACCTCAGGTACTTCAGGGACATAAAATCTTGTTCGGCTCCTAGTGCTGACACACGTCCTCCCGAAAATTGACTAATTTCTAGACTATCTCTAGGAGGGTGACTTAACACGATGATAACTTGAGCTTAGGTGGAATTTATTCGTGAAATTTTATAAGATCCTAACTAGAAATGGAATTTTTAATCCAATAGTTGGGGTCTCATGTCTTGATTCATCCATTTGATCCTTGAAAAAGTGTGGATATCGAGACTCTACACTTGTGCCTAAGAAAAGATGCCTACAAATCCTATGCGCCAAGGTTTTATGAAAAATATGATTTCACCATCATATAGGTCTTTTAATAATTTTTACGTCTATGTTTTGTTTTAATTATAACTACATCCTAAGCTCCCAAAATAACCTTCTTGAAGCTCAAGTCATTGTTTTAGGCCTATGTACTGCCTAGGTTTGTGAACCCTATTTTTTCTCAGACTACTCCAAGTCTTCCTAAACTTCCCCAAAACTTCAAAAATAATTTCCATGATGTTCTAAGGTCTTAAATTCAACTCCATGTTGAATTAGGACCTTTTTTCCACTCCATAGAGGGTTGATCTAGTCTTGGGAAGGCTAGTGATAGCCCTTCCCAATACTTCCAGAAGATAACATCTTTTGATGGACTCCTAAAATCACCTAGGGGGTTGATTTGAATTTCCTAAATCACCTAGGGAATTAATTAACACCAATAAAGAGGTTCTTGGACTCACTAGACATAGTTAGGGTTCTGGGAATGATAAGAAATGAAAATTTTGGGACATGGGTATATTTGTCATGCTCAAAAATTGTCAATTTCTTTGTTGCACATTTTCACGACAACAATGGCTCTAGCTTTGGGACATGACATGGAATGAGCTCGGTGAAGACATGGCATGAGAACTTTGAGAATCTCAACTTACAACATATTGACTAGTGCCTTACCCATTGGGCACTGCGAAGTCACCTACAACTTACAAGAGAGAGAGAGAGAGAGAGAGTGAAGAAGGAAACACACACACCAAAAAGATAGAATGAAAAAACACGAAACACAAAGGGAAACACACCTAGAAATCACCTATGGTATAAGGTGCGGGATAACCCAATTTCATGAAGAACTTTTAATTTATCAAAATTTACCCCTGAAGAGGAAACACTGAATGATGATGTTACTGGAAAGTGGTTGATGGGTTCCATAAAGTACCCTCCCCTCCTTAGCTACTTATGAAAGTTAGGTTCTTTCACAATTTTCTGTGTACTTGGTAGGAGTGAGTCCCATGAGATTCTTGATGCTTGGGTCCTTTCTTGGATCATCCATTTCCTTCATCCTCTTTGAAATTGGTTTCATAGTGCCCATTGCATTCCTTGTTTATCCACATAGATGATTCTTTGTTGAGAACCTCATCGCCTCCCCAAAGCTGATTTTCATTCAAATTACGTGAACATTTTGGGTTATTTTATTTCTCGGATCTCTTCTCATTGACCTCTTTTCCATGAGAAACTTCAAACTTATCCTTTTCCTTTACTCCACTGTGAGGTTCTTGAGTACTAATGAAAGGAATAGACGTGACCTCATACTTGTCTTGTATGTCCATGGCGTAAGTGAAGAGATCAAGAATCGGGTTTGGGTCTTCGCAACTTTTGTTGCATCCAAGATTTCTTACACGGAGTTATGCTTCATCATTTCGTGCAGCTCCTCTTTATACGCCTTTGAAGAATATTTATTTTTCATCTCAAGGAAACTATCTAGAGGGATTACCTCATCATCTTGGGAATCACTACATTTTATCACTCCTTTTTCCATAGGGGCTTTAGCTTCAAAGGCCTCAAAAATTATTTCTTCTATTTATTCATCATGGAGAGAATCTTCTTCTGTAAATGGGAAAGAAAATATATCCATTTCATCACCATATCCACTAACCATTAGATCGAGAGGGACATCATATTTCTCATCTAGATTGATTTAAACATAGCCCATCTTCACACTGGTTGAGGTTTCCAAGTTAGCTTCATGCTTGTCTTCAAGATTCATGGCTTGCATTAAAAGTTCAAGACTGATTTTAGGGTCTTTTGTTTCTTCCATGGCTCTTAGCAAGTCCTTTTACAGATAGTTCTTTCCCATTGCTTGAGTGTTCATTGTGGAATAGCTTGGCTTGGTCTCTTCTTGGGTAACATGATCAAGGTATTCCTCATCTTCGAATGGGAATGATAAAATTTCTTCATCACGAGATAAACACATAAGCTGATTTTTCTATTTGAAAATCATCAAGAACTATTTCCTCTTCTTCATGGTTTGCGTCATCCAAAAATTTAGAGCTTCCCTCTTGTAACTCAAATATCCTCAATGCTTCTTCAAAGTCCAAATATCTCTAGGAAGGCATGTCTAGACCTATCAAGATGGGAATATCCTCTTCCTCCTCAGTTTCCACAAAGTGATTCATCCACCTGCTACCTTGGTACAAAATGTTAGCTTTTGGGCTTCTAAAATTTTATACTGTGTACCTCATCTTCTTCTCGGGAAGAAATTTATCCATGTCTCCCTTCACTGGTATGATTGCAGAAGACCAATTCATCTAAATTTTCCCTCCCAAGTCTCGGAAGAAATTTCTACTCAGCAACATTCTGAATGAGATTGGGACATCTACTACCAAAATCATCGCTGAAATTTTCTTGTCTGAAATCTGGCGAGAACCACCTATGCATCTTTGACCTTCCCTACAAGTGAGACCTCTTTTGATTCCAAAGAGTAATAAGAGCCTCTAAGTGGAGTCATGGTAGGTTTGAGATCCTTGGTAACCTTCAAAGGCATCATGTTATCTAAGGCACAGAATCTATTATGCAATTTTTATTACATGTTCTTCAATAAGAAGAGAGACGTAGAAAGGTTCAACTTTATTAGTATTTTATGAACTCAAAGAAACATGTTTTGTGAGGTAGGTGTAGGTGAGTTTGGTAGCATACCTTTGGAAATTGAAATTACAACATTGGGTGTTAGAATACCACTCTTGATATATCAGATGAACCTCTCAAATTATTCAGGATGATTATGCAAATATTCAATTTCAGTAATCTGCACTTTGGCTTTGTTTGCATATTCTATGAAGTCAAAGGGAGTAGATCTAGACAAGGGGGTGAAGTGACTACTTTTGGATTTTGGACAGGTTTGGAGGCATGAGCATATTTTTTGGTAATAGAGGGTATTTTGAAAGGTACACTAGGAGCTTTCAAAGTACTAGATTTTATAGGAGCATATTTAGATTTAGACTTAGATGAGACATTAGAAGACTTACTTGGGTTGCAGGAGGCTTCTTACTTGCAGAATCAGGTTCCAATAATGCATACTTCATGGAAGATGGATGTGGGGATCCTCGACTAATTATTTTGTTTTACATATTTTCCACGGGAGGATCATCAACCTTCTTTTCCTTTAGTAGTGGAGGTAGATGCTCTTTTCTTAGACTAAGAATGATTGAATTTGTTTATGAGAAACTAGGTTAATATTCTTTGTCTTCTTCATCACTTCTAGAATACTCATAGAATCTTATTTTTGTATCATTCTCAAACTCATCACTTTCTAGGTAACCACCACCTTCACTTTCTTGTTCAAGCTCTTCTTCACTTTCTTGAAATCTGCAATTTACGTTCATGGGTGGGGCCTCCAAGGAAAGCCTTCGGGGTGATCTTGAAATCTGATTTTAATTTCTTTTTGAGAAGAAACTCATTTGATATTTCCTCCTCAACGATTCCATTTCATTTTCCATTTTCTGCATTAAAGGATCAATTATTTCATCTCTAGGACATTGAGCTTTACCCTTTGAGGGATTCTTGATCTTTCTAGATAGGATGAGATCGTCATCAAGTTCAATGGATAATCTTTGTGCTTCTGCAATATCCCTTGGTTGAACTCTTCGTAGGAGAAATCCTACCTCTGGTGATTGAGCATTGATGAAGAATCTCTTGACATTGTTTTTAGATGGTGAATCCTCTTCAGGTATCCTATAAAGAAACCTGATTGAAATGAGCCATGAAGTCTCTCATAGTTTCAATTTCTCCTTTCTTTATTTGAGCCAACTACACTAGGAGGTCCTGACAGTCTTAGTTGATTTAAATCTCTCTGTGAAGGCATCCTTGATTTCATTCCAACCCTTGATGGACTAGGCGGATAAGAGGTAAAACCATTCTACTAATTTTTCTTAGAGGGACTCCACGACCGGTCTCATAGAAACATCTTCATGTTGGACACCAAGAATTCCACATGATGTTGTGAAAGAAGCGATGTGTTCTTCAGGATGTTATGCGTTATCACATTTGAACTTTGGAAAGTTCTTATGGGAACCCACCGGTAGATCGTGAAGAGGGGTTCAAGAGCAAGTGGGCATGTATTCATTTCCCCATGGAACAATGGGTTGAGGTATTTCTACTTTATCTACCATTGTTGTTTCTGTTTCTTCTCTTGCTTCTACAAATTCTTCTTCTGGGAACTTAACAACCAACGATGGTTGAAAAATGGGAGAATTTTAAGGGGAGTATAAATAGGAGTCTTAACGGGATTGCTAGGTGAAGTTGTTTGAAGAGATGGATGGAGAGGAGGCTTGAGAGAAGAAATATGGATTATCTCTAATTCATTCTTGCTGATTTTGCAAAGCCTCAAAATTGGAATCAACAACACCTCTTGACCTACTCAACTTGGTGTATCTTCCTTCAACTAGATTTTGGAAAATTTTATAGTGGGAACACAAAAGGACACTGTGGAATGTGAAAAGTCACATGCAGAAATCAGCAGTGTATCTTTTGGCAACAAAATTTCATGAAATTTATAAAAAAAAATCAATATTTGATTTTTTTAAATTTTCAAACCTTGCGGTCATATATTGGGTGCAGATGATGCTAAATATGCACCACAGTGGGTGCCAAAAACTATTGGCAAGAAAAATTTTTAGGTGGAAAAACTTGTGGATTTTTTGTGAACACTCTAGGAATCCAAGTCCTCTTCTTAACCGTGTACAGCTGTCATATATGCATGCACATGAAAAGGTGGATTTTTGTGGTGGCCTTTCGATTAGAGATCCAACAAGGACACTCCACTGACCTTGTGGAAAAGCTTACAGATACCTGCAAGAGAGAACTTTGTCTAAAGATCGGGAAATGGGAGTGAGAAATTAAATAGGAGAACTAATGTTATAGGTAGAAAATTAGATTCCTTCATACATCAATTAGAATTTTTATCACATGCATTATAATTAGGAGGAAACAACTCTATGCATAAGCAACAAGACCAGATGGAATTTATGATCACAAAGTCTTCATAAACCCCTTAGTCAAAAAAGGCTCGAAAATCATTTTTCTTGTATTGATTGATTAAACCAAGTTGTACATAGTATGAGAATGGAGGAAAAAGAGAGAGTGGGGAAAGGAAGAATTTGTATATCTCCTTTTTTAGCTCAAGATAGAATGCACTCTTGAGCTTAAAAAATAATGACCAATCCCTTGAAATGGGAATGATGTTTACAATTTATAGAATGAGAGGTGACTTATCGTCTTCCTCATGACCCTCCATATGCCTTATTTCTAACTTTAGACTATTCATATTACTACAAAGTATTTAAGTCCCTTTTATAAAATCAAGGTGAACTAATTTACATTATGTTTCTAAAATCACTTTTAAGTGATTTAAAGGCATATTAAAAAGTGCAAACCCCAATGAAGAAATAGAACATTTAAAGGGAGAGAAATTTGGGGGAGAGGGAAGAGAGTGAAGAGGAGAATATGTTACCCGATGAAGTCTCTTGATTCTCATTGATGGAAAAATCCAAATGCAATGAAACTATGAATCTTGAAACTCCTTACACACTATGAAAATCCTTCAAATTAGCGCGTGAATTCTTTCCAAGTTGATTGAACTATTCACGATGACCGTAACTCCCAGCGTGAGTATGATATACTATTTTTAGTGAGAGGTGATTTTTGCCTCTTCTCAACCATCGTGATGTGATGAAATCCCTCATTCGATCCTATGCACACTACCCTTTCCTCAACCGCTTCTTTGGGGTGACTTACTATTTTTAGTAAGCACCCATATAAGGGACTTACTATTTTTAGTAAGTGGTCATTTTCACTATTTTCTACTCTGAACACTCATTTTGACTTCCTCATGATCTTCAATGCCCACTTTGCCTTTGTCTTAGCTACTTTTGATGATGACTTTCCAAACATAGCAAGTCTATATAGGAAAACTTACTATTTTTAGAAAGTGTGTTTCTAGTGCTTGATTTTTGACATAAAATACTTTTTTGACTCATCTTGTCATTACGATCACACCCTCCTAATTTCACAAAGTTTTTCCCACTAGAATGATTGGAAATAAAATTTTAAATTTTGACCTGGCAGTGGCTTCAGGCATAGAGCTACCATGGCGGCCATTAATGGAGCTTAAAATTTACAGGTCTATTTTTGTCTCCGTTTGCAAGGAAAAAAACTCCATTGTGATATGTTTTTTATTTGGAGCCCATGTGCAAGTTTTTAGTTCGTTTCCATTGTCGAAATGATGGGAAATCTGATGAATGTGAGTGGGTGCACGAAGTGTGGATTTTATTGGAGCAAATGATTTCAAACACCATTTGACCTCTCGTTTGTTTCATCTTGATTTTCTTACAAAATGTGAAAGTCTACAAAAGATGGCATCTTGTTCCAACTTGTACTTTGCAAGATATGAGGATTTTTCGATCGGGTGGCTTTGTAGTTATCTAGAGAAAAATATCTATTTTCTCTTAATTCTTCATCATTTCACTCCATTTTTATCTGAGTCCTACACATTGTTGTGCATTCATGGTGTGGAGATGTTCATGATTATTATGGAGCTAGTTCAGATCAAAAATGGTAGACCGGGTGTCTGAACAAGCTTGAACAAAGCCTTGACATGGTGAGGAGCTGTGGAGGAGAAATGAGAGGAAGAAAACGACTAAGTTCTAGATTTTAAATTTTCAAAAAAAAATGCACATGGAGGGGATGGGTGCATTTTTGTGTCCTTGATGTCCCTTACCTTAGGGATGTGAGGGACATCAATTTCCATGGTGGTCAAGAGGACGACACATGTCCTCGATCCGATGACAAGGGATTTGCTTGAAAAATGCACCTAGGGGCTGAAAGTCGGTCACGTGGGTGACCAAAAGACTCCCCATAAGGGTTGGGCACATTTTTCCATATTTTTTATCCCTCACCTCAAAGGGATGTGAGTGACATCAAATTCCATGGTGGTCATGGAGGTGACACATGTCCTTGATTTTATGGCAGGGAGTTTGAGCTTAAAAATGCACTTGGGGGCTGAAATTTGGTCACGTGGGTGACCAAAAGACTCCCCATAGAGGCTAGACACATTTTTCAAGGGCTTATGTACCTGACCTCAGGTACTTTAGGGACATAAAATCCTGTTAGGCTCCTAGTGCTGACACGTGTCCTCCCAAAAATTGACTAAGTCCTAGACTATCTCTAGGAGGGTGACTTAACACGATGATAACTTGAGCTCCTAGTGGAATTTCTTTGTGAAATTTTATAAGATCCTAATTGTAAATGGAATTTTGAATCCAATAGTTAGGGTCACATGTCTTGATTCATCCATTCGATCCTTGAAAATGTGTGGATCGAGACTCCACTTGTGCCTAAGAAAAGATACCTGTAAATCCTATGCGCAAGGTTTTTGAAAAATATGATTTCACCATCATATAGGTATTTTTATAATATTTACATCTATGTTTTGTTTTACTTCTAAGTACATCCAGAGCTCCCAAAATCACCTTCGAAGCTCAGCCGTTGTTTTAGGCCTATGTACTACCTAGGCTTGTGAACCCTATTTTTACTCAGACTACTCCAAGTCTTTCCGAACTTCCCCAAACCTTCCAAAATAATTTCCATGATGTTCTAAGGTCTTCAATTCAACTCCATGTTGAATTAGGACCTTCCATTCTACTCCAGGAGGGTTGATCCAGTCTTGGGAAGGCTAGTGATATCCCTTCCCAATACTGCTAGAAGATAGCATCTTTTGATGGACTCCTAAAATCACCTAGGGGGTTGATTTGACTTTCCTAAATCACCTAGGGAATTAATTAACACCAATTGAGAGGTTATTATACTTGACTAGACATACTTGGGGTGCTTGGGAATGATAAGACATGAAAATTTTGGCACGGGGTATAGTTGTCATGTTCGAAATTGTCAATTTCCTTGTTGAACATTTACACGACAATAATTGACTCTAGCTTAGGGACATGACATGGAATGAGCGCGGTGAAGAGATGGCATGAAAACTCGAGAATATCAACTTAAAACATATTGACCAATGCCTTACCCATTAGGCCCTGTGGAGTCACCTACAACTTACAACAAGAGAGAGAGAGAGAGAGAGAGAGAGAGAGAGAGAAGGAAACACACACACACACAAAACACAAAGGGAAAAACACCTAGAAATCACCTATGGTACAAGGTGGGGGATAACCCAATTTCACTGAAGCACTTTTAATTTCTCAAAATTTACCCATAAAGAGGAAACACTAAATGATGATGTTTTGTGAAGCGGTTGATGGGTTCCATAAAGTACCCTCCCCTCCTTAGTTGCTTATGAAAGCCAGGTTCTTTCACAATTTTTGTGTACTTGGTAGAAGTGAATCCATGTGAGTTTCTTGATGCTCAGGTCCTTTCTTGGATCATCTATTTCCTTCATCTTATTTGAAATTGGTTTCATAGTGCCCATTGCATTCCTCTTTTATCAACATAGATGATTCTTTTCTCGAGCACCTCATTTTTGCCCCAAAGCTGATTTTCATTCAAATTATGTGAACATTCTGCAGGTTATTTTATTTCTCAGATCTATGCTTGTTGACCTCTTTTCCATGAGAAACTTCAAACTTATCCTTTTCCTTTACTCCACTATGAGGTTCTTGAGTACTGATGGAAGGATTAGACGTCACCTCATACTTGTCTTGTATGTCCATGGCACAAGTGAAGAGATCAAGAATCAGCTTGGGGTCTTCCACAACTTTTGTTGCATACAAGATTTCTTGCATGGAATTATGCTTCATCATTTCCTACAGCTCCTCTTTTTATGCCTTTGAAGAATATTTATTTTTCATCTCAAGGAAACTTTCTAGAGGGATTACCTCATCATCTCGGGAATCTCTGCATTTTATCACTCCTTTATCCATGGGGGTTTTAGCTTCAAAGGCCTAAAAAATTATTCCTTCTATTTATTCATCGTGGAGAGAATCTTCTTCTATAAATGGGAAAGAAAATATCTCCATTTCGTCACCATATCCACCAACCATTGGATCGAGAGGGACATCATATTTATCATCTAGATTTATTTCAACATATCCCATCTTCACACTGGTTGAGGTTTCCAAGTCAGTATCACACTTGTCTTCAAGATTCATGGTTTTCATTTGAAGTTCAAGACTAATGTTAGGGTCTTTTGTTTCTTCTGTGGCTCTTAGTAGTCCTTTTACAGATAGTTCTTTCCCATTTCTCGAGGGTTCATTTTGGACTAGCTTGGTGTCTTCTTGGGTACGGGGTTCATTTTAAGAGACCTCCACGGGAATCAAAGGTGGAGAATACTTGGCGAATATCCCCGGAACCGGTTTCATGGGAAGGTGAATTTTTTGGGGGTTGTATGAAAAATTTCACCGATTATCAAGCAACTATGACTGAGAGAAGGCTGCGAGATGCGCGATAGGAGATTTTTTGTCGTGTTGGCGTCAAAAAAATGCGGTGGCGTGCGTCAATGCATTTTTTTGACACGCTTGACGAAAAATCTCCCGTCGTGCATCTGCAGCCTCCGACCTCTGCTTTCTCATCAAAAAATCTCCGTGTTGCGCATCAACAAACTCTTTGTCGTGCGTCTGCTATGCGTCAATATCTGTTGTACCTCCTTGTCGTGGTGTAAAAAATGCGTTGATGGCGTGCGTCAGCGGACCTTAGTGACACGCGTCACTAAGGTCTGTTGACACGTGTCACTAAGGCCTGTTGACGCGCGTCACTACATTTTTTTGACGCGCGACAACAAATATCCTGTTGCGCGTCTGCAACCTCTGCCCTCTTCTTGCTCATCGAAAAAAACTCCATGTCGCTCGTCAACAAAATCTTTGTCATGCATCTACTATGCGTCAATATCTACAAGTATCTCCTTATCTCGCAAACCCTCCTTATCACGTGTCAATAACTTACCCCCTTGTCACGTGTCTATAATATGGGATATATCATATTGTTGAAAAATGTGAAGTAGAAGTGTTCTACCTGGCGAATAATCTAGGTTTATATAGGGGATATTTTTCAAGGGTAGGCAAATCGACCCCTAAAAAAATTAAAGTGTAATTTTTAGGTGAGCAGTCAGCGACCCGTGCCAAAAATTCACCTTTTCAAAATTTCAAAAATGGAATATTCGCCATATTACGACTATTCGCCACTAAAATTTTCCCTACTTGGGTAACATGATCAAGGTATTCCTCATCTTTGAATGGGAATGAGAAAATTTATTCATCTCGAGATAAAAACATAAGATGACTTTTTTGTTTGAAAATCATCAAGAACCTTTTCCTCTTCTTCATGATTTGCATCATCACGGAAATTGAGCTTCCCTCTTGTAACTTTAATCTCCTCAATGCTTCTTCAAAGTCCAAATATCTCTGGGAAGGCATGTACGGACCTATCAAGATGGGAATATCCTCTTCCTCCTTAGTTGTCACAAAGTGATTCATCCGCCTACTACCCTGGTATAAAATGTTACCTTCGGGCTTACAAAATTTTTTACCATGTACCTCATCTTCTTCTCGGGAAGTAATTTATCCTTGTTTCCTTTCACTCGTATAATTACGAGAAGACTAATTCATCTAAATTTTCTCTCATATTTCTCGATAGATATTTCTACTTAGTAACATTCGATTGAGGTGGGGACGTCTACTACCAAAATCATCGCTGAAATTTTATTGTCTAGAAATCTTGCGAGAGCCACCTATGCATCTTTGACCTTCACTACAAGTGAGACATCTTTTGATTCCAAAGAGTAATAAGAGCGTCTAGGTGGAGTCATGGTAAGTTTGAGATCCTTGGTAACCTTCAAAAGCATCACGTTATCGATAGCCTATAGGGAATTACTATTTGTAGTAAGTGGTCATTTTCACTATTTTCTTCTCTCAACACTCATTCTATCTTCCTTGTGATCTTCAATGCCCACTTTGCCTTTATCTCGGATTCTTTTGATGATGAATTTTGAAACATAGCAAGTCTATATAGGAAAACTTACTAGTTTTAGAAATTGTGTTTCTAGTGCTCGATTTGTGTGAACATAATTTTTAGACTCGTCCTGTCATTATGATTACACCCTCCTATTTTCACATAGTTTTTCCCACTAGAATGATTAGAAATAAAATTTGAAATTTTGACTTGGTAGTGGCTTCGGGCACGGAGCTACCATGGCAGCCATTAATGGAGGTTAAAATTTGTAGGTCTTTTTTTGTCTCCGGTTGCAAGGAAAACAACTCCATTGCGATATATTTTTATTTGGAGCTCATGTGTAAGTTTTTAGTTCGTTTCCATTGCCAAAGTGATGGGAAATCACGAATGTGAGTAGGTGCATGAAGTGAGGATTTATTTGGAGCAAATGATTTCAGGCACCATTTGACCTCTTGTTTTTTTCATATTTATTGTCTTGAAAAATTTGAAATTATGCAAAATACGACATCTCGGTCTGACTTGTACTTTGCAAGATATGAGGATTTTTTGATCAAGTGGCTTCGTAGTTATGTAGCAAAAAATCTCCATTTTCTCTTTGTTCTTTGTCATTTCACTCCATTTTTCTCTAAGGCCTGTATATTACTATAAATTCATGGTGTGGAGAGTTTTTGATCATTACGAGAGATGGTTTAGATTAGAAATGGTGGAACATGTGTTTGAACAAGCTTGAGCAAAGCCATGGTAGGGTGACGAGTGTGGAGGAGAAATGAGAGGAAGAAAATGGCTAAGTTACTGGATTTCAAAATTTCAAAACAAATGTGCATGGAGGGGTTGGGTGCATTTTTTTTCCCTGATTTCCCTCACCTTAGGGATGTGAGGAAGATCAATTTCCATGGTGGTTAAGAGGACGACACGTGTCCTTGATCCGGCGATAGGGGATTTGCTTGAAAAATACACATGGGGGCTTAAAGCCGGTCACGTGGGTGACCAATAGACTCCCCGTAGGGAATGGGAACATTTTTCCATGTTTTTTTTTCCTCACCTCAAAGGTACATGAGGGACATAGAGTTCCACAATGGTCCTAGAGTTGACACATGTCCTTGATCTGACGACAAGGAGTTTGAGCTCCAAAAATGCACTTGGGGGTTGAAAGTCGGTCACATGGGTGACCAAAAGAATCCCCATAGGGGCTGGGAACATTTTTCAAGGGCTGATGTACCTGACCTTAGGGACTTTGGGGACATAAAATCCCATTAGGCTCCTGGTGCTGACACATGTCCTCCCGAAAATTGACTAACTCTGGACCTGTCTCCAAGAGGGTGACTCATAACGATGATAACTTGAGCTCTGGTGGAATTTATTCATGAAATTTTATATGAAAATGATTGGAAAAGTAATTTTAAATATAATGGTGGGGATTTCATGTCTTTATTCATCCATTTGATCTCTAAAAATATGTAATTTTTATACGAGACTTCACCTGTTCTTGATAAAACATTTCTGAAAATCCTATGCACCAAGGTGTTGTGAAAAATATGATTTCACCATCATATAGGTATTGGAATTATATTTCATTCTATGTTTAATTTTACTTATAAATCCATCCAAATCTCTTGGAATCACCTTCCCAAGCTCATCAGCTCTTTTAGGCTTATGTCTTGCCTAGGCTCGTGAACCCTGTTTTTACTTAGACTCTTCCAAGTCTTTCAGAACTTCCCCAAAAATTCCAAAATCATTTCCATGATGTTATATGGTCTTCAATTCAGTTCCATGTTGAGTTAGGCCCTTCCGTTACACTCTAGGAGGGTTGATCCAATCCTAGGAAGGCTAGTGATAGCCCTTCCCAATACTGCCAGAAGATAACATCTTTTGATGGACTCCTAAAATCACCTAGGGGGTTGATTTTAATTTCCTAAATCACCTAGGGAATGAATTAACACCAATCAGGAGGTTACTGGACTAACTGGATAGACTTGGGGTGCCTAAGAATGATAAGACATGAAAAATTTGACATAGGGGTATAGTTATAGTGCTTGAAAATTATCAATTTCCTTGTTGCACATTTGCATGATAACAATTATAATATTTTGTATGTTTACTTAAATATACAACTCAAGATCACTATTACGATACCTTATGATGGAAATTAATTAGTGATAAAGGATATATTTCCATGAAAAAAATGAAGGTTATTGGTGATAACAAATGTTACATAGGTAAGAGTGGGATTGTGATATATTGGTGCAACATCATATAATTATTAAAAGATATCAATAATTAAGGGATGGAGATAGATAAAATCACAAAATTAAATGATACAACGCTTAATAAAATCCATGATATAAAAAAGAAAATATCCTCCAATTAAATGAGAAATGATGCACTTAATTAGAAAATAGAAGATCAATAGCCAAGAGACCATAGAGAATAGAACCAAAAGTAATGTTTAGTAAAAATTGGTCATTAAATTAATAAAATGACCATTAATGAAATAAATAGTAAATTAAACAAAACAAAAAGTTGTATTTTGCAATAAAAATTGGAATAAAATCCTCAAGTGATTGGAAAAAGTGTATATTTTTCTAATTTTGCCCTTATTACTATAAATATTAATTTTAAATTTTTGATAGTTATGCTAAAAATTATGTCAAATAATTTTTTTTTTCATTAAATATATAAAAATTAAGAGAAAACTTAGAGGAAATTGAAAATATAGTTATTCTGATTGAGATATGTGACCAAAGGTGATTTTGCAATAAGATGATTTAATAAATTTTGAATTAAATATAATATTGCAAATTCACTTATTGTATGAATATTTAAGTACAAAAATTACACAAGAAATTTAAGATGTAAAGTATGAAACCCTAAAAAATAAGATGAGATAAGAATACTTAGTTGATTTATATGCAATATAGATGCGGTATGAGTTGGGAAAAGTGTTGAATATGATGTAAGAAGCATTGTATTTGACCTCTGTAAAGTCTGGATCTCATGAAAAAGACTAGGTAGGGGCACCCAAAGCACGATAGGGGCACCTTGGTGATGATGACTAGATCTTGGTGCCCATGAATACGAAAAAGGTATGGGTATAGTTTCTATTGTGTCATAAGGGTGTCACAATTATTCCCTATTGATCACTTGATAGTCGTCTCCTATATCATTGAAGGTACCGTAGCCTAGAAAAGAGAAATTTACTTACAAAATCCCACAAAACGCATCAAACCACAAAAGTAAAATTAATAATTGGGAATCATATTGACTCTAATTGTCACCTTAATAATGAACTTAATTTCAAGAATTGCACTACATCTCATACTCCGTGTAGTGCTTGTGTGTGTGAGAGAGAATGATTCCCTAAGATGTCATTATGCGAGTTATAGTTGATAGTTGGTTGTATCTAAAATGTAGTAATGTAGTAGAATGTGTGGATGTAATTGAATTAACTTTGCCTTCCTAGGCTACGTATGAAGAGTTTACATCACTTTTCCTTGAGTGAATACTAGATGAATTTCTTGGATTTCATTAGGTTCTTTTTGAATGCAATCTTAGGTGATGATAGTAATTCTTAGTTCTTGGTCCTTGAATTTAAACACAGAACTATGTATTTATATAATTCCCTTGTTTTAATTTTGTAATTGAAAAATAGAAGGCTTATCCATAAGTGAAAAATATGCCCAAAAGATAAGAGGACTCAAATGAAGCAAGTAAGGTAAGAAAGGGTCATGGGTGCCCATAGGGGATAGGGCGTATAGGTGCTACTTTGTCTTGGTGGGTGTTGGTGTCTAAATCTAAAAATGATAAAAAGTAAAGTTTACAATGGGCTATATGGTGTGTAAGACCAAATAAAAAACAAAAGACAAATAAAAGAGGAAAAATATAGTTTCCAATTACTAGTTTTCTTAATTAGGAATCATCGCAAATGCTAGCATGCTTGTAGGATCTATAAATTTACCCAGTGCATGATTTTGTGTCTAAATTTACCCCAATTTATGTTATTGAGTGAATAATCAATAACATAAAGTAGATAAGACATGCATACCTTATGATCTTATAGAATGTGTGGTGAAATGTGTCTTTGAATGGACAAGTGAAGCATGGAATGAAGCGTTGAGACTAGGAAAGGAAAGTGACCCTAGGGGTGAAGCGTATGCATTTCTTTGTACATGTTTTTGTTCTTGTATTTTTAGGATGCTTATTTTTCATATTAATAACAAAATTGTAAAGAAGGCTGAAAAAGTATTCAAAGTCATGTATATGAAAGATCGAGTAAAGTATGTAAAAGTGTGTAAAAGTAATAGTAAAGGAAAGTGTGCACTTGATGCTCCTTGTGAGGTTAGTGCTCCTTATTGGTTTGATGCTTAAATAAATTTGAATTATATCTCTAATAAAGATTTTTTATGTGGTTTTTCTATGCATTTAGGGTTTCCCACTTATATCTGGTGTTTATGTGTTCTTGTGTTCTCATTTTTTCATCTAATGGTTATGTTTCTTAAGAATACATGCTTAATGGTTAAGTTGAATTGAATGGTTGATGAATATAAATGTTAAGTGATGAAATAATCAATTCTCACTAATTCACCCCCTTTTAGGGATTGTTCTTCCAACAATATAGTTCTATGGATGGAAGTGAGATAGGCCCAAAGGGCGGGATGTATTTGGAGTTCCAATTACGACCTATTTTACAAACCAATTTCTCCATAATATGAACAAGAATTTTATTGGTGGCCTCAGCTTGCCCACTAACTTGAGGGTAATAAGGTGTACACTAATTTTGGTTAATTTTAAAGCGTTGGAAGAGATCCTTCACTTGCTTGTTTTTGAATGATTTTCCATTGTCTAATACAATGGTAGAAGGGATTTCGTAATGGAAAATGATATGGTTCATGATGAATTTGGAAATATGAGCACCAGTGACATAGGTGAGAGGAACAACCTCCACCCATTTGGTAAAGTACTTAGTGGCAGTGATAATGTGTTTGTGGCCATTAGATGAGGTGGGGGTGAGTTTTCCTATAAGATCGAGCCCCCATTTATTAAACAACCATGGTGTTGTGATAGAATAAAATGAAGAAGATGTGCATGGATAAAATTTTCATGTTTTTAACATAGGAAACATTTCTTCACATACTGAAAATAGTTTGTTTCCATAGTAGGCTAGTAGTATCCCATGCATAAAATTTTCTTCGCGAGGACTATGAAACTTGTATGAGAACCAAAAATTCATTTTTGCACATCTTTGGTTATTTGGATAGCTTCTTCATAATTAAATAAATGTAACATAGTCCCATTGTAACCTCGATGATAGATAGTTCCCCCAAGTAAGGTGTAATAGGATATATGTTGTATAATGGTTCTCTTTTGGGAGTTGGAGAATTTGGGTGGGAAGGTACCATCCTGTAGGTACTTATAAATGTAGACATTCCTGGGCTAAAAGGAACCAAAAAATTCACATAACAAATATGATTCTAGTATGTCTTAGGCTAGTACTTAGATGATCAATAAGGAATTAAAAGTATCTAGTATTTGGTCATAAGCGTAACAAGGATTTGATGGAAGTCATAGTGTTGGTGGGAAATTTTTTTTCTGAAGATAAGAAACAAATATAAAAGGGACAGAAGTCCCTCCTCTTTAATGGGGAGGTTCCCTTATTCATAATCCAAAAACCTAAGTATTTAAAAATATGCAAGCTAAAAACTTCGGATGAGGATATTGGTAACTGGAAATTTGAATCATTCTTTTCAATACATAAGAGAAATGAAGAAAAGGCATGGAGTAATTACAATAGTATTACTATGGAAAGATGATTTAGTTAGGGAAACACAATGCTGCAAAAAAATAAGCTCGATCAAAGATACAAAAAACTTCCTTGGTTCCTAAGATTACCAATTGATTTGGAATAGGAGAGAAGGGAAGAAGTAACACTTTCAAATAAAGAGAATGAAATTTTTATTTTAGTTATGCATGTAATAT
Organism: Taxus wallichiana var. yunnanensis; assembly: GCA_018340775.1. Classification (NCBI taxonomy): domain Eukaryota; kingdom Viridiplantae; phylum Streptophyta; class Pinopsida; order Cupressales; family Taxaceae; genus Taxus; species Taxus wallichiana. The sequence goes on from CM031243.1 coordinate 134,453,760, forward strand.
AAATTCAATAACATGTGTGTTTGTATATATGAAAACCTATCTTACATAAAATGCAGATTAATAGAAATTTTAACACATCTCATTTCATGGATTGAACACAAAGTTTCAAATTTCACATATATCAAACTATCACATGATGGCTGATTGCAATAAAGTTAAATTGAAATAACTCGGTTGAGAGAGGAATGTCTTATTATGTATTGATCAAAACTTTACATATTACATCTGAGTGCATGAATATCCAACCCCTTTTACAAGTGAAAAAATAAGGCCTTATATAGGCGAGGGAAGGATATAACTACATTTTTAATTAATTGTATTCTAATTTAGTGTTAAACACCTAATCAATTAATTAAATAATTGTATTTATTTTACAATTTTACTTTTTAGAATAATAAATCAAACTCTAAAAATAATAAAATTGTGAAACATTATGAGCACGAAGAAGAAGGTGCAAAGAGGAACATCCGAACTTGGAACCTTGATTTTAAGCACTTGTGATCTAAAATTAATCACAACTATTGAAATATACATGAACTTAGGGACTATTGTGTTTACAAGAGCAGCCAACTAAATTCCAAGAGAGTAATCCATATATTTTGCAATCCCACCATTCTACAAAATTCCTTTTGATGCTTCCACTATGACATTTTACAATTCTAATAGCTCCTCCATCTTGTCCATGTTCAATGAGTCTAATTTTAATAACTCCTCCTTGATCGAGTGAGTTGAATTCTGTTTTGATTTCATCAATTTGATTCCTCTGTATAGAAATTATCCTTGTAGAACTAAAAATTAAGAGATTTTAAGTCAATGAAGATATCAACCTTTAATGATCCACCTTTCTGCACCATGCCTTTTAGTTACACTGTAGTTTCCTCTCAGGACCCGATTCTCCATTCAAAAGCGTACGTCCATTTCTTGGATAGGTTATTCTTTGAATTATCCAAAATATTGTGAGATAAGAGAATATTTTCATTAATTGTGTTCATGATTTTTAGATCTTGAATATAATCTTCCCCTGACTTGAGATCCTTATCAATGGTGTGTAATCCTCTAATGAGTTTCTCTTGAGATGAGGAGATATTATCATAGAACATGTATGCCTCATAAAAAAATCCCAAACTATAAACTAGAATTACCTCTCCCGAAGCCTAAAAAGCTTTTCCAAATTCTACATGTTTATGAATTTCTGCAATAGCTTTGAGATCTATCTCGTGATGGCAATGATGGGTGGAAGTGTAGAGATGGGAGTGGGATCAAGAGGGGTTTAATCTAATGAGAGTAAATATTTGATAAAATTTGAGAGAAAATATAATTTTTCCTCAAGTTGATCTTGAGTTTTCTTCCCTTTTTCCACCCTCTCAATAACCTTGGATATAAATTCTAAGAGATTATGCACTTCTCCCTCAAGGATTGATTCACCAAGTGGAATTCTAGTGAGTTATAAGTCTGAAATAGATATCTCTTTTTCATTCTTGTCTCATTTTGGATTAGAAATATTTATAAATTGTTTTCCTTTGGCATATGAGACCAAATGATAAGTTTACTTCAATTTTTAGGAGGAAGAGTTGTTCTAGAAGAGTATCTACTTTGCATAAAATCCTGAAGCAACAATTTGAGATGAATTTTTCCTTTTCTTATTGTCAATAATGGGTTAGAACCATGTGAATGAATCACCATAAGGATGAGATAGAGGAGGAGGTAAGGATGGGGAAACTTGTGAGATGAGTAGTTGAGAAGCAAAAGCTTCAACAATGGAAGTTTCAACAAAAGAAGATGTTGGTCTTCTAACCTCCAGCTTAGGTCTAGAGAACCCTATTTTTTTTATCTAGCATTGGCTCTATTATTTCCACTTCACATTTTCTTCTTCATTCTCACCACCTTCCTCTTATTATTCATCACACTTATCTTCATATTTATTTTTTCCATCTCTTTGTTCTTAATTTACATTCCCACCTTCCTCAAAGAGTTGTGGAACTTTTTCAAAGCGAGATATAGTTTCATTAGTAAACTCTTCATCTTTCTATTTCTCTACTCCTTTCTCATGTGTTTATTCTAGGTTTTCAACATCCTTAGACTTGTATTTATTCATATATACCTTAGTTCCTAAGTATAAGGGTGAATAAGAAGGATTTTTTTGAATTATAACATGTTGACATGAAGTAGAAGCCTCTTGAGAAGAAGATGTCTTCATTGATTATCAGAATTCCTTTAGCTTTATATTATACCATTGTCTAGTCCTTAGAAACACCTTTGGATTATTCATTTCAATAGGATCATCCCTCTCTTTTTGAGACCAATTGATGGTGGGAAGAGGTGTGTATTGAATATATTTTATGTAGTCCACAGAGTATAAATCAGAATCATCATCTTCCAATCCTTCGGGAATAGTGTATAGCTTGATATCCTTTATATGTTGCGGTGATAACCTACCAAAGTACATTTTCCTCACTTCATATTCATTTTCACAATCCTCCCACTAGTTTTCAAATGTGGGCACATGATACTAGGAAATTCTAATATTATTTGAGATAAAACCATTACTATCAAACGAGGACCTCTTCTAGTAATTGTGAAACTTGAATTTTTCATAGTTCTTTCGACATTCTAGGCATCAAGAGAAAACCTACACGTGTAGTTGCATAGATAAATAGTGTAGTCTCATTTCCCTATTTCCTTTAAATCAAAAGCGTGTCAGCCTATCACCCAAAATTAAGTTGGGTGCTCACCCAAGGTGCATGCAGGTGATGAGCCCCTACTTTATGTGAGATTTCTAAGAATGTTTTGCCATGAATGGAGGAATTGTTGTAGAAATATAAATAGAATCATTTATTCTAGGATAGAGTAAAAAAAACTAGATCTAACACAGATGCACCATCTTATAAATGTAAGAATTGCAACAACATAAGATGACTAGATCTGTACCATAAGTAATGTGAAATACACTAGGGTTTGAACCCATAAACACAAATATATAGAATAACCCTTCATATATTGATTATCAAGTGTTTACAATAGCTATATTACATCAAAAAGGTTCAGTAATAGATCAATACATCATTCTACCATTAGCATCCTACCCTTCCCATGGCTCTAATCTAGAAACCCTATATTATCCCCTTAGAACCATTACATAATCCCTTCCTGTAAAAATACACCACTCATATACACACCCAGTATACACCCATGTTAGACCTCTAATCTCTAACACCCAATACCAATACGCACTAACCATACTAGTTCCCTTGTTTACATCCAAATGCCTCCTTAAATAGGATAGGATCTTGCCTAAACATCATTCTAGAAGCAATCTTGCATGCCAAATGTCATCATATCTTGTTATACTTGAGTTTCCAAGCCATGTAGATGCTAGCTAGCCATAAAAACCTCCACTTTACAACCCATAACCATAATGATTCCCTGGAATATTATTTTCTTCGAGATCAAGTTTGTATGTAAGAAAATTTTCATCATTACACTTATCCCCACCTTCACGTTTTTTACGTGTGATTCCCTTTAACTAAAATTTGGATAAGTCCTTAAAACCTTAAACCCTCTCTTACTTCCACATGTAAACCTATCTCTCATCACACACATTTACTCACGTGCTTTCCTCCATAGTGTCTTTCATGCATGATCATCTTACGCTTTAGGAATTGGTTATTTTAAGGCTCAACATCACCTCACACTAAACATGTTTTCCATCCTCAGAAAAAAAAAAAATAAGCTCCAATAAAGATTTAAAAATGGAGGAAAGAATAATCTATACCCTGCTTGCACCAAAGAAGAAAAGAATTTTACTACTACCGTAAAAGGTTGGGAAGTCTTTATTCAAGGATGCTTCGATTTTATTTCAGGCATCCACCTCACTCTATGCTTATTGAAATAAATATCCTATCAAAGTGTTGAATTCATCAAATGATAACTCCTCACCTTTAGCATTCAAAGTGTATCGATAATATTTTCCATCTACTTGCTAAGGCCGCAAGTGCATCCATCCTTCGTGTAACTTGGGGATATAATTACTTCAATTTTTTTAATCAAGACCCTTAAGTCTTCAATCACATCGAGACTTCTTCTCAACCACTACTATGATATTATCCCATTCTACCATTTTATTATCTTTCTTTTCTATAACTCCTTGAGGTTTTCTTCATGGGTAGTAACCAATAAACTTGCAACCTTGTCCATGTCTCCACGGTTGTCATAGACAACTTCGGACATGTGCATTGTGGTTTTTATAGAGGCAAGGGGATCGAAGTACCGAGTTATGGTCTCTTTAATTTTCAAATTCTCCTTCTCTCTTTGTCACACCAAAACATATTTTGCTAACTCCAACGTAAATGGTTTCTTCTCCATTATGATCAAGTGTGTCAAATCCTCCAGGAAGTGGAAGGTTGACTCGTACTTCTATTCAGGGGGGATAAGTCCAGGCATGCAATATTATGGAGTCTGAGATAGTCTCTTCTTTCTTGTAGGCTTTCATACCCTTTCCTTTTCCTCTCTCAACTCATCCTTTAACTATGTAATTATAGACTCCTTCCCTTTTATCTCCCTATCTCTCTCTATTATATCCTTATTCTTTTCCTCCAATTCCTCCTCCAAGGATTTGATTTTATTATTCCTCCCGAATAACCTTGCCTCCACTTCTATTGATACCTTATTGAGCATGTTACAAGCCTTCTCATCTATTAGCCACTGGGTATCCACAATAGGATTCACCTCATTGGGGTTTTTCATTTCTATCACTACATCCACACCAACTTTGAATTCAAGCTCATCAACATGGTACTTGAAGGTTCATGAAAACATATTATTTGTGTGCGTGTATGCACTATCCTTATAAAATGATTACCAACAAAAGAGTTGGTCTATAGGCACCGTGCTTTGTAAACATTTGTGCGGGACCTTGTTTGGATCATGGACATAAGTCATTGTGTGTCGTTTTGCCACCACACCCTTGCCACTTGTGCACACTCCTATTAGGAATATGATTGCTAAAACCTTCTCCTTTCTATGATTTCTTCCTTTTATCTCAATATTTCTTCAGCTCTATGCTCCACCTCATGCTCTACAAAATACTTTATGATACCCACTACTTCCCTTTCCACTTTTTCATCTAACTATCCTTTAGCCAAGTGTGGGGCCTCTTGTGTATTTATATTCACCTCTTCACTTCCTCTCATATTTTGAGCACCTCCGTGATATCCATTCTTCTCTTAATCAGATTTGTGTACATTATACATAGGAGGATTCTCACCTTCCTCATGATACTCATCCTCCTCGGACTCATCACCCTTCATGCTCTTCGTCTCCTCGAGTCTAAATTTTACACCATATTTTTATTCTTATTTATTGGTGACTCCTCCATCATAGGGTACATTTCCTTCTTGGGTTAATTTTCCTTCATGGGTATTTCTTCCTTCATGTGTAAGTACTTGAGCTGTGCTTGAATCCTATGCCCCTATAGTTTGAGGCGTGCACATGCTCGGTTCCTACTTGCTGGAGTTTTCTCTCTTTATTATTTTACACCACCTTCTTTCTTCCGGTGGGGTCCTGTTGTTGCAAATCAGCAGCACCCCTGGATGTTGATTAGAATTTTAGTTTGACATCTTGGACATCTAGTGTGATTGCACAACATTGAATCCTTTCCCCAAGTGTGGGACTTGTAAAATGGGAAAGGAATCTCTAGATTAGAGGTTGGTTCCTCAACTCCTCTAACCAGATGTATTACTTGCAAGTTATATAGAGGTTTCAAACTCAAAATCCTACTCTAAATTCCAAAGTGGACAGAGATGGAGAATACAAAAAAACTGAAACTAGTGCCAATAAGGTGATACACCAAAGGAGTTGTAGACACTGATACGCAATACATAAAAATCCATAAGAGAACACAACAAAAATCATGCAAAAATTGCTCAAAATGTAATGAAAGATCGGGAAAACAATGATAGATATATGAAAGGATTTAGAGATTTAATCACAGAACATATAATAACATTTCGGATCCAATACAATACATTACAATGATCAAGAGGCAAAAGGGGTGTTGTATTACATGGAAAGGTAAATATTTCCATAAATTCTATCAAAGAAGAAGAAAAGGGAAAGTTGCAGAGCTAAAAAAGTGTCTCCCTTACAAAAATGAACCCATTCTGGCTTTTATAGTGCAAGCCACGACCCCAGGAGAGAGAAACATGGGAAAACATGGGGAGATTCAATCATTGACCAAAATGCAATCAAATCAGCATGGGAATCCTTACAAGCCCATCCCCTGACATTTTTAGCCATGCTGGGAGAGAATGCGAGCCATTCTTCATTAATAATAGTAGTTGAAACGTCATTTCTGTCCATGGCCACGTGCTAGAGGTGTTTTTCAATTTTCTCTCTCCAAACTCCATCAAAATACAAAATGACCACTAGTATCTTGTAGATAATTTCACCATATTTCCATTGATATAAAGAACGTGAAAAATTGAGCTCTGGATTGAAAGATATGGCCGTTTGAAGTTTTAGGGAAAAACAGGGCCAAATCGGATTGGCGGGCGAAAATTTGAATTTTTTCACCTTTTTTGCATTTGGGAAAATTTCCCAAAAAATCCCCACGCTCCACCATTCCGAGACACATGGCATGTTTTGATTAGGTATGGGCCTATCCTGCTTCATTTTCCTTTGTTTTTCCCTTTGAATTTTTTTCTAAAAATTCCCCGCCAGGCCGATGAGTTGAGGCCACATGGCATGTGCTGATTAGACACGGACCTATTCTTTTAAATTTTCCATCGGTGCTTGATCCATATTTTGACCAGACACATGTTGAAACATGATTCACTGCGGGCCTTTCCTTTCAAATTTTCTATGCGGGCTTGTCTTGAGTTTTTTGCCACCACCTGACACGTGGCAAGATGTGATTGGTCCACATTTTTGGGGGGTGTTTTCCTTTGAAATTTACTTCCCTTTTTTCTTGGGAAAATTTTCTCAATTCCTCTCCACCTCCCACCGGCCCAAGACACGTGGCATCATTTGATTATCCATGGGACCTCCGTAAACATTTTTTCTTTGTGCGTAAACTTTTGGGAAAAAATCCCAATCTCCTCCCGCGTTCCGCAGCTCCGACCTTCGGGACACGTGGCATCACATTATTGGTTGGCGGGGGCAGTGGGCCAAAAACTTCCTTTTGAAAATTGGCAAAACACTTTGCCAAAATTTTAACTTCCCCTCCGCACCCCACTTTTTCGGGCTCGGTGACACATGGCACAATATAATTGGGCGTGGGCCTTCTTCATTAAAATTTTCCTGTACCAACACTTAGTCATTTTTTCAAATTTTTCCCCATGGACACGTGGCGCCATTCTATTCGCCGGCGGGCCTGCGGGGAAAATCTTCCTTTTGAAATTTTGCCAAACACTTGGTAAAAAACCAAGTTTTCTTCGACCCCCACCACTTCCTTGGACACGTGGTGGCATCGTATTGACTACGGGCCTTTCGGGGGAAAATTTTCCCACAAAAACTCTGCGAGCCATAACTTCAAAAATACATGGAGTTAGGAGGAAAACTTTACCTTTCTAGAAAGCTGAGAAAGAGCTCTATCCAATGGTGCCATTTCTAGAAAGTTTTGAGTCCCTGAAGAGAAAAAAATTATGACTGAGGCACAAGAGAGGGAAGAATGAAAGGAGGTAGCCACAAAATGAGTAGGGGGCACATTTTGGATAATGTGGTCCTCTAGGATAGATACATCATCCTTAATGTATGCGTCCTTTTAGAACTTGGTCCTCGGTGTGTATATACACTTGTTTCTGTCTTGCCTACAATAGGTATTAACATGGATTTGAACATATGTATGTTGTGAGGGACATAATTCTCCACATATGCACACTTTTAGGATACACCATTATTTGACCTAGCACGTGGTGATCCTAATCTACCTCACTTAGATCAAATCTAAGTTTCTTGGCCTCCTTGAACCTATTAGCTGCACTTTGAAAGTATTACGTTGTGAAGGAAAAATTTATTTTACACCATGGACTTTTTATGTTATCTTTCAAAGTGAATCTACCTATGTAGAAGTGTTGGTATACAATGAACTCAGCCTCACCATCCACTAAGGCTAGAAGTTGTTCAAGGATTCTCCATTCTACCCCAAATGCATCACACATTCACTTGTACCACTTCTCCAAACATGCCTTATATGCAATAGTCATTGTATCACAAGTGTATGTCTTGAACCTCTTTGTGGGAGAAGGGTCCTCTTTAGGGTACTCCCATACATAATTATTTGGCCCATCGGGCACTTCAATATCCAAAAATACAATGGTAAGAAGGATGTTACCATACATTATTTAATCCCCATCATGCGTGAAATCTATGGTCTCCTCCGCAATGAAGGCCAAGTGGTTATAGATTTTTCCTTATGAACTCTTCCTCCAAACGTTCAACCATATCTTGTTCACTTGCATCCATCGATATTGTCCACTTAGTTTTGTGAGTAGGTGAATGGCCATATTCATGGTTGGGTTGGTGATCTTAGTGATATAAAAATAGTGTGAGCCCTTCTTATATTCATATTCCATTTTTTCCTTAACGAAGTCCTTTTCATATAAATCATCATCCATTGATTCCCCTATGTAGATAAGCCTAGTGTATTTGGAGATCAACTGAGAGTTAAGTGTATTCTCCTCCTTGCAAAGTAAAAATAATATTTATGGATGTAGGACATCAGCCACTGGTATAACCTTTTAGGTTTTCTAAAATATGGAAACTCATAGAGTTGTAAAATTCTATCCTTCTCCAATGTAGTCTTCACAGAGTCATCATACATAAATTTGTCATCTTGTGTCCTTTCTCCTGTAGGGTGAACTATCTCCAATGCCATATCTTTCTCAGTAGTGCTCATCCTATGGTTATAATCACTTATAGCCATATTTTGTATGTGAGAGACCCATTCCATCCCCATCAAAATTCCATCTGGTACTGCATCTCCACATACCACTCTTCATTAAAACTTGTTGATGTGATTGGATTTCCTTTTCCTTGCCCTTTCCCTTCTTTGGTGAAACATTCAATCCTTTCCTTGGTGCCATTTTTCTCATCAAGTCCTTGTCAATTATTCCTCACTTCTTTCTTCAACACTGCTTAGTCCCTCGGCTCCACTCCTGTAAATTTTTTTCAAAACCAATGCCCTAGCTTTGCAAACCCTAACCTAAAAACTCTTCTTCCATAATACAACATAACTCCCTGTGGGTATCCACCAAAAATAGCCTCCTCACATGCCCATGTACTCCATTCCACTCTGGTTCAAAAATCTACCAAATATTCTCCTTCACACAACTTTCCACAAATTCTTTCACAAGGATGCCCTAGTTTGCAAGAGCTCTTCAATAAAAAAACACAAGGTAAAATAAATAACTTACCTTGACCTTCTATTTATATTATTTTTTTCTACATTAATATTTATGTCACCTACCACTGTACTTCCACATTAAATTCAATATTTTCCAATGCTTTTCCTTGTCACACAAACTTACGTGTAACCTCCTCAACCTTATGGTGCGTAAAACTTCATCGACCACAAACTTACTTACGCATGCTTCGGTGCCAAAGTATGTCTTCCCCGTGTCTTATACCAATTTATTGTTATAGCCTACCTTAGTTTTCTCTACTCTTTTATCCCTAATAGTGGTTTTTATAAAGATTTTGACACCAATATTCACCCATAATCACTTTTTCTACATGCACTTATACGAAACCACACACTTTTGATCTTCTCCTTGAGCCACCAATCAACATCACTCCCAACACTTGCTTCATACCGCACTATTCACTAAAACTACTTTTTTACAATCTCCACCCCACACTAAATAGATGTGCGGTCCTATGTTCATAAAAACCTTTTTAATAGTAAATAGATACCAATGCACAAGCACTCCCACAAGAGACAAAATGAAAAGACAAAGCATAACGACGATGAAAGGAAACACATATAAAGGAAAAATTCATTAAGGGAAATCCTAAGCGAACTAGAAATATTGTCTTGTTTACAAACACACAAAAGACTTATTTATAGTAGGGATTCAACCTAAGCCTATTAAAATAATCGAGCAATTATTTCCCATCCAAAGTGCTTGTAAATGGAAATCAATTGAATCAAGTATATAGGATATAACATACAGTCCCAACCAATACACTTTGAGTTTCCCAGGATGGCGCAGAAACTTTGAATCATACAGAAGAACCATCTTCCCAACCTCAAACTCCTTGTTCCTAATATGTCGATCATGTCATGCCTTTTTCTAGCTTTCTCCATCTTCTGACTCCACCTAACAATGGCTTGCCTTTCATCTAGCATCATAAGTTTTTCAATGCGCTCTTCTAATGCTTGATCATTAACCATTACTCTTGCATGCTTAATATGTAGGGATGGTAACATAAATTCAATGGGAAAGAAAAATTTCATGCTGAAAACCAATTGAAAGTGAGTGACCTTGTTCAAATGTTTATAAGTCATGCATTATGCCCATGTCACTTTGGAAAGACTTTGTCATCCTAGTCCCTCCTTCCGACATCGTAAATCTTAGTTAATGTGTGGCTCAATATTTTTTAAAGGCCTCAAGCAGTCCCATTAGCCTAAGGGTGATAGGGCATAGTTTTGTGATGGGCCACCATAAACTCTACCAATAAGATTCTAATAGTTTCATTTAAAAAGTGAGTACCCCTATCACTTGTTAAACTCAACGAGCATCCATACCTACTAATTATATTTTCCCATAAGAACCTAGCTGTTGTAGCCACCATGGAATCCTTTGTATGTGCCACATCTTCCCATCATGTAATATATTATGTGCACATGATAATATAGTGTGAAATTGTCCTACACATGTCTAGGGAAATAGGGCCCAAAAATTCAATTTCCCATTTTTCAAATGACTTTGCACTAGCAATAGGTCTTAATGGAATTTCATCTCTGTCTACCTTGGTTTACCAAGGTGCTAATTTTTCAAAGGCCTTGCAATACTCTATAAAATACTTATAGACCATTTCTCTACTCAAGGCCTTCCAATAGAGTTTTTCATGTAGTTTCATTCCCTACATAGTGTCCTCCTACAATGCCATCATGAGCTTCTTCTATGATTACAAAGTATGTTCATAACACCGATGCAAGACCTCTTCTTGACTTAGTTTGTACATGAGTCTCTACTAATCATCATATATGGCATGACAAGTATGACCAACTTCTTCTTCTCTAAGGCATTCATTCCTTTCGATGTCACACTGTTTGCAAGAAAACATCAATATCCTCCAAATCGAAGGAAAGTGTTGGAATCTAAACAACTATGCATCTTCGATTGTTTCCTCAATGCTCTATGCATTCTCTCCTGATTTAATCTATGATAGATGGTTAGGTCCCAAATTGTTCTTTCTTTGTTTCATGATGACTGAAAATTTAAAATATTGAAATAATAAGATCCATTGGTATATGTGCCCTTATAGAATAGGCTTGTTCACAAAGTATTTGAGCACCATATGATCAGAATAAAAGGTAAACAAAGTATCCAAAAAGTATTTCCTGAACTTATGTAGTGCATAGACCATGGAAAATGCTTCGTGCTTTGTTGTTGTATAATTCTACTCTTCCAACAATAACTTTCTATTTTCAAAACAAAAGGGGTGATCTACAATCCCCTCTCTAAGTTGTTCTAACACGATCATATGGCCATACCGATGCATCAACATATACATGAAATGGCTTATCCTAAGAGGGAAATCACAATATGGGTGCAGGTAGTGAGTTTTTCCTTCAATGTTTCAAAAGCCACATGTTGCACCTCACCCTAATGGAATTTATTTTTATGTTTTAACAAGTCTTTTAATGGCGTAAAAATCTTGGCATAGCCCTTGATGAATTTCCTGTAGCATCCCATGTTCCCTAAGAATCCACGCACCACACTTTGACTGGTAGGCTCCTCCAACACTAAAATAACAAATTTGGCAGGGTCTACCAATAAGCCTTCCTTACATATAATGTGACCTAGTAATGTGCCAAATGGAGTAGAAAAGAAACATTTCTTAATGTTCAAGGAGATACTTAATTGCCTACATATCTCAAACATCAGCCTCAAAGTTTCATAATGATCCCTTACTAATCCATACACCATCCATTTATACGGGTAAACTTACATAAATTTGTGTATGAAGTATTCAAACGCCTATACCATGATGCTCAAAAACACAACAGTGCATTCTTAAGCCCAAAGGGCATAATAGTATAGGAAAAGATTCCCCACTCCATCATGAAAGTGGTATTCTCCTATTCTTCCTTCATAATTATTACCTGATGATATCCGGAGAATCCATCTCTAAAAGAATAGATCTCTTTCCTTACACCTTCTAAGATCTCCTCAATAAACGGGGTTGGAAAATGATCTATCACATATAAAGCATTTAAATCTCTATAATCAACACAAATCCTTATCCTCCCATCCTTCTTGATACTAATTACCATCAGTCTCACCCACTCAGATTCTTCAATTGCCTCAATGATACTAGATTCTATCATCTTATCAATCTCCTCCTTAACCTTTACGCATAAATTTGGGTTCATCCTGTAAGGTCTCTTCCAAACTAGCGCGCACCTTCCTTTAAATTAATCCTCATTTCCCCTAGAGAGTGGTGAACTCCCTTTAATTCATGGTACCCATGTGGGAACAAGTCTAAGAAGTCACGAAATAGATCAAGTATTTTTGAAACCTCCTGTCGACCGCAAGTAATCTCCAATGATAGATTCCTTGATTTTGCTTATGTACTAATGTAAAAATCATTTTTTAAGGGCTCATGGTAGGTCATTTCTTTCTCATCCAATTTTTCCAATATTTCATGCATACCCTCTATATGGTTAACATCCAAATTTTCTACTTCCTCGCCATCTATCAAGTATACCAAATTTCCTTTCTCCTTCTCTAGGAAGGCATGTTCAAACCGTGTATCCTTCATTTCTACTTATTTTGGTTATTCTTCTTAGAAGCACTCCCAAAACTCAGTTCACCTAAAAATCCATGATTTTGTCCTCAGCCATGACACTATCTCCCAAGGGAACTTTACTACCTGCAACACCTCATTCACTGATGGCTCAGAGATTAATACTCAAAATTTTGGATAATATTCATCCTTAAATATTTCCAATTACGTGTCTAACGGCATAATTCTGAATGGATATACCATGTGTGTGTACAACCATGCAATTTGGAGTAGAAATTATGCACCCATAGTGAAGGAGGTAAGGATTCTAAGCCTATCATCTAGGCTCTCTCACACTCCTAGATGTGGAGTGAGATGGATTCCTTCCCATGATAGTCATGTATTGCAAAAGGCACATTACTCTAGAGAGACATCATAGAGAACATAATTTGCACTTCATGCCACTCTATAAGATTGTCTCAATGGGTCTCCCACCAATGCTTTGTTGTTCTATGCAAGGTATAAGTAACAATATTACTTTTTTTTGTCTAACATGTCCATTTTACCTCCATTATGAGTAGAAATACGCCAAGGTTACCCTCTCTAGTGTTATTGGGTAACTTCTTTCCTCCCATGTGCCTAACTAAGCGATCCACGATGATGTGAGTCATAGTGCCCTTCAATTTCCTTCCAAACAACTCATAGGTCCCGTGCACCTAATTGTCACATACAATGCTAGTCATATCACTCATGGCTGAGCATCTTCTCATTGAATGAATCCTTCTCTTGATGGATGGATAACCTCGGGGTATCTAATGGTGCGCACATAGATTCTATCCAGGTCCTCTTCTCCCAAAGGCTCTACATAGGGCATAGACTTCCCATCTGTTAGTGGAATAATGACACACTCCTCTTTGTTCTCAAAACTTATGTACCCTTTTTTAAAGTGCAAGTCAACATTATTCTTATAAAACTAGGGGCATCCAAGTAAGGATGGAAATTTATCTTCCTTGGAAAGCACTAAGACTTCAAAATATCTAGTGAAATTTTCCCCTTCGATGGTTATGGATGCATCCCTGCAATACTCGATGGGTATAGCCTTTTTACTATTCACCATATACAACATATTTGAAGATGGCTATGATGGGGGCCTCCTCATTTGATTCCATGCATCTAGAGTGGGAAAATTGACCTCAACGTCTGTGTGAATCGAGAATGTGGCTCAAGATCCATCCATCCACAAACTGCATTAAATGTGATTTATTTGTCATGATCAATATTGTAAGGAGGTAGATTAATATGTAAGACCTACCTCTTGCATTTGCCTCCAGTGTGTGATACTTTTCTTTTAGCCACTACCCCGATAAATGGATAATATTCTACTAGTGCAGCATCTTACAAACTTCTTCTCGACCTCATCCATGTCCTTCGATGGAACTAAACATTCTTCTTTTGCTCCAACTTCCTTGATTTCTCCTTGGACATTGAATCTCCCTTGTAAGTTCTAATCACCTCCATGGTTTCTTGGTAGACCTCTTTTTGATGAGTTATATCATGTTATTTCCCATGTAACACCTCTTCTTTTATAATGATAGGCCTTTGCTTCAATATTTCCCTGGCAAGTGCGGATCCCACTGCATAGTCACTACCAGGAAAAGTTCCAACTCAGGGTCATGCACTACCCTAGGCATCCACTACGAATCAACTCACTTCACACTCACCATCCCCATACCATTTTCCTTCCTCTGGTTTTGGATCATGTACTCATATAACTTAGGGAACTCCTCATACTTATGCTTTTTACTCCACCATGAGCATTGTAACAAGTCTAAACACTCGTTCTTGTAATGTTCGGTAGATCCTGATTGTAACATGTTCCATGGGGAAATTCAATCCTACCTCCTTCACCACGAAGACCTATAAATCCTCTGCCAAAACCTCTTCCTCAACTGCCTTCATCTTCATTTCCTTCTTACTGATGAGCTTAATTTTTAGAATTGTTCCCAATGCTAGTCTGGTGCACACCAATATCAATGGCATCATGGATTTGGTTGATTAATTATAATTATTTTGTATCATGAGTCATAGATGATAAAATCTTACAATAAGAAGACACATTATTGTGGAGCACACACTGCAACAATGGGAATCTACTTGGATCATGATCTTCATGAAAAATTTCATAATCCAATGACATGGCACACACTATATTTCATGGGAAAATTTCCTTTATATGTCCTTCTACCTCACAATCCATGTACCATAGTCTACTCCAAGTCTCATGAGTTGAGTTTGTAGACAGATTTCTCTAGCTAATTTTCCATGGCAAAGTGATCAAGACTTCTAAAATTGGACTTACTCTAGTGTCAATGCTTCTAATGGCCTCAACGTGCAAATCATCCTTTAAGGCTTCAATGGATCAGTGAAAGTCTTGTGGGAAAGTGATCATCTGAAAGGTGTTACCAATCCTCTAATGAACCATTGAGCATGCTATGAGGGATGGATATGATGATAAAACTTTGACAGAAGTTTCTTAAAGCATGCATCATACTCTTGCACACTCTCTGTCATAACTTGTTGAATTTCCTTCAATGTGCTTGTGCTTTTTTTTTTTTCAAACTCGAAATGTGGAATTATACTAAGAAGTCATCATGTAGTGCAGTATAATCCACCACCATTTGATGTGCGTCAAAATTCCAAAGATTAGCTATGTGCACAACATTGCAATATGGTTGTAAATTAAATTTATTTTCACTTTGGGAATCGATACCCTTAGCATGCCATAACAAATCACACTTGTGTACATACTCCGTGGCATCCTCAACACCTTTGTAATCAGGTAAGTGAAGAGACATCTCATAAAAATCTATTGATGGTGTTTTGTTCCTTGCCCACTAGATCCAGGACCTTGATTCCCTCCTATGTTGCCTCCACCACTAGATCCACTAGATCCACTAGCTCTTATTCCTCCGGATCCACCAGATCCTCCTCCCTTTGCACATAAGGGGCCCGATGCATATGTTCTCTTCATACCCATTATTGTGCTAAACTATGTGCCGATAGTATGTGATGTCAAACCAATTCTAGACGTGATACACAAACTTTGTGTACCCACCTTTCCCAAATGATGTGCCAGATAGGATGCCTCTAAAAATAGGAAATGCATATACTTCCATAAAATAACTAAATGAAAATTTATATCTACCAGGTGCCACTCGACTACCACTACCAACACCAACCCATTAATAACTCTTATCTTAGGAATTAGAAAACTAAATGGTAGGGTTTGGTCACCAAGTGGGCTAAGATGTGCACCTATGGATCTCCTTTCTCCATATGACAATCTCTCACCAAAATCGAGGGTTTTCTCTCTCGCGCTTGCCAAGATGGGGTAGCATAGATTTCTCGGGTCCTACAACCTCCGCACAAACCTCAAATCCTTCCCATAATGTCTACCTTCATATATCCATCACTCCAATAACTTCATGATGTCTCACCAAATCCCTTTCCCACGCTTCATTATACTTGAGCCACATCTCTCTCTCTCTCTCTATTTCCGCCACAAAGTTCACCATCTTTCACCACACCAAACTTCCACATCCCGTGCCTAGTGGGAAGTTAGCCAGCCATAGGAAATTCCTCCATACTCAGAGTGATGATTATTATCATAATGGAAAACAACACACCCCACAAGAATGATCCTCTAGATCCTACAAGAACTCAAACTCAAAAATATCTGGGAAATAATACATAGAAATTGTGTATTCCAAGGTATAGTTGGTCAACACTCCACTCCACTAATGATCAACAACATGATTCCAAGTTAGATCAACATCATGTAGCCTCTGATACTCTTCTTGGGTCTAAACATGAGGTCTATAATACCAACTCTTCCTTGATGCATATGCCGATAACCATTTGTACAAATCTACTGGGAAACAACAAAAGAATTTCTCATAAATCTCATGATACAAGTGCTCTTCTACCCATTTACATGCATCAAACTTAGATCCAGTATTAAATCATTGAGAAAACTCATCCTTCATGATTTTCATTCAAATCTCAACGGTTTGCAAGGTCAATCATTTTTTCATCACACACCATCCTCACAACAACTTCAAAAGAGGTCCCGACAATAGAACCAAAATGTAGTCTTGTTTCCCTATTTCCTTTAAATCCCAAGCGCAATGACCTATCACCCAACATTAAGTTGGGCACTCATCAAGACACATGGAGGAGGTGAACCCCTCCTTTATGTGAGCTTTGTAAGAATGCTTCACCATTAATGGAGGAATGTTTGCAGAAATAGAAATACAAGAATTTATTCTAGCACAAAGTAAAAACACTAGATCTAACATAGATGCACCATGATATAAATGTAAACATTGCAACAACATAAGAGGACTAGATTTGTACCATGAGTAATGTGAAATACACTAGGGTTTGAACCCATAAACATAGATATATAGAATAACCTGTCATATATTGATTATCAAGTGTTTACAGTAGCCATATTACATCAAAAAGGTTTAACAACAGATCAATACATCATTCTACCATTAACATCCTACCCTTCCCATGGATCTGATCTAGAAACCCTATATTATCCCCTTAGAACCATTACATAATCCCTTCCTGTAAAAATACACCACTCATATGCACACCCCATATGCACCCATACTCGACCTCTAATCTCTAACACCCAATACCAATATAAACTTACCATACTAATGCCCTTGTTTAGCTCACATAAACATAATTCTAGAAGCAAGACCACATCCAAAATGTCATCATATCATGTTATACTCAATTTCCAAGCCATGCAGATACTAGCTAGCCATAACAACCTCCACTTTACAACTCGTAACCATAAATATTCCCTGGAATATTATTTTCTTGAGCTCCAAGTCTTTATGTAACAACCTTGTCATCATTACGCTTATCTACAACTTCATGTGTTTTACATGTGATACCCTTCAACCAAAATGTGCTAAGTCCTTAAACCCTCTCCTACTTCCGCACACAAACCTATCTCTCCTCACACATGTTTACTCACGCTCTTTACTCAATAGTTCCTTCCATAAACACTCATCTTCTACTTTAGGAATTAATCATTTTTGGGCTCAAAAAATAGGAAATTGAATGCCTGATATCTTCTTATTTTTGTATATTCAATGTAATACATCAAAATTCATGAAAAGTTCCACTAGAAACATTTTATCATTGTAGTACATTGGTAACTCATAGGGTTCTCCCTCAAATCTAGCTACTCAAATGTATGAGAATTTTATAAATTGAATGAAGTGGCTGCCATATGTGGAAATCAGCTACATTTCCTCTAAAGAAACTATTTCAACTACCTTATCCTCTAGCAATCTAACCAAGACCATTGTGAAGGAGTCATTTACTCTCCTATGATGCATTTTGTTGTTTTCATAAGTGATTTGAGTATAGTACTCATAAACCAGTGCATTCTACTTATCCTCTTGTCTTGACAATCCTATCCATACCTTGTAGGTTACTATAGTGTACATCAGATATGAAGTCATGTGGAAAGTCTTACTTTGATGTACATTGACTAAATATTGAGTTAAATTATGACAAATGATATCTCTACAGTTAAACCTTTGTTTATCTTCATAGATAACATTGATGTACACACATATCCACTATTCAAATTCATTAGTAGTAGGCATACCCATTATCTGGGCTATTAGTGTAATCATGGCTAAGAGTTCCTCTATGAATCGGACCTATAAATTTTTTTAGGTAACTTGGAACCTCCGTTCTTCTTATCCTTGAGCCGGGATTTGGATATCATCATCTTATATTTATCTTGGTTTTGATAAAAAATATTCTGGGCTTCACCTTAGTCAAAATTTTGGAATCCTCAAAAGTTGGTATTCATAAGGAAACATTAATATAGTGGGCATCCAATTTGGCAATAATTTTTCCTTGAGGTCCTTAAATTCCTTTGTTTGAGGATCAAAACTAGAGGCACATGCTAGGATAGTGTCAGTGCATTGCACTGAGAGGTAGGGAAACCTGAAGTGTAGGAAATTTCCCTATTTTTTATGCATTGAGAAATTACAAGTGGGAGTATCTTCGGACATCCGAGCCCAAAATTCATCCAGTTCATATGCCTCACATCACTATCTCCTATATTATACATGGAGGTGTTAAGATATGAAATTTTCTCATACCACTCGTGTACTAGAACTTCATTGTGGAGGGACTAGGAAAACTCGAGAGAAAATAGATGCTTAATAGTGGGTTTAAAGATGTTTCTAAGGGAAAGTTAAAAACACAAATAACTGTCAAACCAAATTAAGGAAGGATAAAACTACTCACCTCTAGTATAAGAAGAAAGGATCCTCCAAAATGGTCCCAACATAACTTGAAATTTTGAATTTGGGTGAAAATGGCTAAGTTATGAGAAAAAACATCCTTTGGCATGTGGGAGAAAAGATGGACAGGGAACACGGTGAAAACTTGATTCACAATGGATAAAAATAACTAAGTTTTGTCTTTATATATCAAATTAATTCAATATGCTCAATTTTAGGGAAAAGAATGTGCAATGTGGGAGTCACCTAGATCGTGAGAACTCAAACCCATTTCCTTTATTGGTTAGATATGATGAGGCTACATATAACTTGGGACAAACATATCAAAAGGGAAACACAGAGTTACAAGGAATAGAGAGCCTAAGGGAATGATTTCCTCTCGGGTCACCAATATCCATAAGGGACATATAAATATTTGTGGGTGGTAAAGGCATGTGGATAAAAAGGCCATGAGGGAACACTTCCCTCCATTCAAATGATTTCCATAAAAACCACAATACATGGAAGAACAATGAGTTATGGTGAATAAAGATATGCGGGAAATATCTTCACGGGAGGCAACACTTCCCTTTGTTCCATAAACATTTGAAAAATATGATAAAGAGAGTATGATAAGGTTGTGGGAATGAGAGATCTACGGGGAAAAAAGGAAAAAATGGAACAAATTCTGCCAGAGTCCAATAAAATTGACTAACATTGCAAGAAAATGCATTGTAGACAAATTGGTGAATCGGGGAACATGAGGAACGAAGAAATTGTTCTTTCTATTCCTCTAAAGTATGAATTTTCCATAATAAACTCAAAATGACCTAAAACTTAATAAATGTTGAGTCTTTTTTACTCTATGATATAAAAAAAAGGTAGACACTTTGAAGCAAATAGGTCAATTAAACTTAAAACTTAAAACTTTTGAAAATGCAACATTTTAGGATAGGTGACAATTATTGGCTCTTTCTGGGGCTTGAATTGACTTGACATGAAGTGTAGGCAAGACAAAGAAAAGAACTCCAGAAATTTTAGGGTTATTAGGACCAATGCATATATCTATTAGGAAAGTATAGAAGATAAGAACAAAAGAAGAAGAAAACGATACACAACAAAAACAAAAAATAAAGGCTATACAAAACTTATGTACAAGGCAAAGTGTCATCCACCTAGAACTTAAACAATTTCAAATATTAACTACGATATGGTAATGAAAGAGATTTTCCATCCATATAATCCAAATATTAAGATTTTTCACTAGTAAAGTGCCAAATTTTAAAAGGACCAAGACAAAGTGAATCAAACTTACCATGAATTTCACAAGGTCCTCTTCCTTTTGTCCCAGAGTAGGAAAATGTCTCCAACTTGAAAGTCACAATACTTGGCCTTTTTATTAAAAATGTACTTGCCTCTTTGCTGATGTGCATAGATTTGATCCATAACTTTCAGTATTTCTTCATCCAACTTATGCGGATATAATATTCTTTTATCCATCACATCCTCAAACTACTCATCCTCAATAGATTTGGCCAGGTGCAAGGCTTCTAACTCTAAGGTAAGCTGAAACCGTATTTCATTCCATAAACCAACTAAAATGGTGACATTATAATGGCTCTTTTTGGTGTTATCTAGTCATCCCAAAGAGCATCATACAACTTCTTGTACCCGTTTCATTATGATTCATTCACTAGCTTCTTGATAATGGCAACCGTGTTCTTATTGGTTAATTCATCTTGTCTATTTCCCTATGGATAATAGTCTAAAGAGTGTGCAAGGTAAATTCCATACCCATAAAAAAAAAAATAAGTACACGAGAAGATAAATTAGGGAATTAACTATTACAATCTTGTTTGGCACCTCGAATATAACAAAGATATTTTATTTGATAAAATTGCGACAACTTGTAAGTGGTCTTCTTCGTTTGGAATGGCTTCTACCCACTTTGTGAAGTAGTATGTAGTAGTGATGTTGGGACCCTAATATAGCTACCAAATCTTAAAGGCATGTAGGTGCGCATGGCCGAGGGGAGTGTGCAAGTGAAGGTGCATAAGGCATGATTCAAAAAGGGTTCTTGGAGAACCAAGGACGTGCACTGTGAAGCACAATTTGGGACTTAGCCATTTTCAGCCTTTTGGACATAACACATGAAGAATGTGTTCTATTTAGATAAGGTTCCAGCCTGACAATAGGGTGTCTGGAAGGAATATACCTTACGATAGGAAGATCCAAAAATTTAATCATGACATGGAGAGGCATGCGCCTAGGGTGACCCACACCTTGACACTTGGGGCTAGATCTGAGGTTGTAGAGGAGTTTGTTAGAGCTCAGATGCCTATTTATACACATGCCCTTGGCAAAGAATAGAGACAAAAGTGAGGTAGCAGAGCTCTGCAAAATTACTGTGAGAACTATGGGATAAAATGGGTAGATGATTCTAGGAAGGATGTAATGGGGAAATGGGGAATGCAAATTTTGTTTTGTGAGCATACATGTATAGATCTAGATATGGTGTATGACTATGGTCTGCCACTCTGTGATGTTTTGGAGTAATACTATGAATGAATATGATAAGGTTACCACTATGTTTATATTAAGATCTCCTTCCTGTATTATCTGCATGTTTCCACTATGCTTTTGATCTTGTATAATCATGAACCTTACTTGAATGTTAAGTCTAATTGTGGATTTACAACTTCCTAGTTCTATTAATTCTATTGCACACTTTATTTTTGTTATGACTGAAGGGGTGTAGAATCCATCCTGAGCTCTATAGCTTCTTCATGTTTGTTAAATCACTAAGTCAGAATCATGAATTATGCCTTCCACTAAACTCACATAAAAGAGAGACTTGGCTCCCTCTCGCGTACCTCGGGTGAGTGCCCAGTGCCCACTGGGTGATAGGCCAGCGTGCATGAGGTTCCCTTGTTCTTGGTGGGGTGTAAAAATGACTACATCTTGGTTTCATTTCGGGACCTCTTTTTGAAGTTGTAGTGGAACATGGCATACATCATGATCTGTGCAAAGAGTGATGAGAGAGAATAACCCTGGAAGGTGTTGAAGGTTGGTTTAAAAGCATGGAGGATGAATTCACTCATAGATTCAATACTAGACCTGGGTTTGACACATGAAGATGGGTGGAAGACACTCTTTATCACAAGTTGTATGAAACCTTCTTCTTGCTATTTCCCAGTAGAGTTATTTGAATGGCTCTCGGCTTATACATCTAGATCGGGGTGGTGTTATAAGTCACACCCTTGGACCCAAGAAACATATCAGAACTTGCAAGATGCTGATCTAACATGGACCTGTGTTATAGATCATTAGTGGAAGGGAGTATTGACTAGCTACACTCTGGAATATGCAATTTCCATGTATTCCTGTCTAGAAGTTGTTGAGTTTGAGTTCTTGCGGGAGCCCAGAGGATCATTTCTGCGTGCTATCCCCTTGCAATCAAAATCTTGATGGTAACCATGGGTTTAGAGGCATTTCCTATGGCTGGCTAAACCACTCTGAGCACTTGGCAAGGAATCCAAGTTGGGGAAGGATGGCTGATATAACGATTGAAAAGGAAAGGGAGGAGAGATGGCTCAAGTATAATGAAGTACATGAAAGGGAGATTGATAGATAGCACGGGATTACAAGTGGGTTATGGAGCTAGACATGGTGGAAAGGAGTTGAGGTTCACGCAAAGGATGTGGAACCTGAATAGTTTGTGGTACCTCATCTTGGTGAGCACGGGAGAGAAAACCTTGTGACTTCTTATGAAAGTCCATCACGTAGAGAAAGAAGATTTGTTGGCGCTCATCGACCCCACCTAGTGATGGAACCTTAGCGCTTGGTTTGTTTGAATGAGGGAAAAGTACAATTGATCCTTTTGATATCGAGTGGAAGAAACCGATCGGCACCCGAAGATACAACTTCTCATTTGGGACTTCTATGGCTTCACACATCATTCCACTATTCAAGGTGGAATGTTTGGATAAGGCATGTATACAACTAATTTTCGGAGCACGTTAGGAAGTGGTGGAGGAAATAT
Source organism: Taxus wallichiana var. yunnanensis (assembly GCA_018340775.1). NCBI lineage: Eukaryota > Viridiplantae > Streptophyta > Pinopsida > Cupressales > Taxaceae > Taxus > Taxus wallichiana. The sequence goes on from CM031243.1 coordinate 134,477,079, forward strand.
GACTGGGAAGTGGCACTAATTCATAGACTATTGGCATGTAATTTAGTGGGATGATGGGAGCATTCGAATGACAAACACAGGCCCTCTACCTAACACGGGGGATCCGGAGGTGGAAGTGGTGGGGCTGGTCGCTTAGGATCTAGTGGGTCCTGGAGGAGGACAAGGGACTAGATCGGGAGGACAAGGGCCTCAGCCACATCCTCAAGTATTTTTGAGATGTATCTACACTTACTAGATTATAGTGGGATAGAAGATGCCTCGAGTATGTGCATAAGTGTGAGCTGCTATAACACACAAAGGGATCATGACCCATGATCGAAAGGCTAGTCAATTTGTGATGACCTTGTAAGGACGCGTGCATAGTTGGTATAGAAAGTATGACCCTCATCAGACTGTTGTGGATTATACCATGCTGAGAAATTCGTTCTTGGTAGAATTCCACATACCTGATTTTACACATATGAGTATCATCTCTCTCAAAGAAATCCAACAGGGAATGGAAGAGAGCATGTGAGAATATGATGCAAACTTCAAAAATATATTGTCTAAAATTTCTTATGATATCCACCCTTCACAACATGCTCAGTGGTTTTTTGGAGGGTTGATCACACCCTTTAGGAGGGCTTTGTCTCATAAAACATTCATGGACTTGTGCGAAGCATTGGAAGCTGCTTTGCATGCTAAGGCAATTAGTAGTGTTGACATTGGTGTTAGCCCATTTTTGGAGACTCGGATCGCTACCATGGCTAAGCAATTGGATAAATTATCTGCCAACATAGCTCCAAAGACTTGCAGTGGGATGTGGTGCACAAATTGTAAAGTAGAAGGGCACACAAAGGATATTGTTGAGATTTGCACTTGAAAGGTGGTACACGTCGTAACGATAAATTACAAAATATGTCACGGGGACCATGATATAAGTAGGTTCCCCTTGTTGCAGCGCATGATCCACAAAAATGTATCTTGTTATTGTAAGATATGTACCTCAACCACACATGACACCAAGGATTGTAGATTGATTGACCAGATTCATGAGGTAATTAATCTTGGTGTGTGCCAAACTGGCATTGCCAGTAGTTCCAAAGGAGATGACCGTGGGTATGAAGAGCGTGGAGATGGAGGTACACATGGAAGAGGATTTCACAGAGGATTTCATGGTCATGGAAACCACGGGGGAAGAAGTGAGTTCCCATGTGGGACATGTTTTAATTGTGGAGCCACAGACCATTATAAGCACGAATGTCTAGATCTTCTACAATGCTCATGGTGTGGAAAAAAACATAAGTACAAAGAATGCCTAGAGTTATATGAACATATGAGTCAGCAATACGAAGGATAAGGGCACTTCCATGGTGAGTATTAAGAAGGCTGACATGCAATGGCTCCCACGAGTAGTACGTGAATCAGAACTAGAGCCTATTATGGTAACAACAAGGGCAGAGTCCACACGTGCAAGGGAAGCACCAAGGTAGAGACCTCTATTTTTAAGGGAAGAAGTAGTACATGGGAATTATCCAAACCCGGCTCACCAGAAAGAATTCTACCAAGAAACCATGGATGTAATTCGAAGTTTACAAGGGGAGATCCAATGTTTAAGAGAGAAAACTAGAAAAGATGAGCAAAGAAGACCAGTAGAAGCACCAAAGGATGACTTGGATGAGGTTAAGGAGGTGTGTAAACTATTGAGGCAAGAGAATATTATTCCCCTACTAGGAGCATGGTTGAGAGAAAAGGTACCATAGGCCGGGAAGAAAATGAAAGGTAGATCCTAGATGAAAACCTCCCACCTCACAGCCTTGATTATGACAAAGAGATTACCTTGAACGCAATGGTGGATGGATTGTTGCTTAGCAACATCCTCATTGACATAGGTGAGGAGGTTGATGTTATCACTCTAGATTCCCGGAATCAAATGGGAAGACCTGCATTACAACCATCTTCAAATGTGTTGTATATGGCAAATAAGACAAAGGCAATGCCCATAGGTGCCTTGATGGATGCAACCATTACCATTCAGGGGACTAAGTTCACTGGGGATTTTTAAGTCTTGGTGCTTTCCGAGGTGGATAATTTCCTAGTGTTACTTGGGCACCCGTGGTGTTATAAAAATAATGCAAATCTATGGTTTAACAAGGGGTACATAAGCTTTGAAAACAAGGAAGAGAGGGTGATTATACCACTTACTGATGGAAATTCCACACCCTATACTGAACCCCTTGGAGAGGAGGTCTTGGAAAGAATATATGTGCACTCCATAAGAGATCCAGAGACCATCCACCCTATAGAAGGAGTCATCTAGTTTGATGATGCTCAATCTATTAGTGATACTACCAATATAGCATGTAATAATTGGGCACATGGGACATATGAATTGATAAGGTGACATCTGAAAGGATCAGTAACTAGGGTAACCACAACACGTACAGTTTGGTACCTGGGAGGAAAGGTAATAACCAAGTATTCTAGGGATCCATACCCTAAGGTATTTTTGAGAGAAATGGAAGCTCAATGGAGGGAGGATAAGCAATGATGTGTGTTGGGTTATCTTCTAATAGGCACATCAGCGAGGTGGTCAGCCGCACATAGTGAAAACTTGTTGGAATGGTGCTAAGTTATAATTTCACTCACTGTCTGATTCTCGAAGAGTAATATGCCCACTGCTATCAAGTATTACAATGACAATGAACCTACCTCTTCCCACATCCAGGCATGTGAGAGGGTCTGGGGAGAAGGCACGGAAGCTTTACCACCCTCCCTTTGGGTGCACAAGTTGTATTTGACACTACAAGGTGGTGTGTGCTTGGTACATCCATTCTGAAACTTGCCACCAAATGGGAAATTAGCAAGAATTATCAGATGACTAGGTCCACACATTCGAGTACCGAAGTACCATGACTAAAGTAACGGGGATTGTGCCATGACATAATATAGATTAGTAGACTTACTTAGTGGACCTAGCTTGGAAGCATGGTTTGAAGAAGAGGAACAAGAAGACATATAATTTGAGTGCGCGTGTGCTGAAAAGGAGAAAGGAAAGATGGTATATGTTGTTGATGGAGAGGAGATGGAGAGCTTGAATGTCGACCATTTGGTTGGAACATGTGAAGTAATTGACAGTGTGGATGCATGTGCGCACGCGTATCATGAACCGCTCAAAACCAAGAAAGTTAACATCAGCTCGAAGAAGGAGTGAAGGAAGCTATCATTGGGGACTACTAGTCTGACAAGGAAGTATCAAAGATCATCGATCTCTTGTGTGAATTTGAGTATTTATTCCCATGCAGATACCATGAGTTGAAAGGCGTCCACCATTCATTAGGCGAAATGAGGATAAATTTGAAAGATGGTGCACACCAATGTCAGGAAGAGACCTTACAGGATGAATCCCAACATGTGCGTAAGGGTTAAAGAGGAGCTAGACAAAATGATAGCATCCGGTATCATTAAGGCTGTGGAGGAATTAGAATGGATAAGTCTAATGGTGATCAACATAAAGAAGGATGGGTGGATTAGGATATGTGTGGATTACAGGGAGTTGAACGTTGTTTGTATCATAGATCCTTTTCCCACCCCCTTCACTGAAGATATTTTGGAGGGAGTTGCTAGGCACGAGGTCTATTCCTTCATGGATGGATTCTTGGGATATCACCAAGTAAGGATTGCCAAGGAAGACCAAGAAAAGACAACTTTCACCACCGAGTGGGGAAGCTTTGCATACACGGTCATGCCCTTTAGATTGAGGAATGTGCCCACTATATTTTCATGCATAGTGGTACAAGCATTTCAGGACTTCATCCATAAGTTCCTTCAAGTATATTTGGATGATTGGATAGTGTATGGGTTGGTCAAAGACCATTGTGATAACTTGAGATTGATGTTTGAAAGATGTCGGTAGTTGAGGATTTCCCTCAACATCAAGAAATGTGTCTTTGCAACCCCTTTTGGAACATTGTTGGGGCATATCATATGCAAAGAGGGCTTACTGGTGGATCCCATGAAAGTTACAGTTATTGTGGGGTTAGGGGAGCCTACCAGCCAAAGCAATGTGTGTGGATTTCTTGGACACATCGGCTACTACAAAAAGTTCATTAAGGGATTTTCCAAGATCGTCGTGCCTTTACAAATATTACTCGAGACATAAGAGTGCCTTTTGGTGGGGAGAAGCACAACAGAGGGCATTTAACACTCTAAAAGAGAGGCTTATCACCGCACCTATTCTATGATTCCCATCATGGGATAAACCTTTCCATGTCCACGTGGATGCCTCATGTATATAGCAATGGGAGTTGTCCTTGCTCAACCAAGAGAGGGATTATTGATCACCCGTTGTATTTTAAAAATAGTAAGTTGACACCAAGAGAACAGAATTATACAATGACCGGTAGTGTAAGGCATTGTTAATGATCTATGCACTCCACAAATTTAGACAATATCTCATTAGTGAATCCCTTCATATTCTACACTCGACCATATGGCCTTGAAGTATCTAGTAAACAAAGCAAAGTGTTCCAAGGGCACATATTTCGTTGGGTACTTTTATTTCAGGAGTTTGAGTTCAAAGTGGTCATAAAATCGGGAAAGATCAATTATGGGCCGAATCATTTATCAAGGATTGATTTAGGAGAGGATGCTTAAAGTATCGAGGAAACCATGTTGGATGTGTAACTAATTGTGGCGCACACCCTAAGAGTTAGAAGACATTACAATTTTTCTTAAGGAAGGTGTGGCACCTAAAGGAATGAATGCACTAGAAAGGAAAAGGTTATCCATATGTGCAATGCCCTTCATGTTAATCAATGGGGATTTGTATAAAATGGGCCACGATGTGGTTTTTCACTGATGTGTATTAAAACATGAACGTGTGGCCATAATAGAAGAAGCCCATGGTGGGATTGCTGGAGGACACCATGTGGGGAATGTAATTGCATGCAAGATCCTAGCGCTCAAACTATGGTGGGAGATGATTCACCAGGATTGCATTGAGTTTTGCAAGGCCTGTGACCACTTCCAGACCTTGGAAAACTGGAAGAAGGGATGGGATGCCCTTGCGCCCCATCGCTACCATGGAACCTTTTGAGAAATGGGCAATATATTTTGTCAGACTAATCTCACCAGCTGTGCGAAGGACTAACTCATGGTATATTATTACCTGTACTAATTATCTGACAAGGTGGGTAGAGGCCGCACCCACTAAGGATTGCACCATAGCCATGGCTGCTAGATTTTTGTGGGAGAACATTATAAGTAGGTATGGGTTCCCATTAAGTTTAACAAGTGATAGGGGCACTCACTTCTTAAATGAAACTGTTAGGATTCTATTAGCAGAATTCATGGTAGCCCATCATAAGACTACCCCTTATCACCCTTAGGTAAATGGGACTGCAGAGGCATTTAACAAAATCCTTAGTCACACATTGACTAAGATATGTGATGTGGGTAGGTAGGCTTGGGATGACAACGTATCAGTAGTTCTTTGCACATACAGAACAACGTATAAAAGGTTGAACAAGGCCACACCATTTTAACTAGTGTTCGGCGTGGAGGCTAGTTTTTCTGGTTGAATTTATGCTACCATCACTGCATAAAGCATGTGTAGGAGGGTTGGACAATGAACAAGAACTGAAAGAAAGAATAGATGAATTGATAAAGTTAGATGAAAGGAAATCGCTAGCAAGATAGAGCCAAACAATTGAGAAGGAAAAGAAAAAGGCATGGCATGACCACCGTATTAAGAAAAAAAAAAAAGTTTGAGGTTGGCCGAGATGGTACTACTATATGATTCAAAATTTCTACGCCATCCTGGAAAGTTGAAGGTGCATTGTTTGGGTCCCTATGTAATTTCATACATCCTTGATTCGGGCATGTGCGATTCTAAACCTTGGATGGAACAAAATTATCTAGACACTTCAATGGGAGTAGGCTGAAGCCCTACTATAAATAATGCTTCTTGGTGTTTGTAAATAAGGAAATTTTGCTAGTTAGTTTATAATTTCCTTTTATGCCTTTCCTTTCTTGTATTTCCCTTTCACGTTGTTGTTTTGTTTTTTGCCTTGGCGCGAGTAACTTTATTACTTTTTGACTTATCAATGCGTAGAGGACCGTGCATCATTTTAGTGTGGGGTGAAGTGATAAAGAGAAAGTTGGAGTTATTCTACCGGAAGGGTTGGTAGACCATTTGAATTGCATCATTGAAAAGATTCATTAGGAGAAAAGAAGGTAGATGGGTGGCAAAATAAGATTACATTAGAAATCCATGGACAAGGAGAAAAAGTGCAAAAACATGAGGTAGGAGAAAGCAAGAATCATGAGGATGGAAGAGGTGCCTTTGGCACTGGTAACATGCACGCAAGAGTCTTCTATCAAGATGGATTGTTTGCACACCAGAAGGTTGGAAAAATTTCGTGCAAGGATTGGGTGCGGGTGAAACATTTTCGCGTAAGGATTGGGTGTGGGTGAAAAAAATTTCACGCAAGGATTGGGCGTGTAAGGAGAAGTGCTAAAGTTGGGTTTTGTTTAGAAACACCACATTAAACATGGTCATATGGTGGTAGGTATCCTAGCCTTTAATGCATAAAAGTGGGAAAAGCTATAAATACAAGAATGGGCAGTTCATTATTTTACTTTGTGAAAACAAGAAGAGTGATTTTCTTTCAAGAGCTAGGGTTTCGAGAACTGACTCATGCGAAGGAAAATCCCAAAAACTTAAGCGCAATCGGTCTGTTAGATCTACAAACCAAAGCAGAAGTGATTCACGGGTGTGAAGAACATTGTGAAGAAGTACCGTGATCAAAGGAGGAAAATCAGAGATTAGGGTTTGTGTTTTAGGAACAGGGCACACGAAGAATTATTTCAGACAACTCACAAGTTAACCAGGGAATGAAAGCAAAGGGTGAAATGATGGCCACAAAACCAGTTGGTAAACCTACAGAAAAATCCAAGAAGGGAAAGGGTAAAGGAAAAGGAAAGAAGAAACAAGAAGAAATACCCTTGGATATGAACGAAGAATGGTATTTGGAGATGCAATACCTAGATGGGGTTTTGCTAGGGCAAGATTGGGAGTCCCACATAAGGAAGATGGCCGTGATTGACTACAATCACCAGTCAGGTATAATCATAAAAGAAATGGCACTGGAGCTAGTGCACCCCACAAACAAATGAACACCTAATGGGTTGCCAATCTACAACAATGTGCTCAAGGTGAAAATGGAGAAGGAAGGGCTTCTCCAACTCTTCAAGTTTCCATATTTTGGGAATCCCGAGCACTTGTACCGGTGGTTGATGATGATGTGCATACATGAAGATTTATTCTACTTCACAGGGCACAAAATGCACATAACTCCCCAATTAATTTCACACTTTATAGGCCTAAGCTGTAAAGGGGATGCTCATAGATGACCTCCTAGATGAGGAGGTAATCAGAGAAACCATAGCATCCCAGGAATTGAAGAAGGGATCAAGGTACTACGATGTCTCGGATATTAGAGATCTGGTGATGAAGATGGCTGCGCACCTTATCTCTAAGCTGAATGGACAAGAGAGATGGACCCAGGTGAGCAAGCCCTGGCTGAATGTCTGTAAGAAGGTTGCGGAAGGCACCATGTACAACATCTCCCAATACATAGCAGATGAGATCATAAGCAGCGCGGAGAAGGGAGGAAAGATCCTTTTTGGAAACATTACATTAATAATTGTGTTCTCGAAATCGGGATGCGGATGCATCGACAAATTCATGTTGGAGTACCTTGTTAAAGACCCTTCACCCACAGAAAGATTCTAGAAATACACATGTGAATCAATGACAAAGGTACACAAGGCATGCTTAGACAAATGGTATATGTGCCTTCGGAACGCATTCGAGGCTGAATGGAAGATCCCTGAGGAAATGCCCATGGTGACCAAAGGAGAAGTAGAGTTTGTAGTCTACCAGCACTTCTGCATTGGTAGGTTCATTTTGGTGGATGGCAGTTGGATTCCATGGTGCAAACTCCCATTCTTGTTTACTACCCAATTTTTCCAAGTAGGGGTAAATAGATATAAGGAATCAAAGAAATTGAACTTGGAGTTGTCCACCCTTAACAGAGAGCACAGGGAGATGAGAAAGAAGCTGGTCTACCTAGAGAAGTGCACATACATTGAAAGGTACATGTCACATGATTTAGAAAGCGTAAGGCCTCGACCTTACCTATTCTTTGAGAGCGTTACTACTCGAGATCTACCTATGGATAAGGTAAAAATTTGAAAAGGGCGTGTACATGGAGAATGAGATATCCATCCTGGATGACCCTATGGGAAGAAAGAAGCCCATGCCAAAGCACAAGGAGAGGGAAGAAGAAGAAGAACAAAGGGTGGTGGAGAAGCAAAATGTAGATACGCGGGGCCGAGTACCTACGTCCGAGAAGAAGAGGAGAATGGTGGTTAGGGAGAAGACCTCAGAGCCTGCGAAGCCACCATCCTCGAAGAACCCTTAGATGAAGAGAAGACAACATCCCCAACTCCGGATTTTTCTACAAAGGAAGAAGAACAAGGGATGAAGGAACAAGAGTCTGAAGATACAAATGACCTGAATGCCTATATAGGTGAAAGGATGATGATGAAGGGGAAGAGTTGGAGGTGAATCAGGAGCCGATTGATGTCCATGATTCAGAGGGAGAAGGAGTAGAGGATATAAATGATGCTTTCATCTTTGTAAGGAGGAAGGGCGCCCAAGGGGAGGAAGGCATGTAGAGTGAAGAAAGGAGTGAAGGGGAAAGTACTAAGGGGCTAGATATGCCCAAGCTCACTTAGGAGGAGGTGGATGAGAAAGCGACAAGGGAGGTAGAGAGGATAATTAATACCTTAGTCGATGAGGAGTTAGAGTGTAGTGCGGAGCTCATACTCAGAGAATTCAAGGAAGAGCAGAGGGAGAAAAGTGTGGGTAGCACAAAATGCCCAACTATTTTAGTAAGTGTTCCCAAGGGCGTGCGCATGGGAAGTAAATGTGCGGAAGGTGGAAGAACAACAATGGGATACATTGATGACCCCAATAAAGTTTTGTGCATGTGTTTCAGTACCATACCCATGCAGGAGCTCATTGTCATGGAGTCCTTTGATCCTGAGGGTGGATACCCACGCACAAGGAAGATGCTATCATGGCCATTCAACTCCCACCTCGATGAGCCTAAGTTTGAGGTTAACCAAGGAGTGGTACTAGCATTATCCAAAGGAAAGGGGGACAACCCCATTGTAAACATGCCACAACTATCAGATGAGCAAGTGTGTAATGCATTCAATGAAGTTTCCATGCAAATTGAGGCTAGGATCTTCTATAGAAATGACAGGGTTAAGGTCTTGGAGGACCTGTTGGAAAAGAGGAAGGAAGAAGTAGTCAAGCTTACAAAGGACCTCAGCCTTGAGAAACTAATCAGCACTCAACTACAGAGGGAGCTTCAGGAGGAGAAAGCTAAAGTGTGTGAAGTTTCCAAGAAGGTGGAGCTCATCTCCTAGGCCATCATCATGAAGCACCCAGACCTCAACCCTCCCGCATAAAATATGGTTCCTCCCTGGAATGTCTTGAGGACTTGACTTGGATCCTCACTATGGAAAGGCAACCTTTGGCCTTAGAGTTGGTAGAGGAGGTAGCTGCGTGCTTGGAGAAGGAGGAAAATCTGAAAGTCATCGTGCTCATATTTGAATACAACAAGTTTCTTGGCGATGTAAAAATAGCTACACAAACTGCTGGGGTCACCTACGACCATTACGCGGACCAAGACAAGGTGACAAGCATGCTACTTGCCAGTGACGAGGTCAAGCTGAAGGGCTTTAGGGAGAAGAATAAGGGCAATAGAGCTGAGTGAGAAAAGATCCTAGCTGAAGTGGAAAGGAAGTCTGAAGCTATTGAGACCCTACAAGTCTCAATCAAAACCTAGCTAAAAGAGCTCTATAAGGCCATTACAAGGAAGATGGATGCCCTGGAAGATCACACAAAGGAGCTGGAGACTATGGTGGAGACCATTAATACAAAAGGGGAAGGGTTAACCTTGACGAGGTGAGCACCCTGGTTGGCAACATCTGCACTAGAGTGCAGGATGAAGTCATTGCTTGGAATATGATGGAGGCCAACTTGTGGAAAAATTTTCCCCTTCTTCTTCTTTAGGTAGTTTTCCTTCTATTCTTTCTCTCCCCCATTCTTTATTCTTTCCCTCCATTATTTTCCAAGGCAAGGCCTTGCAATCTTTTTGTACTGCATTCTTTGAAAAGGTTCCCGAGGGTGGAGAACAGGTGAAGTGTGGGGTAATGTTGGGACCCTAATGTAGCTACCAAATCTTAAAGGCACGTAGGCATGCATGGCTGGGGGAGTGTGTAAGTGAAGGTGTCGAGGAAGATTCAAAAGGGTTCGTGGAGAACCAAAGATGCACGCTTGCGAAGCACAATTCGAGACTTAGCCATTTTCGGCCTTTTGGACATAACACATGAAGAACGTGTTCCATTTGGATAAGGTTCCATCTTGGCAACAGGGTGTCTTGGAAGGAATATACCTTGTGATAGGAAGATCCAAAAAGTTAATCATGACATGGAGAGGCATGCGCCTAGGGTGACCCACACCTTGACACTTAGGGCCATATCTGAGGTTGCAGAGGAGTTTGTTAGAGCTCATATGCCTATTTATACACGTGCCCTTGGCAAAGAACAGAGATAAAAGTGAGGTAGTGAAGCTCTGCAGAATTACTATGAGAACTATGGGATAAAATGGGTAGATGATTCTAGGAAGGATGTAATGGGGAAATGGGGAATGTAAATTTTTTTTGTGAGCATACATGTATAGATCTAGATATGGTGTATGACTATGGTCTGCCACTCTGTGATGTTTTAGAGTAATAATATGAATGAATATGATAAGGTTACCACTATATTTATATTAGGATCTCCTTCCCATATTATCTACATGTTTCCACTATGCTTTTGATCTTGTATAACCATGAACGTTACTAGAATGTTAATTCTAATTGTTGATTTACAACTTCCTAGTTCTATTAATTCCATTGCACAGGCTTTGTTTTTGTTATGAGTGAAGGGGTGTAGAATCTATCCTGAGCTCTATAGCTTCTTCATGTCTATTAAATCACTAAGTCAGAATTGTGAATTATGCCTTGCACTAAACTCACATAAAAGAGAGACTCAAATGCCTCTTGTACACCTCGAATGAGCACCTAGCGCCCGCTGGGTGATAGGCCGGCACACATGAGGCTCCCTTGTTCTTGGTGGGGTGAAAAAATGACTACAAGTGAATACATGAGTATTCCCTGCACTTGAATTGGGATCGAGAGTTTCAAAAAATCTATCCCCACTATGGGAAAGGATGTTCAAGTCCCATTAGTTTCAAAGGTAAAAAGGCCAACTTAGCTCTACCAATAAAGGTTTGGAAAGCTTCATACTTTGATAACCACTTAATTACATATTTGAACAAGGTTGGCTAGTAGTATCCTCTTTTAATAATCTTAATAGTTGTTACTGAAAAAGAAAAATTTCCTCCACAAGCCTAATCATGAAAATCTCTCAAAGCAACATTTTATGTTGTTTCTTTTCTACGCATTTTAGGAAATGACCATCAAATCCTCTCTTGAATATGGAGTTATTGCAAAGGTCATAAATATCAGCTCTAAGTTTTATATCTCTTTTCTCTTTGGCATTTAGATGTGTAGGACATTCCCCATATGTGAGAAAATCGGAAATGTTAGAATACCATTCATATGTAGAAATCAAGAAAAGTATTATGGGTATTTCAGCAATCTCCTTATCACTTGACTTACCTTTCAAAATTTTAGAAATAAATCAACACAAACCTTTACCTTCATTTTTTTGTGGGCTTGACATAGAGATCATATTATTGAAATTTAGCCACCCAATTCCCTCATTTTGAACCAAACTCTTGCTAAGTAATGATGGATTTAACAGTTGTGTTAGGAACATAAATAGTAAAATGGGAATTAAGAGTATAAAACTAGAACTTTTTAACATCCTTAACCATAGAAAAACATGTTTTTATATTTGGGAATACTTCATCTCATGAGCTTTCAAAACATAGCTCATAAAAATAATGGGTATTTCATATCCCTAAAAAATTAATTTAAACAAGAATAATTGACAAGGTGTGTTATGAGGCATCGCAATAAATTATGAACTATTTGTCAAAATCGGGATAGAAAAGAACTGGTGTTCTTCTAATTTCTCTCTTTATTTCCTCAAATTCCTTCTTCCCTTCTACAATCCAATGAAATTATTGTTTCTCCTTCATCAATTTTGCTATACTTGACTCAATTTTACAAAATATGGAATGAATCTCCTTAGGAAATTTATTTTTCCAAAGGTGTGAACACTCTTTTTCTCATAGGAAGAGAAAGTTTCTGAATGTCTTAAACTTGTTCAAGATATATTTTGATCCCATATTTTGATCTGTGTTTGAGAATTTTTCCTTGGTTACACCAAAAATAGAATTTTTAGGATTCAGTGAAATACCATGACCTCTACACTATTGAAGGACTGACTTCAACTGTTAAAAATGATATTTTCTCTTCTTAGAGAAGATAGTGAGATCATCCAAGTAGATCACAATACAATTGTTATTTATATATCAAAATTCTAATTCCATATCCCGTTAAAAATTGCACTGTATTGATCAAAATGAATGATATCCTTCGATAATCAAATGTGCCCCAAGGAGTCATGAAGGTAATATTTTTTGGTCCTAAACATTTGCTTGAATATTATTATATCCCTAAAACCCATCAATAATAGATAACATTTTAGAACTAGACACAACTTCTAGAATTTGATCCATCATGCAAAGTGGGTAATTTTATTTCAAGGAACCTTGATTAAGATTATTAAAGTCAACACAAATCCTTATCTCTCTATTTTTCTTATGTACAGGTACTATGTTGTCAATCAAGTCGAATGGTGAATGGGAAATATTATCTTAGCATTCAAAAACTTTTGAATTTATTCATGAATAGTACCTACAATCTTCATACTATATTGTCTTTGATTTTTATGGAAAGTTTGAATACCTAGTTTCAAAGGAATGTAGTGTTGCATTTCCCTTGGTTTGAAAGTATTAAAATCATAATATGAGTACGCAAGCAGCACATCCATTTATTTTTTCAACAATTCAACTGGTTTTCTTCTTTCTTCACTAGAACAACAGTTTCCTATGTTTACAAACTTAGGCTCCTCGTCACTTCCCAAGTTAATATTTTCATACTCAGATGACTGAATTGTATCTTGTGACATTTTCCCTTTTATATATCTATCATGCTTGTCAAATAAATCTTCCAAACTCACAAGACCTCTAGGTATTTTATTACCTTTTAACTTGATGCATCCATTTTGTTCTAAATGTTTTTCAACTCTATCTTCGGTATGGAAGAGGTAGTAGAATTGTGATAACCAAAATCACTCCCTCAAAGTATAATTGAATGAAGTTATCATTCAATTATAGGAAAGAGAGCAGATGTTGATCATCATTAAACACTTGCTAGTTGTCTATGTTATCGGAACACCGGGTCTAAAGATCATATCCATAGTGAACTTATTTTTATTAAAGTTTGGATGAGTGTAGACACTTAATCACGTAATTTTGTTATATTTCTAGTCTTGATCACATACCACTATTCATATGATTCCTAAGCAAGAAAACTACTAATTGACTACTTTCATTTCCCTCCTCTTTGCTTGCTTTTTGTTTTCCCTTTTGGTCTTACACTCCTTTCCTAGTCTATCTTTTGATACTTCAACATTTCTTACTATGAAGACTAATGTCCAGAAACGATGCTAGCACTCAGAGCCATCATCCCCTCCGGGAGCCCCGACCTCTTTTTATTTTTCTTGCATCTTTTGGTTCTTTTCTATCCTTTAGTCATCTTTATTTTTACTAGTCAACCTTTTAGTGGTTAATTACGAAATTCAAACAAGGAAACCATATAAATACAAAACTATGTGATCATCAAAACCATATAAATACAAAACCATATAAATTCAAATAAGGGATCAAACACTAAACATCTACTATCTCCACCTAAGGTTACATCCGAAATATTTTACAAGAGTATTCAAGCATCCATCTAACATCCACACAATGGCAAGGGAATGAATTTTTCGCATGAACTTCATAGGAGGGGAAGTTCATATTTCCATGCACACTTTTATCTACATTATCTACATTGAGCTATTATTCGCTATCAAGTGTGACTCGTAAAAAAGCCACCTAGGGCACAATTATTCACACACACACACAAAGAACTACATGGAGTCAGAAATCTAGTGCAATGTCTAGATCATAAGTTCACTTAGTCGGTGGTTTCGCCAAGGTCGATATGACTTCCCATTTGCATATTTTTATTTTTAAGATTTAATGTATTTTGGGGTTTTGCAGGTGTTTCCTTCTTATTACAAGTTTCATGTAAATAACAACAAAATGCATCAATATATAGGAGATCAAAGGTTATAACTAGAGAACATCTTGTAACCCTATAAAATTGTGTTTCACATGACTTCGAATAGTCACAGGCACCCAAAATTGGTATCGACACCCTAGGTGCCCCTAACCCGCATAAGAACCTTATTCTGTAATTTCGACACTTCGCAATTTATGGGTATGATTGTGAAATCTTGCTTCTTTTTCCACCAATTTTCCATCTCAACATACCTCTGGGATCATTACAAATCAGCTAAGTCTTTTTATCTCTTCATTTACAACTAGGGTTTCAAATTTAAATTGTTTAGTTGCTTGTGTCTAATTTGTACTTAATTGTTCATATCTATACTTGTATATATTTTAGATTTAGCATTTATTTATTTTCAATATTTTCTTAATCATTTGGTGAACCCAAATCATTTTGAACACTCTTAGGGTCTTCATAATTTTATAGGATCTTCTCATCATGGATATTTCTATTCATAATTTCTTGTTATCCAATCCTACATGCTACACGAGAATCATTAATATTTTGGCTACTACTTGTATTCATTCCACTACTCATCTAGATGTTTTTTATCATGCATTCATCAATGCTTTTTCTCAACATATTACTTTTCCATATGTTATACTTGACAATCTTGTTGTATATGATAGTGATCCTCCTTTATACATATGATTTTGTGTTAATAAATTAGGCACCAAACATGTATTAGTCGATACCGGATTTGAGTTCAATCTTTGTATTTTATCATTCATTTAGGATATAGGCCTTCCAAGTATCAATTATTAACCCAACATATATTTTTGTTTGAACATACTATTCCACCATGCAACCATGTTTAGGCATCGTCACCTTTCCACTCACAATTAGTCCCAAGACTATTCCAATTTTTTTTTTTTTCATCGATAGCCAAGTTTCATATAATTGTTTACTTGATAGGACATGGCTTCATCGAATGCAAGCAATGTATTATACAATTCACTAATGTGTTAGATTCTTACATGAGGGATTTGAATATGAAGTTCCTACTGATAACACACCATTCCAACATTGCAACCTAGATCCAACCACTCCATTACCTATTCCAATTTTTGTTACTATCCATGTTGCTTCCAATCGGTGACCCATTTACTAACTTGATAACTTACCTCCTCTCGAAGGAAATATTTGTACATTAGACTTTGTTTCATCTCGGGAAAATTTTAGTGGAAAATTATCGTAAACTTGTGAAAATTGATGATTATGGAAATTTGAAATGGAAAATATTATGTTGTTCAGAGATGACTTATTCACTGAAAATTTAGCCGACATGTCCCTTATACTATTCCTTTCACCTAGATTTTACACATATATAAGAGCTTATGGATGTAATTCACCACCATTTCAAATAATATCGTGCACATATTCACTGAAGTAAACATAATAAAATACTCATTCACCAACACTAAAGTTTGAAATTTGAGTTGTCGAACCATAAGGCATCTAAATCCGAGCCATCCAACTCGACAGTGTGTAGCCTTAACTCGACTAAATCTATAATCTGAACTCTCCAACTCTATTCCATCCAACCTGAGCCATCCAAATCCTAGCCATCCAACCGTAAGCCATCTAACCCCTGGTCATCCAACTCATTGCCATCCAACCCCTAAAATATCCAATCTATAGTTTTCCAACCCTTAGCCGTCTAACCCTTTACCGTCCATTCTCAAAGCCTTGGAGCATAAGAGCAAACCCTAAGGGCCTAAGTAGTAAGCAGTCATGGATACTAGAAATCAGGGCAAGAAGATTACAAATTTAGTAAGTTCAAAAAAGGGTGCCAATACTTTGCTTGGATATTTTGGAAAATCACAAAAAACGAAGTCGGTTTATGCTACAATTTGAAAATATCAGTATGTGGAAAGTGTTATTTACTAATTATTTTATCTTACATAATTTAATAATTATGTTTATGAATCTGTTATTCTTGGAACTCTTTGACATTTTTACTCTATTAAAAATTAACTATAGACAAGATTAATAAGTAACAATTTTATAAAATTATTTGCAGACGTTTCACAAATTCCTTCACAGAATAATCAATTTATAGATATTGATGATCCAATATATGTTGAGGCAAACATTCTGTCCCTTGATGAAATAGAAGTACAAGAAAATTCATCAAACTCTCAAGATACACCAGCAGAGGAAGCTTCTACTCCAAGGTCTATTTCCAGAAAAATGAGACATGAGATTCAAAATATTTCATTGACAGCCCAAATGTAGAAGTTGAATCCCAAGGAAAAAAATAAAATATGTTAGAAGAAAGATGGAAAACTGGACAATTGGAAGGAAATTCTAGTTCAAATGGGCTGCAAAATATCTTTTTATTGAACTTGTGTACACTAAAAATTGTAATGATATTCCAACACAATGTTGATGCAAAATATGTGGTTAGAAATAGGGAAGGATCACACAATGCAGCTCAAACTAGACACAATTGAAAAAAATGGGAAAATATACATTTCCCAAAATCTTAAGGATGGAAGCATAGTCAGAACACATAAATGGAAAGATGCAAAATATTGTCTACATGTCAAATACACAGAAGAGTATGAAAAGGAACAAAAACATATCAAATATGTAAATGAAAAAGGTGGGACCATAGTAGCAAAATTGAGCAAAGCTATGGAGGCAGAAATGCAAGCAAAGGGTATTCAATTTGCAACCATATTTCATATAATGAAAAGGGGAAGACCGATGTTAGATTTCAGAGAAAATAAAATGTTGTATCAAGTTATTGGTTTAAAGAATGTTCCTCAATCTCATTGGTCAAATACGGATGGGAGATTGCAAAATGTCTATCTCTGGTAGAGAAGGAGGATCTAAAACTGTGTGTTCAAAAGGAAAAGTATATTTCCCTTTCTTTAGATGAGGTTACTACAGTCGATAATACTTCATGGATATGTATTCATGTTTACACATTTGCTAATGAAATGAGGACTCCACACCTCTTGGAAATTCATAAAATGACAGAGAATTACAATTCTAAAAATATTTATAAATTGGTGGTGTCAAATCTGAAGGATATCGCTGGAATGGATGACTTTGCCATTGCAACAAAATTAGTTTGTGTCAGAACCGATGGTGTAGCTATAATGCAGGGAGCTAGAAATGGTCTGTGTGTTAGAATTCAGACAACTATTGCTCCGTATATGGTTGTTTTCCACTGCATGGCTCACAGAATGAATCTTGCCTACAAAATTGTGAGCACATTTGAAAATGTAGCTAAAGTGGAGGAATTGATACATGATCTCCATGCCTATTATTCTTGTAGTCCTAAGAGATTTTTAGAATTTAAATTTTTTTCTATTGGACTAACAAAGGGAAAAAAACTTCTCAAAGATGTAAATACCAGATGGATATCTATGTACGAACTTTCCTTTAGAATATATGATGAATATCCTTCAATGACAGGAATTATATTTAAATACCGCAGGGATGTAGATAAAGCTAAAGATCTATTATGTCATCTAACTGACATAGAAACTTTACTCACACTTTGCAGTATTTTTCCCATGTTGAGGGAGCTTGATATTTTAATGAAGCATGCTTAAGATCAGTATTTCTACATTACAACCTTTATAAGACTTAGAATATGTGCTTGTTGGAATCTAGAAAGTTTATAGATTTTCGATGGCGAGTTTTGTGGTGCTACTTATGAAAAGCTGGAATGCATTGACATATTTGAAAATTTCAGTGCTTCTTAAAGTACAATATAAATGATCATCTGTGTATAACAACACATGGAAAAGAGATTCCACTTCATATGTACCAAAAATAATTGATATGGCTAACTCAAAAATAGAAGAAGTAAAAGTGACACAACATTTATATGATGTAGTATTAATCGAAACTTGGAATAAGTTGAGAAAGATGTCTAAATCGTTAGCTAAAGAGATCCGGGAAAGAGTAAAAATGATAAAATACTTGAAGTAATGGGAGTTGTAAATATGGTTTTGGAATTTGTGTGAGAAAACCTTATACATCTATTAGTGCTTTATTTTTCAAAAACATGGGTGATCTTACCGATCATTTCTATAAGAATGAAGAGATAAATGGAGTTTCTATAGAATAAATTTTGGAAAGAAAACTACATAGTTCACGATCGATGGATTTTTCTAATACAATGATATGACAAGTTCAACTTCTATAAAACCCACATGATTATAGTTCCATGAAAAAGATTTGGAAGGATATATGTTCTAGTAGTATTCTAAGTGAATATTTGAGCGAGTATATTAAGTTGTATGAGCTTTGTTAAACAATGATTCTAGGTTCTGTGGAAGATGAGAGGGTTTTTAATGCACTATCCTTTTTAAAGTCAAAAATTTGAAACAGATTGGATAGGAATCTAGAAAGTTATCTCAGATTGTATGTATCGAGTTACTCAGTGGAGTCTTTTCCTTATGATAGAGCACTGGCATTATGGAATTCACTAGTAGACAGAAGAGGAGTAAGTAATATTCTTCCTAACCTAGGGGATCGAGAAAAATCCAAAATCATGCTACAGTTGATTTCCAAGACACAAATGAAATTTTTGCTCCAGGACTATTCAAATTTACATAGATTTCATTTCTTCTAAACATTATTGAGACTACTTATGTACTTCATTCAGTGATTAAGACTTTCAATAAATGTAATATTATATTTTTCATTATTTGATCCTTCGCCATTGGAACAATGTCATTATATGTTTCAATTATGCCATTTGTTTTTTATGTTTGGTTTTCAAATTCAGACTAAAATAAGGACACATTCATCTTTTATATCTATTAATTTATTTATTTTACATCTGTAACTATTCAGAAACGTAAAGAAACAAAATAATGTAAATTTAAGCAACATTTACGTAAACAATAGAAAAGAAACATAGTTTGTATTAATATATAGTAACATTATATAATTCTAACTTCCAAAGTTCTTTTGAAATTGATTTCTCATGTGGCGGATTACTTTATGAAAAAATTATAAATTCATAAAGCATTGTCGGCCAATAGAATTCAAAAAGGGGTTTTTAATAACATCTCAAAGCTTCCGGAAAAGTTCTTTCATATAAGGACACATTACAAGGTCATCCTCTTTTCTCGCCTATGATTCAAAATCATGGTTGTCCTTACATCGCCCACAGAATATAAAAAAGGGATAGCCACTATCTTTTAATTCTGTGCCAATGTCGGAATTGTGATAACACACGTGTCACATGGTGAAATTTACTAACTTATCAAATTTTATGATGCATGTGAAGGTTTTTCCTTTTCCTGTGTAAGAGATGGAGGAATAACTCTTGATGCTGAAGATATCCTACTGTAGTGTTGATATTTTCTAGTATATTCAGCTCCTCCCTCGCTACATCTCCTGTAGACAAAAGTGTTGCATCTCGTATCTATCTTTTCCTTGATAAGACTTCTAGATCCATCTTATGCTCCTTTATTATCCTTCTCAATGTATTATTTTGTTTGTTAATAACAATGAGTTTGAATGGCTTTCGGGCATGGAAGATATATGATTTTTATTGTTGGAAAAATAAGCGCACCACTCGAATTATTGACCTACTAGTGTCCGTAATAAATACTAAACTACCTAATACGGAATGTCTGCATGCAGATCTACCCCGTAGTAAAATCCGGCCGAAAAAGTGAAGCAACTTTAATAAAGAATTTTCTAATACTTTGTAGAAGAATCCCTCTTGATGAACAATTAAGAGGATCCACAATTATAGAAAAGAAAGCGTTAGATCCTTTGTGTGGTTGAGTAAGTTTAAGAAAAAAAGTATTTGAAAATAATAAACTTACCATCAACTCCGTACATTGTAATGAGACTCCAAACAAAAAAATTCTTTGTCCGTAAGGACAACTTTTGTAGTACCATGAGGCTTATTTTTGAAAGGTAAACCTGTTAGCCGATGCACGTCCTTGGGTTTAATAGAAAAATAAATTTGACAAAATTTTGGATGCATGACGAGAACAAAAATTGTCCATCATTGTCATTGTAAGAGGTGAGTAGGTAATCAAGGACTGATGTATCAGTGTTGAATTGGGGCATGTTCATAAGCCTAGAAAATTCTAATTTTTTGAGCCAATCCTTTGGAGCATCTTTTTCTTTTAGTAGAGATAAAATCTATGGGCACATGAGGTTTTTGTATTGAAATTTGGGTGTAGGAATAGATGTGGTACTGGCCATTGCTGAAATTTGGGAGAAGTGAAATTTGGGTGTAAAATTGGAGAGCTCAGAGCACTGGAAATTTACGTATAAAAGTGAAAAAATGAACCTTGAAAGGGTATTTATAGGGCCCAGGGGTATCATTAATGAACATTAAATTCATTGGTATCAATGCCCAACCCACACCATCCAACCCCTCATTCATCCAACTCTTTCATCCAACCATTAGTTGACCAACCCTCATTGGTCTAACCCACCACGTCTAACCCTTGTCCATCCAACTCCTCACCTGTCTAACCCACCCGACCAACCATTTCCCATCCATCCCCTTCCCATCTAAATCCTATCCATCCAACCCACCCATCTAACCATTTCCCACCCAACCCCTTCCCATCCAACCCACCCATCTAACCCACCCATCTAACCCACCCATCCAACCCACCCATCCACTCTACCTGTCTAACCCACCCGTCCAACCCCATCCAACCCACCTAACCAACTCACCCATTCACCATTGACCGTCCAAACTACCCATCTAACCATTGACCATCCAACCATTGACTATCCAACCTCTTTCCAACCCACCCATCCAACTCGCCCATCCAACCTGTCCATCTAACCTACCCGGCCAAAATTGTGAAAAACAAGGGAACGATGCTCTATGAAATTGCCTTTGCCACGAAACATTTTTTAAAAAATTCATTAACGATTCAAAATTCAATTTATGAGATTTGCCAACAATTCAAAAGTAATTTTTTAGAGGGGTATTCTTAAAATGAACCTTATTTCATCTACTTGAACCCCCTTCTACTAATGCTATAGTACTTTATTGAGTGCCTATATATATATATATATATATATATATATATATATATATATATATATATATCAGATGACATACCACTTTCATTGTCTCGTCTTGAGAAACCTGCATCTTTAGTACCTTCTTTCACATGCACGATTTTTGTAAACAACGATTTCTAGTCACACATTCCATTTTATCCCACTTTCTTTGACACTATTTGCACGCTCAATGGCTTGACTTGGCTTGGGTTGACACTTGATGATATCTTACCTCCACCTCATTCACCACATCTATATCATGGAAATGCTTTCATTACTACTATTTATGGCCTCCAAGTATTTCATCTCTTGGTCTTTGTTGCATGCACTCCGCGTATTTCACCACTTACTCTTGGCCAATCTTGGCTTGACTATATTAGTGGAAATTTGTATCATGATCATAATGAAATCTCATTCCCCATGGATTTTGGCCATTTTTTCATTTACAATGATTCATTTCTTTGCTATTCACAAAACCTTACTCATTGGTATGCACATGGATGTCCATTACCACCTTTCACTAACAAGGAATATGCAATGGGAATGTATAAACAATGGCTCTTTGCTCAATCAACCACATTCAATGGCTTACCATGTCTCAGATGCATATCCATTTGGTTTTTACCATGAAAATAAAGACATATTAGATGATGTTACTTTATCACTCTCATCATCATACACTTGGGGGAATCATACTTGTTTCTCCCCCCTATTCTAGTATTCACATGCATCTTACACATTCTACAATTTACACCTAGTCTCTCACACACATCATACACATCTTGATACACTCTTGTATCATCATTACCCAATGAAACACTCTTGTTATATGCTTCACACTTGAATATTGAGGGCTCACTACATTCATGAACCTCAAATCATATCACATGACAAATTTCACACTTAGTGCATTCACAACATATCTTTCTCGTACAATTCATTACAAAACACACTACCATGTGACACACTCTAGTTTCATGGTTCATACTCTAATGTTAAGGGTTTGAATATGAAATTAACCTCACCACACCCACTCACAAAATCACTACACTCTATGCTTTGACAATCATATCTTTACCGGTGCACAATTCAAACCATTTCTCGATGATGCACTCTTATTCTATAGTTCATTCTTGACTATTGTGAGGGAATTTATAAATGAACCTCATATCATACATATTCATTCACATTCACTCAGGGGACATGCATCCACTACCACACTCACTTTACATTCCATTCCATCTCACTCATCCATAACATACTACACATCTTGGTTGCACATTGTTCTTGCTTATTTATTCCCGCATATACATCTTACTTACTATGCTAGTTGCATAAATTGTATGGCATTATCTTTTCCATATACACATGTGAATTTAGTTTCCTTATAGTTTTTATTGGATAATTTACATAGATCGATACATATAGCATTGATGTTTGTACAGTACCTATTACCAGTATCATAGTGGCTCCTAGAGGAATCCACTTTCGTACATACTTCACGTGCTATTGTTTCGATTTATATTATTTATTTTTACTAGCACATTATATTATATTGGATCATACATGTTTTGACATACTTTATATATTTCTAAAATTCTAATGGGTTCTTCATGTGCAACATTTGTCTTGCAGGAACTCTTTGCTACCATGGTTGTCTGACATCTTGCTTATTCTTGTCTGCCATTATTTTTCATTTTTTTTATTATTTGTGGGATTTTCCTTTGTCTCTTCTATGCACACTATATAATTTTGGACACATCGGTCTCGATTGTCTTGTGACATCGTGTGTTATGTGCCATGTTTGAAACCCACTTTTTTTTGTCTAATTTGTTTTCATTATTACTTTTTTACACTATCTTCTTACTAGCTAACTTACACATTATTTCCTACATGCATGTTTATCTAATATGCACTAACAATCTCTTACAACCACTTTTTTTACACGTGCCTCAATTTCTACCAAGAAAATTCCCTTCCCCTACAGGAATCAATTTTAGCACAATGTATGATCCTCCTTTCGGTTGGATATTCATCGTGATGTCTTATTCACCCCAAATGAGGGGGCATCTATCAGTGAATTAGTCACCCCATTAAGCAGTTCACAGTCATAGTTTCACACCTGTTCAATATGGGTATAACACAACATTCAGTCTAAAAATGGCCTAGAACCCGACTTCATTATTTAACACAACACAAAAACTAGTGCCCAGACACATACAAGAGTAGTGCACGGCCACCCCTAACCCTTCCGGACACCGTGACTAGGGGGTCATTACATAATTTTTCTCAAGTACAATACAATTTTCAGCACTTTACACAACAACTTTTATAGGACACACAGTCCTTCAAAGACTAAGCATGCATGCATTACACCTTATTTTCTACTTTCATGTTGGATCATACTTGATTGAAATGGATCAAATTTTTATACACTAGATCTTTAATGGTTTTTATACTTTGGGAAGTATTCAAAGTTTGGAGAATAAAACTAGACCTTTCCCCATACATTTCTTTTGCACTTGGCATGAGATAAACCAAAAATTGGTACTCAACGCAACTCACATGAGAGCACCCAAAAATCTTGTTCTTATATAACATATTCAGCATCCTTTCTACACTCTTTACTCATCAAAAATTATGTACAATTGTCCCTTTATCACAATTTTTCATACTTACAAACTTTTTTACATGTTTTAGTCAAATTTGTTATATACACATACTTGAATACTCATTCATTCTTCTCTTTTACAGTTCCATCCTTATGGGAAGCATTAGTCACATCAATCACACATCAAGTGCCATCAAAAAAGGTATAATGTTACATCTACACATACACTCTCACCCTAGAGTCATCATCATCATTTTTTTACTTCCTCTTCTCTAGCTTCCATGTTTCATATTTTTTTATCACTCCATGTTTTTCCTTGTCTCTTAACATTCCTTTCACCATCGATTTACATGGTTATCAGGTACACATATCTTATCTACTTTATGTTATCAATCATTCTCTAAACAACATAAAGTGGGGGAAAATGTAGACAATAAATCATGCACTTTGGGCATATTTGTAGTCCTGATCACATACCACTATTCATATAATTCCTAAGCTAGAAAAGTATTAATTGACTATTGTCTTTGGCCTCTATGCTTGCTTTCTATTTTTCTTTCTGGTATTACACTCCTTCTTTCCCATTTTTCTTTTGATACTTTGGTATTTCTAACTCTTGATACCAGCACCTAGGTGTCACCATCCCCTCTAGGTACCCCTTACCTCTTTTTACATTGATCGCATCTTTTGGATCTTTTCTAGCTGTTTGGACATCTTGATTTTTATTGGTCAGCCTTTTAGTGGTTAATTAAAAAAATTCAAACAAGGGAATCATATAAATACAAAGCTATGTGATCATAATATGGGACCAAACACTAAGCATCTATCATCTCCACCTAGAGTTGCGTCCAAAGGAATTTACAAGAACATTCAAGAATCCATCTAACATCCACACAAGGGTAAGGGAATTTATTTTTCTACATAGACTTCATAGGAGGGGAATTTCATTTTTCCATGCACACATATATCTACATTTTCTACATCTATCTATTGCTTCCTATCAAGTGTGACTTGCACAAGAGCCACCTATGGCACAATTCTTCACACACACACGTAGAAATACATGAATTTTGACATGTAGTGTAGTTCATGGATCGTAAGTTCACTCAATTTTGTGACCACTAGGGTCATTTTGAATCACCAATTTGTATCTTTTAATTTTTAATATTTGATGTGTTTTGGGGTTTTGCAAGTGCTTCTTATTGTAGGTTTCAGGTGAATAAAAACAAAGTGTAGTAACATATAGGTGATTAAAGGTGACAACCAATGAACATCTCACAACCTTGAAAAATTGGGTTTCATGGATTCTAAAGTCACTGAGGAACCCATAATAGGTCTCGACACCTGTCTCTACATAGGATCCTTGGTCCTAACATTGTTGACATTTCTACATTTTTTTAGGTTTGATTACGAAATCCTTCTTCTCTGTTCCAATAGTTTTACATATAGACATAACTTTGGGATCATTATGAATCAGATAAGTTTTTTTATCTCTTCATTTGAAACTAGGGTTTCAAACTTAAATTTCTTATTTGCTTGCGTCAAATATGTACTCAATTGTTCATATCTAAACTAGTACATATTTTAGATTTAAGATTGATTTATTTTCAATATTTTCTTAATCAATGAGGAATGAGTAAATAATTAGAGACGGTTAGAGAATCTTCTCTAGAAGTATTATCTCTTATAATAACATCAATTGAAAAAGCATTCAAAAATTCAATTGAATCACATACCTTGTTATGATAATTCTTTAGCCTTTTATTTTTCACCTAGAATGTACCTCAAACATGTTTGACAATGAGCTCAACATCACCCTTTGCACAAAGGTTTTTTATCCCCACCTCCTTTTCCACTACTAGGCCAAGAAGGAGGGCCTTATACTTAGTAGTGTTGTTAGTATTGAAAACTTTTAACTTGTATGAAAAAGGGTGGAGTTTTCCAATAGGTTAAATAAGCACCACCCCTGCTCCAGAACCCATTGTGGAACAAATTCCATCAAACTCAAGAGTCCATAAATAATTTTGGCCTTATTATATAAAATTAAGAGTATTGCATTCATATTCATACATAATTGTATATTTCCCATGGCCCATGTCTTCATACAAGATTTGTGCCTTAGGGTCATCAGCCTTTTGGAAAATATCTTGAGTTTTCTCTCTAAAAATAATTTCTTCATCTCCCATTTAACCATAATCAACGTGTGAGATAGTTCCAATTGAATTTCACCTCCAACTTCTTTGTAAAAATTTCTACTCAAGAGCATACCATAGGATGGAGGTATATCAACAACAAGAATAGTGGCTTTGACTCGTTTCTCAGGAAAGGAAGAAAAATCCACTTGACCATCCTTAATCCTTCCGAATAATGGAACATCCTTAGTATCCATTTAATAAGAAGAACCAAAGGTTTGGGTCAAATTGAAACCTAGTGCATGAGTAACTTGTGTAGGAATTATATTATCTAATGCTCTAGAATTAATAATGTAGTTTCTTAATTTATGCTGGATATTAAAAGTGTTACATAAAAGGGCTCAAGTTTTATAGATGTGGAGGGTGTGGAAATGGTTAAGTTTTGTGGAGAGGGAGATTTGGGAGTAGATAAGATACCTTTAGAAGAAGAATAAGTTGTATTAGGCTTGGTATTCACAAAATTCACAACTTGGGAAAAGGCCTTGGGATGGGTCTAATAGAACTTAGCTTTAGAGATCTAAATTTTTCATTTTCTTAATATGATCTATGATATCAAAATACCCTAAATATGATGGGGATTTCTTACTATGAACAATAAAGATTTTAGGTTTATCCATTTTAGGATTTGAGGTTGTTTTGGATATAGGTGTAGGAGTTTTCATTCCTTTAGACATAGAAGAGAGGAATAACTATTATAAGGTGTAGTTATAACACTTACTTTCTTGGTAGTGAAAGGAATATATTCTCTTATTTTAGTAATAACTGGAATAACATTCAAAACTTATTTATATTTCTCTTTATTTTCTAGTTACATGACATCTCTCTTCTTTCTCGTTATTCTTTGGTCATGACAATATAGGATTCACTATTCATTTCAGCCACTATATCATCATAATCATCATCGTCTAATTCATATACAAGATAACTGATTTGAGAATCATTGGCCTCTTCATCGAATTTTTAAATTTATTCTTGAACTTCTTCAATTATTTTGTTGTGACATCATCTTTGGATTCTTATACATCATATGTTGTATTTATTGGAAGATTCGGAGGAGGAGCCTCAATGGAAATATTTGGTTGGGTAGCAGGTAGATGATTCCTTGGTTAGAAGTTGTTCTTAGGCATATCCTTGTATGGAACGTTATGAGCAATTTTTTCTTGATATTAGTCATATCATTAGCTAGATTTTGCCCCAATTGATTAGAACTCGAAGAATCTGAAGTGGAGACATTAGCCTTAGGTGGATATTTCCTTAGTTTACCATGATCAAGTCATCCTCTACACTTAAGGAAAAGTTTTTGTCTTGCTCCAAGTTTTTCAATTGGGCTCATCTCAATGAATAGATTAATTATTGTAGTTGAGAATTGATAAAGAAGCATTTTATATTCTTTGGAGTAGAATAGGTAGCATCTGGAATCTTATATACTAGTTTATTAAACTTGGCAATAAAATCCCACATTGGCTCAGAAGGCTCCTTCTTCATTTGAGATATTTGGGCCTAGAGTTCATGTGATTCAAACTGAGTTCTCATAGTAATTTAGTTGGTGATACTACCTTGAGGAAGATGACAGAACCATTTAGTAGAAATATCTTGTAGATTTTACACCAATAATTTGTGAGATACATCCTCATGTTTAATGTTGAGAGATCTACATGCAACAAATAAATCGTAAGATGTTCATCTAGATAAAATTTACCATCTACTCTAAACTTTGGAAATTTCTTCCAATTATCCTTGGGAAAGTAATGAAGGTCTTACGTAATAGCTAAGGTCTCAATATTCTAACCAAAAGGCACTGGTACTTCCATCCTAGGAAAAATAGTCTACAAAGGGAGATAAATGCCAACTAAAAAGGCTTGAGTAGTAGCACATGCTTGTGAAGATAAACAAGTCCTTCCTTTTATAGGAGGTGTTCTTGTTGAATTTTTACTTTTACCATTATTTTCTAGAGACAACTGGAAACCATGTTGTTGCTGATATTGGAACAGAAAATTAGGATCTTCAAAAACTTGAGCCCTTTGCCTTGTGTATATCTTCACTCATCTAGTGTGTCAAAATTTTGGAATTGTTTAGAAAGATATCCTATGTGTATCACAATATGTTCCCCATAGCGGGCACCAAAAAAATATTGGTTGGAAAATTGGTTTCTCAAAAGAGTCAACAATTATAAATGGGAAAACAATCCCTCCTCTCTAATGGGGAGGTTCCCTTATTCAGAATCCAAAACCTAAGTATTTATAATTATACAAGATAATAAATTTTGAATGAGGATATTGGTGACCACAGTATTTGAATCATTATTTTCAATACATAGGAGAAACTACGAAAGGACATAGAGGAGTTACATTAGTATCATTATAGAAAGACAAGTTATTTAGGGAAACACAACTACAACTAACTTACTAATCAAAGATACAAAAATCTTCCTTGGTTCTCCAAGATTACCAACTGACTACAAAATGAGAGAAGGGAAGAAGTGGCACTTTTAATTAAAGATAATACAAACATTTATTTTACTTATGCATGTAAGAGGAATCCAATACCATTTGTGTTTGTATAGTTAAAAACCCATATTACATAAAATGTAGATTGAAACAAATTTCAACAATGCTCATTTCATGGATTAAACACAAAGCTTCAAATTTCACATATATCAAACTATCACATTAAACAGATTGTAAGAAATGGAAATAGAAAGATCTAAAATGAGAGAGTAATGTATTCTTCTATATTGATCAAAACTTTACATATTACATCCAAGTCCACCAATATCCAACCCATTTTACAAGTAAAAAGGAGACCTTATATAGGTAGATAAAAGGATATAAATACCTTGTTAACTAATTGTTTTATAATTAAGTGTTAAAAACCTATTCAATTAATTTTAGAGTTGGATTTACTTTATAAGTTTACTTTTTAGAATAATAAATCCAAATAAAAAAATAAGACAATTATGAAACATTATGATCTTGAAGAAGAACGGGTAGTAGGAACATCCGGAGTTGGAATCGGGGAAAATTTAGAGGCAAATATTCATAATTTGGATAAAAGTAGGAATTATGGAATGTGAATTTGGCTATTTTTATGACCATGGCAGTGACCACATTTCACCAAAAAAATCCACAAACAATAATTTGTCCCATGTGAATAGCCAATGGATCTCCAATCCTAATGTATATTTTTTTATTGAATCACCACGTGATAGATGGTTCAGGGTTTTAAAACATTCTTGGATCGCCAAGTAATCTATAGAACCTTCCTATTCATTTGGTCTCATTTGCCTACATGTTTAGGATTTTTTTGAAATTTTATTAAATTCACCATATATATTATATATTATACACACACACACACACACACATAGATCTATATTGGAAGTTGTTAAACCTTTAGAAAACCTGTCAAATTTAAAAGACCTCGCTAACTACCTAAGAAACCGCTAAAACTTTTGATAAGCCTCGGCACATGAGGAGCGACCAAGTGTCACCCATTCCAAGAACTTGAGCGTAAAGATATGCAAAAGGATCCCCAATGCCCAGAATTTAATATCAGGAAGACATGTGGCAATATTATGGGAATCCTCAAGGAAAATACATTCCGTCAACTACAAACCCACAGAATAAACCATTTCAATAAAGTTCTAGGTCCGCATTAGGTGAGGAAGAGTGAATAGTATGGAACATGTGGTAGACTTCAATTTGGAGATTAACCAAACTAGTTTTAGGAGAATCGCCATTTGATCTACATCTATTTTTAATATTTTTACAATTTTCATTGAAAAAAAAAAAGCGGCTACACATAAATTCACCAAAAATATGAAGCTGGTTATAGGGACATTTGGCACAATTTCTATAAATTTTTTGGGGGTTCCTTAAAATTTTCCCTGGTTGGAACCTTGATTTTAAGCACTTGTGATATGAACTTAGTCACAAGTGTTGAAATATCCATGCACTTAGGAACTATTGTGTTTGCACAAGCAACCAGCCATCTTCTAAGAGAGTACTCCATCTCTTTTACAATCTCACCATTCTTCAAAATTCCTTTTGATTATTCAACTACAACATTGTGAAATTCTGATAGCTCCTCCATATTTCCCTTATTGATTGAGTCTGCTTTCAATAACTTATCCTTGATGAGTGACGTGAATTTTTCTTTGATTTCATCAAGTGGATTCCTCTCTGTAGAACTTATCCTTGTAGAATTGAAAATTGAGAGCTTATAATTAAGAAAATATCTCAACCTTTAGTGATTCACCTTTCTAAACCATGGCTTTTAGTTACACTTAGCACCCCGATTCTCCATTCCACATTATACATACATTTCTTGGGTAGGTTTTTCTTTGAATCATCCCAAATCTTGTAAGACATGAGAATATTTTCATCATTTTTTCTCATGATTCTAATATCTTGAATACAATCTGCCCATAGCTTAAGCTCCTTATCAATGGTGTCTACTCATGCATTGATTTTCTCTTGAGCTGAGGATTTATTATGAGATAACATGTATGCCGATCAATGAATCACAAACTAGAAACCATAATTCCCTCTACCCAATCCTTGGAATATTTAAAAAAACAATGTTTATGAATTTCCACAATATATTTTTCATCTATCCCAACAGTGGCAGTAGTGGGTAGAAGTGTAGAGATGGGAGTAGGATCAAGTGGGGTTTTGTCTAATGAGAGGAGGGATTTGATCAAATTTGAGAGAACCTATACCTTCTCCTCAAGTTGATATTAGGTTTACTTCCCCTTTTCCACCCTCTTAATTAATTTGGAGATAATTCCTCTAAGATTATGCGATTCTCCCTTAGTGGTTGATTTACCAAATGGAATTCCAAAGTGAGTTCTAAGGCTGAAATATATATCTCTTTTTCATTCTTGTATCATTTTGGCTTAGAAATTTATAGAAAATTATTTCCTTTGGCATATGAGACCAAATGAGAAGTTTCCTTAGATATTTTAGGAGGATAAAGAGTCATGCTTAGAAGAGCAACTACTACATCAAATCCTAGAGTAACAATTTGAGATGAAGTTTTCCTTTTATTGTTGTCAAGCATGGGTTAGACACATGCAAATGAATCACTAGAAGGATGATATGGAGGAGGAGGTAAGGCCAAGGAAAATTGAAAGCTCATCGGTTGTTGGGCCCCTAAAATGTTGGCCAAGTACAAAATATGCGTGGGTGTGCAAAGCCCAAGTTAAAGAAAGGTGCGCAAGGACAAAACACATAGGGTAGGGTTTAAGAGAAGAGTTTAAGGAAGCCTGTGGCACATGTGTCATGTGTAGAAAATACCAAGGCTCCATGACTTATCCAAATTTGGTGTTTAGGGTAGAACACGTGAAAAGCATGGCCCGACCGCACATCCCGAGTGGATAAGGTGCCGCTTGGCGACAACTTGGCCCAAGAAAGAGCATGCTTGCGGTAGAAGCTTCTAGAAGCACTTCATGATGAAAAGTGGAAAGCTCAGGCCGGAGGATCATGCTTTCATGGAGGACCACATTCGAAACTTGGCATCGATCTAAGGGTGCTAGAAGATGAGTTGGCAGTCCAGAAAAGCTATAAATACAAGTTCTGCAGAGTAAACATGAAGAGAACTAGAAGAAGGAGGAGCTCTACAGAAATACTACAAGAAATCTATTAGTTGGTAATGGTACTTAGGAAAGGATTTATATTGGGTATGGGGATTGTAATTTTTCTTTTTGATGGCCTAGCTACATTAGTTCAGTTGTAATGCATGACTGTGGTCTACTTCTCTGTGACATTTTGTAATGGCTCCATGGATGTAATGAGGTTACCAAGTTATATGAATATGAATATCAATGATTATGATGCATACATATTTCTCATAGGTCTTTGTATGTACCCAAAATTGTAAGGATCTTTGTACTTTGAAATAGTGTAACAAATGCCCCAATGATGATACAGGTCTCCTCGCAAGGTGTTCGGGATCCGGAAAAGCTCTCGAAGTGTGCGTTAACATCCCGCATGCCCCGCTTAGCCCCCGCGTCCTTTGTTTTTCCTTTTTCCTCTCTTTTCTTGGCCTTTTGCTCTTCAGTGATGAAACCGCCGCCCTGCCTGGGTGGCGGTCTCGTGACCGCCACCCTAATCAGGGCGCCGGTCCTGTAACCGCCGCCCTGCTCAGAGCGGCGGTCCTTTATGCATTTTCAGAAAGCATTTTGACGTGACTCACGTAAAGATCAATGTTTCACCAGCTTTTCCTTGCCGACTTGGGCTTGCATTTATGTTTTTGGTCCCCTGGAATAGTGTTTGGCCATTGTTTATAGTTTTAGAGTTCAGTTTGGTTTTGATCTTTGGGTGAATGAAAGATATAAATAAATGGCTTGTGCTCAAGAAAATGGCCTGAAGTTTGTCTCTGAATTTCTCTTTGCAATAGACTTAGCTTTCATTTTGCTTAGAGTGCTTGGTTTAGTTCATTATATGTCTAGTTAGCATTGTTCAACTGTTGGTAAGCCACATATCCAACTTGTGCAAACGGTGTTGTTGTTTTATCCAATCCATTGGAGTAGAATAGCTTAGGAAGCCATTAAAGTTGTAGGTTTTGCTCTTCAAACAGGATAGTTTCAGGTTCTGGATGCTTTATGTTGCATGACTCGCAGTTAAATCCTGCTAGGAATTGCATAAGCCAAGCTCTGTACTCTTACGATATCCCTCTCCTACTCGCATTATATTTAATCTGCATTCTGAGCTATCCTTGGACCAATATCTACTTCTGTCGATGCTAGCATTACACACTTTTTTGGATCCACGTGAACACAAAAGAATGAGGAGATCACACTGAGGGGACAAGACCACACACACCATCAGATTCGCCATGGTTCTGCAGAATCCAAGTTTTAACTTTCAAAGTTCTAGTTAGAATCATATCAAATAAAGTAGTTAATTGCTTCATTTCAGTAAATTCTATTCTCGATATTGCCAGGGAAGTTGTGGGGATTGATAGTTTCTGAGAAACTATGATTCACTCCTCACTTCTGAGGTAGGATCGAGAAATCACACAAATAGATCAAGCAAGTTATTTCATTATTTAGAATAAATCTACAAATTACACAGACAAATAACTACACTCGGTTATTTTGTTTGTTTTAAATTGTTATTTAGTTGTTATTTCTAGATATGTTTAAATAGCTACTTTTCTTCTTAGAAAGTTAAAAACAAAAGTAGAAGTTATATATGTTTTAGATGGTTAAAATTTGTTTTGTTGCAGTTAGATTTATATTTTGTTTTATATGACAATCACGGGACCTAGGGAGCCCAGGGAATACGTATTTGAACCAATCATGCCTCAGCCCAACCTCGTCACAGCAATAGTTGACATAGACCAGAACCTTAGAATACAAGTCTTCCAAACAACAATAGATTTACGACTGATCAGCTCTCAGTTGAGAGGGTTAAACATAGAAGATGACCAAGCACACACATTTTGGTCAAATCAACCGAACTACAGACTGCCCTAGGAAAAACATTCACATGACTGTAGAAGGGTTCGAAAGAGAACAAACCTTTGGTTGTGATCCTTTGGTCCCACAGCCAGGTGCGGGAGACACTCTCACAGACATAGATACTAGTTTAAGGATCCAGGTTGCACGAACACTGTGAGATATTCTGAGAAGATCGCGTAGTTATTGGTCCTAAACATAGAAGCTGAGAAAGCATATGATTACTGGATACTAGGGATTAGGACTTGATTTCGTACATGACCATAACAGGACCGCAACAACCTAGAGTCTACGGTTGTGATCCACAAATCCCACAGCCTAACGAATCCATAAGTCAATCAGATATAAACACTGGCCTACGCACACTAGTATTCCAATCCACTCCACTTCCACCCATCATCATCGAACAATTGTCCTTACTAGATATAGCGGCTAACAAAGCTAGAGAATTTTGGACTAGGCCAGAGAATCGTCCGTAGAGTCAATTGTATTCCACCATCCACCATATGACCTTATCTGGAGACATACACGAAACTATCCCAGGTCATTTCCCACGTATTCCACAACCCATAGATCGAATCATGCCAGAGCTCGATATTGATTGGAGCCTTCGAGCAGTCATCCTTGCCGATCGATCTATCACACCAGTCCAAGTTAGAAGGGCCTTCTTTGCCTTAGATTCACAAATTCCATTAGTGCGTGTCGAAGACATTAGATTTCCTAACTAGTTCATTTGCATCCCACACATATTCTATCCCCACCGGCTGTCTCGGCACGACCTCGGGAGGTCGGGTATGTGGAAGAGTTACCTGTAGATTACCACGCTCGCTTGTCACTTTTCCGGCGTACAAAATTGGTGAACCCGACGTGAACTAACAACTGTTTCACCTTCTCCTTGAGAAGTTTCATCTTATCTCAAATCACCTTCGCTCCTTCCCATTATTCTGCGGGTATTCATATACCCCGAATATGTCAAGATTTGATGCATATGGCAGACCCCTCTTAGGTCTTGAGGCATACTACGCCCAACAGAATAGGCAATCATCACCCTCGCTCTCAGTATGGGGTGACAACTATTCAACTAATCAGTTGTCAACACAAACCCCAAGAATCAGATATAATTCATCTTTTCAAACTGAGGAGTTAGATCAACCCCCTCGAATGCAACAAACAGAGCCTTCAGGCTCGAACAATATGACGTTTACCGGAGAATCTGGTTCGT
Organism: Taxus wallichiana var. yunnanensis; assembly: GCA_018340775.1. Lineage (NCBI taxonomy): Eukaryota > Viridiplantae > Streptophyta > Pinopsida > Cupressales > Taxaceae > Taxus > Taxus wallichiana. The sequence goes on from CM031243.1 coordinate 134,512,060, forward strand.
CTCCTCAGATGCTACTTAGACCACAAATTAGTAGACAATCTGACCCATACCTGGTCTTAGATAATGAACAGTCAATACGTTATCCTAGAAGTGAACAACGCTCTTGGGGTATGTACCCATCTATAGGAGGTTTACAAATACAACCCGAGGTCTCTTTTCAAGAAAATACCTCTATGCCACTACATATAGGAAATACTCTCGGAGAAACTTGGCAAGATAGCGATCAATTCATAGCAGGATATCACATGCCTATACAACACCAGGGTATACAACAAACGCCGCTAAGGAAAAGCACCATGACTTCACCAAATGAAGTCATTTCAACGTTAGTAGAAAAAGTGAGAGGGTTAGAACTTGCTCAAGCAAGTCAAAATCCTCAGTTCATGCAAGTAGGAAGTTCCAATCCTCCATACCACCCTGGCCAAGTAGATCTCCTCACAGGAGTAGGCACGTTAGGCATGCCTCCTCAGTATCCACAACAAATGCCAACAAGGCCCATCATCTCTAACACTATTCCTCCCGGTCTAGTATCAAACAATCCATTACTAGACAATACCCCGTCATACTTAAACATGTACTCCAAATCACCACAAGGAGATATGTTCTCCTCTCCGGCATTTTGGCTCAAACGCAGGGACTCCCTATGCCCCTGCCAATGCATACGCTGTGCCATATCAACAACCCATCCCACCATCACTCCCTCAGCAACCACCATCAATGGTCGAAACCTATGCGATAGGGACTTATTCAGAATATCTGAAAGAGCCCTTAGACTTCGCCATACGAAGCGTCATGCTTCCAAGACCCCTTCCCGATTTACCCAAGTACAAAGGTGAGGGAGATCCAAATGCGCATATCAAAGCTTACGCTACAGCCATACGTGAATTACTCCCTTGGGATGGGGTTGTTGCTAAAATATTCCCCAAAACCTTGGAAGGCATTACTCGACTGGTATTATAGAATACCTGAAGCCTCCATCCATTCATTTAAACAACTCGTATCAGAGTTCATTAAGGCGTTCGACATGAACAAACTGTTGAGAACAGGAATCAGGGAATTCTTGCACATCAAACAAGAACACAATGAATCTATTGCCCATTTCATCCAGAGGTGGCGTACAGTTCTTTATTCTTCAGCAAGTGCTCCAAACATGGATCAGATGGAACTATGTGATTTATTCCTTCATTCTCTCAGCAGAGAGGTGAAGGAAGAAGTCTAGAAGTTCCCACTAAGAACTTACGATGAAGTACTTGAGAGCGCTCTTCGAATAGATCAAGCAGTGATAGATAGTGGTCGTAAGACATATGGAGCAAATGGGAGGTTAATCACCTCCAGCCAGAACACTACAACTACCACGAACGTCAATCAAGGACCTAAAATCCTTAACAAAAATCGTGGTGTAACAACGGATGGAGTAACCGACCAGCCCAAGAAGGTAAATGTGGTCAATACTCCATCACAAACAAACAATCAGTAAACAACAACTTTACCCCGACAATCAATACAGTGGATTTTAACCACCACAACAACAACAACAATGGTGAAATCCTATACAAGGGCCAAGCCAAAACTCATTTGGTTATCAAAACCAAAGCCAGAAACAACAAATGCAAAATTTTAATCCTAATAGGCAACAGTTTGATCAGAATTTTAGGCCACAATATACACCAAACCAACAAAAGCAGAATTAAAATCCAAATTCTTATTGTGGTTTCCACAAAATTCGGGGTCATGATACTAGAACGTGTCGTGACTCTGATAAATTCATGCAACATTTGCGGAAGAACAAAGACAGTTCTTCACATATTTGTTTTTGGCAGATCCTGTATCACCACCACCAAATACGCTCGCAGGGGTAGTTTCCCCTCAGAATGCTCCCCTCAAGATCTTTAACGATCCACTCCCAAATCATGATAGCAATAGGCTGAATCAAGTAAACAAACAAAAGTGCAATGACGGGAAACAATGATCATGAAGCCTCGACTTCACTAAATCCATCAGTTGCGCCACAGTTAGGAAGTCAACCGAGACCCAAGATAGTCAGTTTGGTAGAATTAGATGCTGAACTACCTATCGAAGCTATAACAAGAACACGAGAATATTTCTCTCAACCGAGCCCAAGTCATCTGCCAGAAATGGATAAGAGTCAACAAATAGTAGAAAAACCCGTGGGTGCCTATGATTTAATTAGTGACCTAACAAAGACCTTCTCGCACATTTCATTTTTGGATTTACTAAAGAACTCTCCCACTCATAGAGCTGCTCTTTTAGAAGCATTAGGTCTAGGTCATCTAATTAACATCACTCCACCTCCTGAAACACAAGTAAATCACGTAGATTTTGATATCCACCCTCTGGGGCAGCCAGGACAAGGATGTCGAATTCATATTCGAAATAAGTAAAATGCCTACAGATCGTTGAGATCGCACGCCGAGGTGATCCAGCCTTACACTTACAAGTATGGGTTTATAATAACTATGTAAAGCGGGCAATGGTTGATGATGGGGCCGTAATTAACATAGTCCCTTTCTCTTTCCTCCAAAAACTAGGATATGGGGAAACAAACTGTTCCACCACTCGAAATACATTGAGAGGCTATGATAGCCTTAAAGCCACTTCGATAGGAACTATAATACTGCCGGTCACCTTAGGACCCAAAACAATCCTGACTGAGTTTTATATTATAGATCGGGAAACTAATTATAATATGATACTCGGCCGACCATGGATACACCGAATGAAGGCAATCCCTTCTACGTTATTTCAAGAAGTAAGATTCTTACATCTAGGAAAGGTATTTGTAGCCAAAGGTGATCCAAAACCTTTCGATTTGCACCTAGCTGATTTAAAGAAAAGACCAGGTGTGCACTCAGAATTTGAACTTCCAACAAACCAACTCAATAAACCCACTGACCCAAAACCAGAGGAAAAGTTGGTACCTACGACGGATCTTGAAACTATCAGCATAGCCAAAACAACCCCAACCCCCAAAGATAAGGCTATAGAAATGGTATCATTAGGGACTACTGAAAAAATCGTTGAGTTAATAGAACAAGATTCACCAATGTTCTTACCATTTGATTCAGTAGGCATAGGATATTCCCTAGGTGTTGGTTCCCTTCCAGCAGAGGACCTCTGCATGGTAGAAGTTGAGTGCGCAAACACAACAGATACCCCAACATCTATACTCCGGCTAAATATTGGACTCTCCATTTTGATGGAGCTAAATGCCGTTATGGAGCGGGGGCAGGTATAATTCTTACTTCACCGAAGAGAAAGTCCTACCATTTTCCTTTAAGCTAAACTTTGAATGCACAAACAACGGCGCTGAGTATGAAGCCCTCCTCCTTGGCCTCACCTTAGCCAAAAGAATTGGTATTGATAACATCAGAGTCTTAGGAGACTCAGCAATTAGTGACAAACCAGGTTTCTGAAGTATACGAAACCAAAGCCGAACATTTGCAGCTTTACAAAGAAGCCGTATTAGATTTAAGCAAGGCGTTTAACTTCATATCCATTGAAGCGATCCCGCGAGAGAAAAATCTTCTCGCCGATTCAATAGCAACTTCAGCATCACGTTTTACTCCAAGCAATGAGTTAGAAGATACCCAGTTCACGGTGTCCATTCGTGATGAACCATTGATAAAAACAATGACAAATCCCCTTTCAAGCGGAAGTGAATCTACCATCCTAGACCGTATTGATAGTGATGTGGCTACTTTGGATTACTTAAACGCCTATGCAGCACTACATCTCTCCTATCATATGCTAGATTTATCCTTAATTCCACATTCGTCTTCCTACTTCGGAAATCCGTGATGGATCTTCCCTCACAAATGGAACCTAGCATATACGTCAGTAGAAAATGGGGATGATTTGGATTTACCTCCAGCACCACCTGAGTTCGAAGAAGGTAACGCCTCTTTGATCGAAGAAACAATCGATGTCAACATCGGGACAGAAGATGAACCGAGAATATTGAAACTAGGATCCTCGTTAACCCCAGAAGAAGTAGAAATACATACTCAGATCCTCAAAGAACATCAGAAGGTGTTTGCATTTAATTATAAGGAGATGACAGGAGTCGCACCCCACATTGCGGTGCACAACCTCGTCACTAAATCAGATGCAAAGCCAATTAAACAAAAATCAAGACCCATGAAGCCCAAGGTAGCTCTCATGGTAAAGGAAGAGGTAATAAAACTCCTCCAGGTAGGATTCATCAAACCAGTCGACTACTCCCAATGGGTATCTAACATCGTTCCCGTTCTCAAGAAGAATGGAAAGATACGCATCTGCATAGATTTTCGAGACATCAACAAAGCATGTCCTAAGGATGACTTCCCATTACCATCCATAGATGTCATTGTTGATGCAACAGCTGGATTTGAACTTTTGTCTCTCATGGATGGATTCTCGGGATACAATCAAATCAAAATATCTGAGCAAGATCAAGCTAAAACTACGTTTATAACTCCTTGGGGAACCTATTGCTACGTTGTTATGCCATTCGGTCTCAAGAACGCTGGTGCTACCTACCAGCGAGCTATGACATATATATTCCATGATTTAATTCATAAAATCATGGAGTCCTACGTAGATGACTTATTGGCTAAGGCCAAGAAGCGTTGTGACCATCGGAAGTACTCCGCGTCATTCTTTCATGCCTAATAGAATACGGAGTCACACTAAATCCAGAGAAATGCGTCTTTGGTGTAACAGGAGGAAAACTCCTAGGTTACATCATATCATCATGAGGGATAGATGTTGATCCAACCAAAATTTGGGCTGTCCTCGAAATGGTCCCACCTTCGAATGAATCTGGAATCAGATCATTTCTCGGAAAACTGGGTGCAATCCGGAGATTTATCCCGGACTTAAGCTTCGCCATTCATCCAATCAACAATTTACTCAAGAAAGACTATAGCATTGATTGGACCAAAGACTGTAATGAAGCCTTTGATGCAGTTAAGCGTTTCCTATTATCGCCCCCTACGCTAATGCCACCAAAGCTAGATCACTCCCGTTAATTTTATATTCACGGGCTACCAATGTCTCGTTAGCTTGTATGTTGGCCCAAGAGGACGATGACAAGAGAGAACGTGTGATTTATTTCATCAGCCGAACACTGCTTGACTATGAAACACGTTATACACAGGCAGAACGAGAATGCCTTGCCATAGTCTTTGCTACTAAATGCCTAAGACATTATATGCTGAATCAAGAAACAAGGGTCATGGTAAAAACGGACCATTTACGAACTTTCCTCACACAAGGGTCCTTGTCTAAAAAGGCTGGACATTTTATAACCTTAATGGGAGAATTTGAATTAACATTTGTAAATCAGAAGTCGGTTAAAGGACAAATCATCGCAGATTGGTTAGCTGACAACCCATTAGACGGAGGTGATTTAGTAGATTTAGACTTTCCAGATGAGTGCGTATACTACATCGAAACCCGACCCTCTATCTCTGAGTGCCTTTGGTACATGGATATCATTAATTATATCATGGACCATACGTACCCAGAAGGAGTTACACCACAACAAAGAAGGTGGTTACGCATTATCGTAGCTAAATACGTCATTATAGAGCAAGTGCTCTACCGAAAAGCATTCGATGGAATGCTCCTAAGATGTGTCGACACGGAAGAATCCAAGAAGATTCTCCATGAATCTCACAGTGGAATATGTGGAGGCCACTTCGGTGGCCATGCCACCACTCGAAAAATACATCGAATGGGCTATTTCTGGCCCACTCTAGAACATGACGCAATAGAGTTTGTACGCAGGTGTCATAAGTGCCAAGAATTCTCCCATGAGATTCATATGCCGGCACAAGCTCTGCAACCAATCGCTACTCCATGGCCCTTTTCTACATGGGGTCTAGACTTAATAGGGAAATTCTCTCCCTCATCCACAGATGGCCATAATTTTATAATCACGGCCCTTTGAATATTTTACCAAATGGGTAGAGGCTATGCCTCTTCTACTACTATACTGGTTACTGTAATCGCCAAGTTCATTTTGAACCAAATCATTTGCAGGTACGGTATCCCACAAATCATTATCTCTGATAATGGAACTTCTTTTAAGAATGAAGAGGTTCATGAACTATGCAATAAATTTAAGATAAGCCATCATACGGCTTCCTTGTATTACCCCCAAGCCAACGGACAGGCTGAAGCGACAAACAAGACACTGAAAGCCATTCTCCTTAAAATGGTAAAAGAAAACAAACGAGATTGGCATTTGAAGTTATATCCGGCCTTGTGGGCCCACCGAACCTCAATAAGAACACCAACGGGAGCAACTCCTTTCTCGCTAGTATTTGGGGCAGAAGCAGTTCTCCCACTTGAGGTCGAAATACCCAGTCTCCGCATTTCACTACAAGGGATTCTGGATGAAGACGCTTATAGAGAAGCACGTCTTTCCCAACTAGAAAGCCTAGATGAAACTAGGTTAGATGCTGAACAATGGCATAGAGCTTATGCTGACCGAATGTGCGGTAGTATAACAAGAAGGTCTATGAACGTGACATATACGAAGGTGATCTAGTTCTAAGGCTAGACAGCTGGATCGACAAGAAGACCGGCAAAGGAAGGAAATTCCGGCCCAAATGGTTGGGCCCATACCGAGTCATGAAAGACTACGGAAATGGTGCTTACCTCTTATGTACGCTAGAAGGTGAGGAATTTGGTGAAACAGTCAATTCCCTGCACCTCAAGTGGTTCTACGCATAAGCGGCTAGCACTACTTATAATTATCTACATTGCATCTTCATATAGATTAAGATCATTTTGTCCACTTGTTTCTTACATAAATGGTGATCAAGGAATCTATCCTCAAAGTAATTCATTACAAACTCATGATGTTGTTGGCATAAAATTTCTAATCATACCTCTCCATTTTCGTGATATCATCAAATCATCTCAGAATCATTTTATCAAATAAAGTCAGACATGACGAAGTCTTAACGGTAACCATACCAAGATCTGCAAGTTTATTCTCGCTTTGATTTCTTCTTAGGATAGGTGCCTTACCTATGGTCTATTCTAGAAGCTTCAGGGTGTCACATCTATCCCATATGTATATCTCTTTGGAAATAAGCACATACTGACATTTTACTCAAGAAAACAAGTCAACAAGTGATTAAATAGAAAATTTTATTTTACACATTTCCTTGCCCCACCAACCTTCGGTGATGAGCTTGCGTCTCTTACTAGTGACGTAGGGTTGGGAAAGGATGGAAATGCCCTTACTCGCCTATACCTTGTCCATGGTGATAAACCCACGCTTCTTACTAGTAGCATGGGGCAAAGTATAGGGGGTCCTCTTGACAAAGCAAATGTTAAAAGTCATAAACAAACAATTCAAACTTTGAGTCAAAAACGAATGAATCAGATGTTCAAAATTCCAAGAGAGTTAAAATCCTAAAAACCAGAATTTTGTCTACTATGTGGCCATCTACGGATCTAAGTCTAGATAAACCGCAAAGTAAGTTGCATTCTAAACTATGAAGTCACTCGGGTAGAGTAAGCTTGTAGCTTCCAATTTGGTTCCACTAAAGCTTTGTCTATCTTTCATCACTATCATTTCAACTACACCTCATAACTTGTGCCCTTTCTAGCTCTCGGTGATGAGCCCTCGCATCTTACTAGTTGCGTGGAGTTAGGAGTGGGGCAAGTTAATCTATTCATCATACTGGTTATATTCATCACTTTGCAAAACAAACATGAGATATCAAAAATTGCTTACGGAAGCTAAGATTCAAAATCACATTACATCTACATATATCAGCATCATGAAATACACAAAAAGAAACAAACATTTGCATCATTTGTTCTCCATTGCATACATTCTAAAAAGCATATAAACATACATCGTAGTATATACAAAGAAACTGGAAATAGAAAAGAAACCATGAGTGCCAAGATTTTGATCCAAAACAAATGCATATATATAAATGATCAACGTTTATATACAATGCCATCATGCACTAAGCATGGTCAAAATGCTCAAAGAGCCCGTGATATACAAAAAATATATAATACAAAATACACGAGAGCCAAGTGGCCTCTCAATCCCTACGTGACCCCTCCGAAGGTGCACGCCCACGCCTAGGACTCCGGCTACGCCGGCGCTCTGAATGTACGGAGGGCTCAGGATCCCTAGGAGCAGCCGCGGTCTCACCACGAGAATGCTCCTCATAAGGCGCTCAGCCGTCCTATAGCCCGCTAGCTCGGTGCGGAGGGTCGACACCATCCTGGCCACATGCCAGACAGGAGAAAAAATGTCGGTATGCCTACCGGCTGCTGAAGGCTCCCCAGCGTCCATGAGACAGCTCTGCGTGGGTCCTATCCATGGGGATCATCAGGGAATCGGTACATACCCTGCGGATCAAATCCCGCCACTCATCAACAGTCTCTGCAAACAAAGGAGAAAATGAATTAGAAACTAAGCAAGAAACTAAAAGATACAAAAATAACAACTAAGGAGAGCCTACAAATAAACATTAAAAGGGAGAAAGGGTAACTTACTCGGATCCCCAGGCCTCCAAGATGGGTCATTGGGGCCGGCACTGCTTGCGCGGATGCCGCTGCTTGCCGGCGAGGGCTGCTCTGTGGCGAGGGCAACATGTCGCCCCGCTGACTCATCCTCTCCACCATGGCCCTGAGAGAGTGGCTCCTCTGAAACTAGAGTGTCCCTCTCTGCGCTCTGCTCAGCCCTCTCTGCTGCATGATATCCTGAGTGTCATGCCACTCAGGATCATTGTCCTCGGTCTCCTCCTCTATCCCTCCCTCTGTAAACTCCTCGGACTCGGAGTCAATATCAATAGGGTCATCGCTGCTATGAGCAGGACCCCATGCAATCTAAAGCAAAGGTGCAGAGGGCCGGCTCTCCCTCTAGCACGAACTATCCTCCTGGCTGCAATGGGAATGCCAGGAGTAATCACTGTCCAACCTCGGCCTCTAGGCCCCCCTCTGGCCTCGTGAACTGATCTGTAAACTGGTGCCACTGGGGGAAGCATACCCGCGTATGGAAGGCCAAACTACTGAGGAACTCGGCCAAAGGGGTGCACCTCCACTCGTCCCACTCGATCGATAAGCTGCCCTGTGGTGGAGCAGGAAATCAAGGTAAGGGCCTCCTCGCCCCATATACCGGCCATGGTCTGGTATGGTGTCGCCTCCATATCGGTGGTAGTCAGAGAGGCAACTGGCTGATGAGGTGCTCTAAGCACCGACATGTCTGACCATCTCGGCTGCCCTAACAGCTCCAGGATCTGCTACCTCCACACCCCTGCCATAAGGGATGAAGTGCTCATAAACCCAACTCATGACTAGAGTCGGGTGGCTCAGTGACTGCCCCTGTAAATGGACCACCCTATATAGATCATGGTAGGTGGTCCCAAGAATATCTACTCCCCAAGCGTATATCCGGCCATGGCCCTCTATCTGTGCAATAATGGGGGCCCAGCAGTATAACAATGTGTCCCCTCCCTTGTCCCCGATCAATCTCGAGGCAAGGATCCCCATGATGGCCTCGAAAATATGGGGATGGGCAAAGAAGGAATGGATCGAACTCTCACCCCCTTCTTCGACCCCGTGGAGATGGTTGCATCTCCCATATAAGTCCCACTATGCAATTTGTGCCCGTGAGCCTGCTGTCTCCAAAGTGAGTCACCTCCCGATAATCGGGACCCCCAGAATGCGGTAGACGTCCTCCAATGTAATGGTCCACTCGCCACGGACCCCTGGCAATCGGAAGGTGTTCGATCTGCATCCCAGTAAGAGAATAAGTCACAAAGGATGTGACTAGATGGTGCAACATGGGGCACGCGCGATATGCACAATATGCCAGCCCTCTGAAGTGTGTCCTCCTCATCCTGTGAAAGGGCATCTAATACCCCTGAGAGCCAATCACTCTCTCTCTCTGCTCCATCGGATGTACTCCTCTCTCACTGCATACATCCAAAAACACACAAAACAAACTAAGTTAGCATCCAGGAAATGCTGAGAAAGTCATAAAAACACGTAGAAATGCTAAAAATATAAACACAATCTCAAAAACAAGTTCTTTTGCATTCTGTGCAAAACCACCGCCCTGAGCAGGGAGGCGGTTTTGTAACCGCCGCCTTAAAGGTGGCGGTCGTGTAACCGCCACCTGAACAGGGAGGTGGTTATGTAACCACCGCCCTGGCCAGGGCGGCGGTCGTGGTCCGAAAACCCACGCGGGCTTTTAACCTAAAAAGGCCTAAAAAGTGCCAGAAAAGACCATTTTAACTAAAAACAAAGCCTACCCAGTAGGCGCCCCCTAGGTGGACCTTTTGAACCTAGCATTTTCAAAAATGACCCCCCCATTACAGAGTATTTAGCATTTCAAAATTAAGGGAGGAAAAACAATAAACTGAAGAAAACTAACCTGTGATCGCTGAGGTCGGTGTTCCGCACGTGGAGGCATGATCACGATCTCGCTGCGAACGTTTCGACTCTACTCACGCAAGAAACCATCACCGTGGGTCCCAGAGCTCAAAATCAATCAAATCGACTCGCACAAATGAATAGGAAAATGGGCCCACTTTCATATATATGGCACTCTGTTTCATTTTAAAATAACTTTTCACAGGTTTGGAGCGCTGATGGAGGTAAGTTCCTATCCCCGCACAAATGGTACGTTCTCATTCCCTGTTATTCTTAGCGTTTATTTTCAAACTATTGTATCTATCTGCACTTGAGTTCTCTTTTCATTTTGTAGGTAGCGGGAATTTTGGATGGCGTCATTTCAACACACGGACGTGTCAGGTATAACTTCTAACTTCCCATTTCGGGACTGCCATACTCGGACCCACCGTTTTACGCCTCTTCATGGCTAAAACGCTTCTCGAGAAGGGCAATATGTACGTACCCAAAATTGTAAGGTATTGTACTGCCGGAACAGTGTAACAAATGCCCCAATGATGATACAGGTCTCCTCGCAAGGTGTTCGGGATCGGAAAAGCTCTCGAAGTGTGCGTTAACATCCCGCATGCCCCGCTTAGCCCCCGCGTCCTTTGTTTTCTTTTCCTCTCTTTTCTTGGCCTTTTGCTCTTGGTGATGTGAAACAGCCGCCCCTGCGCAGGCGGCGGTCTCGTGACCGCCGCCCTAATCGGGCGGCGGTCCTGTAACCGCCGCCCTGCTCAGAGCGGCGGTCCTTTACGCATTTTCCAGAAAGCATTTTGACGCGACTCACGTAAAGATCAACGTTTCACCAGCTTTTCCTTGCCGACTTGGGCTTGCATTTATGTTTTTGGTCCCCTGGAATAGTGTTTGGCCTTTGTTTATAGTTTTAGAGTTCAGTTTGGTTTTGATCTTTGGGTGAATGAAAGCTATAAATAAATGGCTTGTGCTCAAGCAAATGGCCCTGAAGTTTGTCTCTGAATTTCTCTTTGCAATAGACTTAGCTTTCATTTTCTTAGAGTGCTTGGTTTAGTTCATTATATGTCTAGTTAGCATTGTTCAACTGTTGGTAAGCCACATATCTAGCTTGTGCAAATGGTGTTGTTGTTTTATCCAATCCATTGGAGTAGAATAGCTTAGGAAGCCATTAAAGTTGCAGGTTTTCTCTTCAAATAGGATAGTTTCAGGTTCTGGATGCTTTATGTTGCATGACTCGTAGTAAATCCCGCTAGGAATTGCATAAGCCAAGCTCTGTACTCTTGCGCTATCCCTCTCCTACTCGCATTATATTCAGTCTGCATTCTGAGCTGTCCTTGTCCCAATATCTACTTCTGTCGATGCTAGCATTACACACTTTTCTGGATCCACGTGAACACGAAAGAATGAGGAGATCACACTGAGGGGACAAGATCACACACACCATCAGATTCGCCACTGTTCTGTGGAATCTAGGTTTTAACTTTCAAAGTTCTAGTTAGAATCATATCAAATAAAGTAGTTAATTGCTTCATTTCAGTAAATTCTATTCTCGATATTGCCAGGGAAGCTGTGGGGATTGATAGTTTCTAAGAAACTATGATTCACTCCTCACTTCTGAGGTAGGATCGAGAAATCACACAAATAGATAAAGCAAGTTATTTCATTATTTAGAATAAATCTACAAATTGCACAGACAAATAACTACACTCGGTTATTTTGTTTGTTTTAAATTGTTATTTAGTTGTTATTTCTAGATACGTTTAAATAGCTACTTTTTAGAAAGTTAAAAACAAAAGTAGAAGTTATATATGTTTTAGATGGTTAAAATTTGTTTTGTTGCAGTTAGATTTATATTTTGTTTTATATGACAATCACGGGACCTAGGGAGCCCAGGGAATACGTATTTGAACCAATCGTGCCTCAGCCCAACCTCGTCACAGCAATAGTTGACATAGACCAGAACCTTAGAATACAAGTCTTCCAAACAACAACAGATTTACGACTGATCAGCTCTCAGTTGAGAGGGTTAAATATAGAAGACGACCAAGCACACACGTTTTGGTCAAATCAACCGAACTACAGATTTCCCTAGGAAAAACATTCACATGACTGTAGAAGGGTTCGAAAGAGAACAAACCTTTGGTTGTGATCCTTTGGTCCCATAGCCAGGTGTAGGAGACACTCTCACAGACATAGATACTAGTTTAAGGATCCAGGTTGCACGAACGCCTGTGAGATATTATGAGAAGATCACGCAGTTATTGGTCCTAAACATAGAAGCTGAGAAAGCATATGATTACTGGATACTAGGGATTAGGACTTGATTTCGTACATGACCATAACAGGACCGCAACAACCTAGAGTCTACGGTTGTGATCCACAAATCCACAGCCTAACGAATCCATAAGTCAATCAGATATAAACACTGGCCTATGCACACTAGTATTCCAATCCACTCCACTTCCACCCATCATCATCGAACAATTGTCCTTACTAGATATAGCAGCTAACAAAGCTAGAGAATTTTGGACTAGGCCAGAGAATCATCCGTAGAGTCAATTGTATTCCACCATCCACCATATGACCTTATCTGGAGACATACATGAAACTATCCCAGGTCATTTCCCACGTATTCCACATCCCATAGATCGAATCATGCTAGAGCTCGATATTGATTGGAGCCTTCGAGTAGTCATCCTTTCCGATCGATCTATCACACCAGTCCAAGTTAGAAGGGCCTTCTTTGCCTTAGATTCAAAAATTCCATTAGTGCGTGTCGAAGACATTAGATTTCCTAACTAGTTTGTTTGCATCCCATGCATATTTTTCTATTATACTTTCTTTCATTATAGTACAATAATAATATGAGTAACTCTAGAGTACTGCAAGGATCTAGAGGTCATGTGCCTATGGTTATTGTATGTCTTAACTCCTTTTAAATATCTTAAGCACAAATCATATATGATGTTTCCCCACTAAACTCACATAAAAGAGGACTGATATGTGCCTTGGGTGAGCACCTAGCTGGGTGATAGGCCAATGCGTATGGGTTCTTTTCTTTTGTGATAGGGGCAAAAATGACTACATATTAGTTATGTTTTGGGACCTTTTTTTGAAGTTATAGTGGGGAATGAAATACATAATTATCTGTGTAGTGAGTAATGACAGAGTAGTTAACTTTGGAAGGTGTTGAATCATGGTTCAAGAGCATGGAGGATGAATTTACTTAGAGATTCAACACTGGACCTGAGTTTGATGCACGTAGATGGGTAGAAGAGAACCTCTACCATGATTTGTATGATAATTTTTCTACTTATTCCTTGTAGAACTATATGAATGGCTCTCATCCTATGCATATATATCAAGTTGGCATTATGTATTGTGTGTGTGGACCCAAGAAGAATACCAGAGGTTACAAGATGTAGATATGACGTGGAACCGTGTTGTGGATCAATGGTGGAAAGGAGTACTAGATAGCTACACTATGGAGTATGCCATTTCCACATATTCTAGTCCAAAGGTTACTGAATTTGAGTTTCTGTGGGAGCCCAGAAGATCATTTCTACGTACTGTCCCTCTGGATATGAAGATATTGATGGTTACAATGAGTTTAGAAGAATTTCTAATGGCTAGCTAAACCATTCTGAGTGCTAGGAAAGGAAGCTAGGGTGGAGGAAGATGGAAGATGTTGTGATGAAGAAAGAAAGGGAGGAGAGATGGCTCAAGTATAGTGAAGCACATGAAAGGGAGATTGCTAGATAACACAAGGTTGCAGGTGTGATGGATGTTTGGTAGCAGACGTTATGGGAAGGATTTAAGGTTCACGTAGAGGATGTGGAATCGAGCGACCTGCACGACCCCATCTTGGAAAACACGTAAGAGAGACCCCTTCACTTCTGATGAGAGTTTGTCATGTGGAGAGAGAAGAACCATTGGTGTGCATCTGAGCCAACCTATTGACTGCACCACTGGAACTTGGTTTTCTAGATCAAGGGGAAAATATTGCTAGTCCTAGTTGGTTACATTGGAAGTGATCGGTCTACACCCAGGAGATATAATTTCTCGTTTGGGCCTTCTATGGCTACAAACACCAACCTAGTGTTAGGAGGAATTTTCAGGCAAGGTATAAACATGCAAGCTTTTGGTCTCACATCTAGGAGTGGTGTGGGGTATACTATTAGTAGTGGGGCATTATCACAGACCATAGGCACATACTTCAGTGGAATTGTGGGGACCCTTGACACGACCACTATGGGATTTGATGGATCTAGGGGGTCAAGAGGAATAAGAGCTAGTGAGTCTCATGGATTTGGTGGTTTAGGTGGCGCAAGACTTGGTGGACCTGGTGGATCAGGTGATAGAGGAAACACAGGTGGAAACCAAGGCTCTGGGTCAGGAGCATTCAGGCCCCAACCACCCTCTCAAGTTTTCTTTTAAATGTCTTTACACTTACTCAATTATAGGGGTATTAAGGATGTTACAGAACATGTTCACAAGTGTGAACGGGTATGGCATGCAAAGGGTATCATAACCCCAAAGTGGAAGGCTAGTCACTTTGTAACCATGTTGCAAGGGCACGCACATAGCTGGTATAGGAAATATTACCCTCATGAAACAAAGTGGTGGATTATACTACTATAAAGAATTCATTCTTGGCATAATTCCACATCCTTGAGTTTTAACATAAGAGCATCAATGCCTTAAAGGAGATTCAGAAAGGAATGGAAGAGAGTGTGTGGGAGTATGATGCACACTTTAAAACTCTCTTGTTTAAATTATCATATGATATTTACCCTTCACACCATGCTTAGTGGTTTGTTAGAGGATTGATCACACCTTTTAGAAGGGAATTATCTCATAAAACTTTCACAAACCCACACAAGGCATTGGAAGCTACTCTACACATCGAGGCTGTTGGTAGTGTTGATACTGGTGTTAGCACTGTTCTGGTAGCTCAAATTGCCTCTATGGCTAAGTAGTGGATAAGTTGTCTACAAACTAAGCCCATGAGACTAGCATAGTGGTTTATGGTGCATATATTGTGAAGTAGAGGGGCATGTCAAGGATAATTTCCCCAAAGGATAGTACGCACCATGATAGTAGACTGTGAAATTTTCATGGGGACCATGATGCAAGTAGATGCCCCTTGTTACAACATGCAATCTAGAAGAATGTGTCTTGCTACTACAAGATCTACACCTCTATAACCCATGATACTAAGGACTGTAGGCTCATTGATCAGATCCATGAGGCCATTGATCATGGGGTATGCTAGACTAGTGTTGTCAGTAGTTCCAAGGGTGATGATTGCCATTATGAGGAGTGCAAAGATGGAGGCACACGTGGAAGGGGTTTTCATAGAGGATTTTGTGGTCAGGGTAATTGCGGAGGAGGAAGGAGTGAGTTCCCATGTGGAACCTATTTCAATTGTGGGTCTATAGAGAATTACAAATGAGAGTGCCTGGACTTGTTTTAGTGCTCATGGTATGAAAAGAAGCATAATTATGAGGACTACCCAGAATTGTTTGAGTACATGAATCAGCAGTGCCGAAAATACAAGGGCGTTGTAATGGTCAAAATTAAAAAGGTAGACACATACTTGATGCCTTGGGTAGCATGAAATGTAGGTTTGGTGCCCTGTCTTGGTAATAACAAGAGCAGAAGCCACACATGCAAAGGAGATACCAAGGTAGAAGAACCTGGTTTCAAGGGAGGAAGTAGTTCATGGGAAGTACCTAGACCTTGCGCATCAAAAGGAGGTATATCAAGACACCATGGATGTCATTCATAGTTTACAAGGGGAAATCTAGTGTCGAAAGGATTAGTTCGGGAGGGAGAAACAAAAAGGAGAGTCGAGGAACCAAAGGATGACTTGGATGAGGTCAAGGAAGTATGTAAAATGCTAAGGCAAGAGAATATTATTCCCTTACTAGGATCATGGTTGAGAGAGAAGGTACCGCACTCTAGATGAGAGTAAGAGAGGTAGGTCTTGCACAAAACCTTCCCCTCACATCCTTGACTATGACAAGGAGATCACATTGAATGTAGTTGTAGATGGATGGCTCCTTAGTAATATCCTCATTGACACAGGCATGGAGGTTAATGTTCTAACTTTGGATGCATGGCATTAGATGGGGAGACATGCATTACAACCATCTTTGAATGTTCTATATATGGCAAACAAGACTAAGGCGATGCCCATCGGTGTCTTAAAGGATGTAGCTATCACTATCCAGGGAGTTAAGTTTACTAGGGACTTTGAAGTCTTGGCGCTTGCCGAGGTAGACAATTTCCTAGCACTACTTTAGCGCCCATGGTGTTACAAGAACAATGTAGAGCTTCAGTTTAAAAAAGGGTACATCAGCTTTGAAAATAGGAGTGGGTCATTATACCCCTAGCTGATGGGAATTCGACACTCTATATTGAACCTTTAGGGAAGAAGTTCTAGACATGAAATATGTGCGCTCAATCAGGGACCCAGAGATAATCCATCCTACCGATGGATTTATCCGGTTGAGGATGCTTAGTCAATAAGTGATACTACTAGCCTAACATGTGATAATTGGGTGTATGGAACTTATGAATTGATTGAATGGAAATAGAGAGGGTCAGTGAACAAGGTAACAAAGGTGCACACAATCTAGTGCCTAGGAGGAAAGGAGTTGCCTAAGTATTTAGGAGGAGCCTTCCCTAAGAGCTTTCTGTAGGAAATGGAAGCTCAATAGGAGGAGAAGGAATGGAGAGGGATGTTAAGTTATGTCCTACTTGGAACAGTGGCATGGTGGTGGGATACACATCAGGAGAGCTTTTTGGAATGGTGCGAGGTAAGAATTGCTCTCTCGCCGATTCTCTAAAATTAACATGCCCACTACCATCAAGGACTACCATGGGAAGAAGCCCGACTCTTTCCATATCCAGGAGTGTGAAAGGATCTGGAGAGAAGGTGCAGAAGCTTTTCCACCATCCCTCTGGGTGCACAAGTTGTATTCTACACTGCAAGGTTACGTAGGCGTATAGTACATACATTCGAAGACACACCGCTAGACAAGGAATTGGTAAGAGCTAGCAACTGACCTCATTCAAACCTTTGAGTATAGGAGTACCAAGCCATCAGTTGATAGGGCCTTGCAGCAGGTATTAAGTGCCTTACAATGGGGGATAGTGCCATGGTAGAAGATAGACTATTAGAGTTGCTACATGGGCCGGGTTTCAAGCACACTTTGAAGAGGAGGTGGAGGAAACATAAGAGTTATAGCTTGAGCATATGTGTTCGGAGAAAGAAAGGGAAGTTGGTGTATGTGATTGATGGGGAGGAAGCAGAAATCTTGGATGTTAGCCATTCTATAGGGACACATGAGGTAGTGGACAATGTTGATACTTGCACACGCACCTACCATGAGCCCTTAAAGACAAAGAAGGTTAACATTAGTTTAGGAGAAGAACCTAAGGAAGCTATTATTGGAGATTACTGGTTAGAGAAGGAAGTCTCTAAGATCATTGATTTGTTGCATGAATTTGAGGATTTATTCCCACGCGGGTACCATGAGCTCAAAGGTGTCCACCATTCCTTAGGGGAGATGAATATAAATCTGAAGGACGATGGATGCCCAGTTAGGAAGAGGCCCTACCATATGAATCCTAATTTGCATGTGAAGGTTAAGGAGGAGATAGAAAAATGATAGCTTATGGGATCGTTAAAGAAGTGGAAGAATCAGAATGGATAAGTCTGATGGTAATTAATATCAAGAATAATGGGTAGATTAGGATCTGCGGGGATTATAGGGAGCTGAATGCAATTTGTGTCATTGATCCTTTTCCAACCCCCTTCACTGAAGAAATTTTTGAAGGAGTCACTGGGTATGAAATATATTCCTTTACGGATGGATTTTTAGGGTACCACCAAGTCTAGATTGGAAAGGAAGACCAGGAGAAGAAAACTTTCACCACAGAGTAGGGAAGTTTTGCATACATGGTCATGCCCTTTGGGTTGAAGAATACGCCTGCTATTTTTTCACACATAGTGGTGCAAGCATTCCAGGACTTCATCCATAAGTTTCTTCAAGTCTATTTGGATGATTGGACAATGTATGGTCTAGTAAAAGATCATTGTGACAATATGAGGTTAATGTTAAAGAGGTGTAGGTAGTTGAGTATATCCCTCAACATTAAGAAGTTTGTATTTGCTACACCCTTTGGGACATTATTGGGGCATAAAATATGTAAGGAGGGATTGCTAGTAGATCCTACCAAAGTTGTAGTTATTGTGGGGCTAGGGGAGCCTACTAGCTAGAGTGTAGTGTGCGGATTCCTTGGTTATTACAGAAAATTCATCAAAGGGTATGCCAAGATCATCGTGCCTTTAGAGGAGCTTCTCAGACATAAAAGTGCCTTCCATTGGGGAGAGGCGCAACAGAGGGCGTTTGACACATTAAAGGATAGGCTTGTCACCACACCTATATTACATTTTTCCTCTTCGGACAATCCCTTCTATGTCCATGTATATGCCTTAGGAACCACTATTGAGCAAAGGCTTACACAACTAGATGAAGGAATTGTTGATCATCATGTGTTTTGCAAATAGGAAGTTGACAGCAATAGAGCAGAATTACACCATGAATGATTGTGAAGCATTTTCAATGATCTATGCACTTTTCAAGTTCAGTAGTATCTGTTGGCAACACCCTTTGTATTTTACACTCGACCACATGGCATTAAAGTATTTGGTAAACAAGCCCATTCTACAAGGGCACATATGTCGGTGGGTGTTGTTGTTCCAAGAGTTTGAATTCACAGTAGTAGTGAAGCCTGGGAAGAGTAATTGTGGGCTTGATCATCTATCAAGAATTGATTCAGGGGAGGACACGCAGAGCATTAAGGAGACAATGCTAGATGCATAACTATTTAGGTTATGGTGCACACCCTTGAATTTGGAGGAGATTGTAGTATTTTTAAAGGAAGTTATGGTTCCAGAAGGGATGAAGGCATTAAAGAAGAAGCAATTGGTCATACGTGCCACACCCTACATGTTAATCAGTGGGGACTTATACAAGTTGGGACGTGATGAAGTGTTTTGGACATGTGTAATAGAGCATGAGTGCCTCACCATCATGGAGGAAGCACATGTAATAAGTGTGGGTGGGCATTATGTAGGTGATGCCACTACACATAAGATATTAATGGTAGGATTGTGGTGGGAAACCCTATATAAGGATTGTAAAGACTATTGTAAAGTGTGTGACCATTGTCAGTGCATTGGCAAGCCAGGAAAGAGAGATGAAATGCCTTTACACCCTATACCTAGCACGAAACCTTTTGAAAAGTGGGCAATAGACTTTGTAGGCCCTATTACACCAGCGATGCATAGGACTAGGTCATGCTATGTCATCACTTGCATGGACTATTTGACAAGGTGGGAAAAGGAAGCCCCAACTAAAGATTACACAACAGCCACAACGGAAATATTTTTATGGGAGAACATTATCACGAGGTATGGATGTCTTTTGAGTTTAACCAATGATAGGGGTACACATTTCTTGAATGAGACCATGAGGATCCTATTAGCAGAGTTCATGGTGGCTCATCACAATACTACACCCTATCACCCACAAGCAAATGGAACCATGGAGGCATTCAAAAAAATAATGAGTCATACCCTAACCAAAATTTGTGATGTTGGAAGACAAGATTGGGATGACAAAGTATCAACAGTATTATGGGCTTATAGGACAACGTATAAAAGGCTGAACAAAGCCACACCATTTTAGTTGGTTTTTGCGCAGAAGTTCTACCAATTGAATTCATGTTACCTTCTCTACGAATAACACACGTAGGAGGGTTGGCTGATGAGCAAGTGCTGGAAGAAAGAATTGATGAGTTAATGAAGTTGGATGAGAGACGATCACTCACCAAGTGGAGCCAAACAATAGAGAAAGAAAATCAAAAAACTTGGAATGATTGCCACATCAGTAACAAGAAGTTTGAGGTTGGGTAGATGGTCTTACTATATGTTTCTAAGTTTTTTCACCATCCTAAGAAGTTGAAAGTCCATTGGTTGGGTCCATACACAATCTCGTGCATCCTTGATTCGGGCACATGCCGGTTACAAGCGCTAGATTAAACAAAATTTCCTGGACACTTCAATGGGAGTAGTGAATCCCTACTATAAATAATTCTTCTTGGTGTTTATAAATAAGGCAATTTTTCTAGCTAGTATATAATTCTCCATTATGCATTTCTTTTCTTGTGTTTCACTTTCATGTTGTTGTTTTGTTTTGCACCTTGGGCACCGGTAACCTTATTACTTTTTGAGTATTTGTGAGTGCACAAAGGACTGCACATCATCTTACTATGGGGTGGAGTAATGTGAAGGAGAGCATGGTTAAAGTGCTAAGGAATTTTGTGTTAAAATGCCCTATTGAATGGACCTATTGAAAGAGGTATAGAAAAGATGGAAAAAGGATGGTTGGCACCAAGATAAAGCTACTTTTAGATCCCACGTACAAAGGAGGAGAAACCGCATAAACAACATGAGGTAGGCGAGAGAAAAAATCAGGATAGAAGAAGTACCTTTGGCTTTAGTTACATGTGCGCAAGAGTATCCTGTCATGTTGGATTTGTTGTGTGCCAAAAGGTTGGAGGATTGTTTGCACATATTTGGGTGCACGAGGGGAAGCTACTGAAGTTGGGCTTTGTTTGAAAAATACACATTAAATGTTAACAAGTATGGTGGTAGGTGAAGTAGCACTTAACACTTAAAAAGGAAAAACTATAAATAAAGGGGTCAAGGCACTTCATTATTCACTTTGCGTATAAGGAGAAAGAAGCACTTTTTGCACCTTTGTAAACTAGGGCTTCCAAAAAATTGATCCGTGTGAAGAAAAAATTGGAGAGATTGAAGCATGAGTAACTAGTTCAGATTTGTGAACTAGGAGGAAGGGATTTTATAGGTGTAGGAAAATTGTGAGAAGGTGCATTCTTGTGAAGGGAGTATCCCAGTTAGGGTTTGAAGAACTAGGGCATGGGGTTAAGGAATTTTTTTCATAAGTTCAAGATCTAGGGTTGGAGAGAGCAAAAGAATAGAGTAACACAATGTGATTAAAGAGGTAAGAAGACCTAGATAATGGCACCCAAGAAACCAAATAGCACACGCAAGAAGGGGAAGGGAAAGGGAAAGGGAAAACAATAAGAAATTTACACACACACAAATGAGGAGTGGTATGTAGAAAGGTAGTACCTAGATGGAGTGTTGTTAGGGAAGGAGTGGGAGTCCAATCTTATGAACATGACTGTAAATGAATACAATCATCGTATGAGCACGATCGAGAAGGATATGGCATTGAATTTAGTGTGCCCAACAAACATAAATGACACCAGAGGGTTTGCCCATTTATAATGATAATGTGAAGGTTAAGTTGGAGAAGGCAGGGTTATTACAACTCTTTGATTTTTCCTACTTGGGAAACCTGAGCACTTATATCAATGGCTGATGTCATGCATGCATTAGGACTACTTCCACTTTACAGGGCACAAGATGTGCATAACCCCTCAGCTCATTTCACATTTCATAGGCCTCATTTGTGAAGGAGATAGTTTGGAGGATGACTTGACCGATAAAGAGGTGATTAAGGAAACTATCGCCACCTATGCATATAAGAAGGGGTCAAGGTATTATGATGTCGCAAAAATTAAGGATCTGGTAATGAAGATGGCCATGTACTGGTGTCAAAATTAAATGGCCAAGAGAGATGGACCCAAGTTAATAAGCCATGGTTGAATGTTTGCAGGAAAATTACAGAGGGCACCATCTATAACTTGTCTACATTTATCGTGGATGAGATTGTCAAATTTGCACGAAGGAAGGCAAAAGGATCCTTTTGGTAATTTCTTGCTAACCATTTTATTTTCGAGATCGGGTACCGAATGCATTATAAAATTTCATATGGGAGTACCCTACTGAAGACCCCTCACCTACCAAAAGGTTTGAGAAATACGCTTGTGACACTATGACGACAGTGCAAAAGGTGTACTTGGAAAATTGGTATACACACCTAAGGAATGCGTTCGGGTCAGAATGGAGAATTCCCAAAGAACTACCAGTGGCCACTAGGGGAGAAGAAAATTTGTTGTGTACCAAAGCATTTCGTGCGGGCAGATTCAAATTATCGATGAGACATGGAGCCCATGGTGCAAGCTCCCCTTTTCCTTCATAGCTCAATACTTCCAAGCGGGAGTAAACAAGTTCAAGGAGTCCAAGAAGTTTAAGCTAGACCTTGGTAATCTAGACTAGGATCATAGGGAAATGTGCAAAGGGTTGGTCTACCCTAGCAAGCACACATACGTGGAGTAGTATGTGTCACATGAAGTTCAAATGACAAGGCCCATGACTCTACCCATTGTAGAAGGATCCATAGTGTGCATGTACATTCGCATAAGACCCAAGTTAGAGAAGGGCACATATCTAGAGAACGAGGTGTCTATACCTTAGGATCCAATTGGTAGGAAGAGACCCATACCCAAACAAGAGGAAAAGATCTAGAAAAGAAACCTCCAAGTGTGGTAGACACACAAGCAATAGGTTCCCCTGGGATAAGCACCATGACCACTATGTACGTGCCAAGAAGAGGCCCATAGTGAAGGAGAAAACTTGGAGCCATAAAATCCATCAGATAAGGATTCCTCGGGAGAAGAAGAAATAAATTCACCTACACCGGAATCTCTAGTTAGGAAGAAGCAGAGGGTAGAAGAAGAGACCATGTCGAAGAGGCGAGAATTTGGAAAAGTACATAGGTAAGACCGATGGTAGCGAAGAGGATGTTAGTGAAGAGGAAGTTAGTGGGGAAGAAGATCTAGAAGAGATCAAGGGCCACCTATCTTCAATGTGCATGATTTAAAAGAGGAAGGCGGAGAAGAGGAATAGGGGTTCCTTTTCATGTGGCGCAAGGATAGCTAGGTAGGAGAAGGCACCTAGGACATGGGAAAAAGTGAGGAGGCTAGCACATAGAAGCAAGAGGATCCAAGCTCTACGTAGGAATAGACAACTAAGGTGGTAGAAGGAGAAGAAAAAAAGAACATTGAGACCCTGGTGGAGGAAAAATTGGAACACAACATTGAGCCAGTGTTGAACAAGGAGAAGGAGGAGAGCACAAAAGAGGACCATGGCAACACTAGAGGCCCCATTTTGATTGTAAGTATACCTAAGGGTACACACACGGGAGGAAGGTGCATAGAGGGGGAGAGGCCAAAGATGGGTTATATTAATGACCCCAAGAAAGTGTTATGCACACAATTCTAAAGTATAATTCCAAAGTAGAGGAGATTTTAGCAATGTCATCTTTTGACGGTGAGGCTACATATCCACATATAAGGAAGATGCTCTCATGGGAAATTGAGTCCCACCTTGATGAGCTAGAGTTTGAGGTAAGCCATGGGAAATAATAACATTGCCAGGACCAAGAGAAGATAACCCAATGGTGGATACCCAATAGCTCTCGGATGAACAACTATGCAATGTGCTCAACAAAGTCTCCGTTGAGATCAAGGCTAGAATCTTTGGGAAAAGTGATAGAATCAGAGATCTGGAGGGGGACCTGAATAAGAAAGAGGAGGGCTAGCTGCAATGATGAAATATCTAAGCTAAGAGAAGTTGATTAGGGCCCATTGGCGTATGAGTTGAAGGATGAAAAGGCTAAGGTATGCGCTATGTATAAGAAGGTGGAGTCCATCAATGAGGCTATAGTATTGAAGCATCCAGACCTAGCATCACCTACTCGAAGTATGGATCTACCTTGGGATGCCTGGAGGATTTAACAAGGGTCCTCACCATGGAAAAGCAAATCGCTAGCCTTGGATTCGGCAGAAGAAGTGGCAGCGCACCTAGAGAAAGAGGATAAGTTGAAGATCGTAGCACTTGTCGTGGAATACAACAAGGTTCTTACTGATGTAAGGGATGCTTCCCAGACTACCGAGGTTGTGTATGACAATTACGAGGACAAGGAAAGTGGCAAGCGCCTTGGTTTCCACTCATGAAGTAGAACTCAAGGAGTTCCGAAGAAGAACAAGGGAATAGGGTAGAAAGGGATAAAATCCTTATCGAGGTAGAGAATAAATCAAGCCATTGAAAACTTAATGATTCAATCAAAAATCGGTTCAAGGAACTATATCTACATATTACATGAAGAATGGATGCACTGGAGGATATAGGTAAGGAGTTGGAGAAAATCACTGATACCATGAGTGCGTAAGGAGATGGACTAAATTTTGGGGAGGTGAGCACCCTTGTCGGCAACCTCTATTAGAGAGCACAGGAAGAATTCAATGCCTGGAACAAGTTGGAGGCCAACTTAAAAATGATTTTCCTATCTTGATACAGTGATTCCTTCACGCTCCCATTATTTCTTCTTTCCCCATTCTTTCATCCCCTTATTCTTGTTCCAAGGTGTAAGCCTGTTGTATTCTTTCTTTTACTAGAGAAGTGTTCCTGCAAATGGAGAATAGGCATAGTGTGGGGTGATGTTGGGCCCCTAGAATGTTGGCTAAGTACAAAAGAAACGCAGCACATAAATCCCAAGTTAAAGAAAGGCACGCAGGGTAAAGCACGTAGGGCAAGGTTTAAGAGAAGGGTTGAAGGAAGCATGTGGTGCATGCGGTGTGCGTTGATAGAACCAATGGTTTGGGACTTAGCCAAATTGGGTGTTTAGGGAAGGACACTTGAAAATAATGAACCAACTATGCATGTTGAGTGGATAAGGTGTCATCCTAGTGATAGGTTGGCCCAAGAAGGAGCATGCCTACGGTAGAAGCTTCTAGAAGCACATCATGGTGAAAAGTGGAAAGCTCAGTCTGGAGGAGCATGCTCACATGGAGGACCACATTCAGAGACTTGGCATCAGATCTGAGGGTGTTGGAGGATGAGTTGGCAGTCCAGAAAGGATATAAATACAAGCATCTATAGAGTAAACAAGAAGAGAACTAGAAGAGGGTGGATCTATGTAGAAATACCTGTAAGAACTCTATTTGGGTAATGGTACTTGGGAAAGGATGTATATTGGGTAAGGGGATTGTAAATTTTCTTTTTGATGGCCTAGATACATTAGTCTAGTTCTAATGCATGATTGTGGTTTGCTTCTCTATGACATTTTTAATGGCTCCATGGATGTAATGAGGTTACCAAGTTATATGAATATGAATATCAATGATTCTAATGCATACATCTTTCTCATAGGTCCTCTTTCATTTATGTTTATGCTAAGTATGGATTCTTGTATAAATTCTTTCTGTTATAGTAAAAGTTATATAATATGTTAAGTACTTCTATCTAGAATGACTGCAAGGATCTAGAGGCCATTATGAGCTCTATGGTTCTTGTATGTCTTAACTCCTTTTAAATATCTTAAGCACAAATCATAGATGATGTTTCCCCACTAAACTCACATAAAAGAGAGGCTTAGCACCTGCACATGCCTCAAGTGAGCACTTAACATCCACTTTGGGTTATTGGTCAACATGCATGGGGTTCCTTTCTTTTGTGATCGGGGTAAAAATTACTACATCATTCAAGAAGAAGAAGATTTAACAATGGAAGTTTCAAAAATAATATGTTGGTCTTCTAACCTCTATCTTACGTCTAGAGAACCCTATTTTTTTATCTAGTATTGGCTCTATGATTTCCACTTCATAATTATCTTCTTCATTCTCAACACCCTCATTTCTTCTTCATCACCTTTCTCTTCATATTGCTTTGGTTAATCCCTTTGTTCTTTAATTACATTCCCACCTTCCTCAGAGGTCTATGGTAATTGTTCAAGGGTAGATATAGTTTCATTAGCCAACTATTGGTTTTCTCTTGCTCAACCCCTTACTCATTTGCTTAATCTACTTTCTCAACATCCTTTTACCTATCATTCTTCACATATACCGTAGTTCCTAATTCTAAGGGTTATAGGGAAGGATTTTGTTAAATTAGATCCTCTTGATGTGAAGTGGAATCCTCTTGAGAATAAGATGTCTTCATTGATTCTATGAATTCCTTTATCTTTCTACTATACCATCATCTAGTCCTCGATTATTCATTTTAGCAGGATCATCCCTCTCTCTTTAAAATGAATTGATGGTGGGAAGTGGTGTCTATTGAATATATTTTATTTATACCATAGAGTATACATCATAATAATTATCTTCTAGTCCTTCAAGAACAATGCATAGCTTGATATCCTTGATCTGCTGCAATGATAACCTACCAAAGTACCTTTTCCTCACCTCATATTCATTTGCACAATCCTCCCAGTAGTCTTCAAATGTGGGAACATGATAGTAGGAAATTATAATATTATTTGAAATAAAACCCCTTATATCAAAAGGGTACCTCTTCGATAAGTGTGAAACTTGAATTTTTGATATTTCTTTCGACATTATGGGCATCAAAATTATACCTACATATGTAGTTCCATAGAGAAATAGGAAATTGAATGCCTTGTTTTCTTATCTTTGTATATTCGATGCAATAAATCCAACTACATAAAAAGGTCCACTAGAACTAGTTTATCATTACAGTACATTAGTAACTCGAAGGGTAATCCCTCGAATCTAGCTACTGAATATATGATAATTTTCTAAATTGAATGAAGAGGATGTTAAATGTAGAAATCAGCTAAATTTTCTCCGAAGAAACCCTTTTGGCTACCTTATACTCTAAAAATATAACCAAGAACATTGTAAATGAATCATTTACTCTCCTATGATGAATTTTTCTATTTTCATAGGTGAGTTGAATATAATACTCATAAACTAGTGCATTTTTCTTATCCTTATGTCCGGAAAATTATATCCATACCTTGTAGGATGCTATAGTGTACATTAGATAGGAATTCATATGGAAAGTGTTACTTTGATGTACATTGAATAAGTATTGAGTTAAATGTTCACAAATGATTCCCCCTAGTTCAACATATGCTTATCTTCAAAGATGGAATTGATGTGAACACACATCCAGTATTGAAATTCATTAGTGGTAGGCATGCCCATTATCCTCACTATTAGTTTAATAATGTATGAGATTTCCTCTATGTAATCATACCTGTAAAGATTTTTGGGTAACTTGGAGATTCCTTTCTTCATTTTCCTTGAGCCAAGATTTTGCTATCATCATATTATATTTATCTTGGTTTTGATCAAAAAATATTCTGGGCTTCATCATTAGTCAAAATTTTGAAATCCTTAAAAGTTGGTATTCCTAAGGAAACATTAATATAGTGGGCATTCAAATTGGCAATATTTTTTCCTTGAGGTTCCTTCAATTCCTTTGTTTGAGGGTTAAAATTGGAGGCACAAGCTAGGATAGTATGAGTGCATTGTAGGGAGGTAGGGAAACTAGTAGCATAGGAAATTCCACTATTTTTTATGCATTGATAAATTATAGTGGGATTATCTTCATTTATTCAATCCCAAAATTCATCCAGTTCATATGCTTGACATTATCTTGTCTCTATATTAGGCATGGAGGTTTCAAGAGATGAAATTTTCTTGTACCCCATGCATTGGAACTTGATTGTGGAGGGAATAGGAAATATTAGAGAAAATGGAGGCTAAATGGTGGGTTTAAAGTTATTTCTAAGGGGAGAGTTAGAAAAAATAATAATTATCAAACTAGTGTAAGGAAGGATAAAACCACTCACATTTAGTATAGGAAGAAAGGTGCTTGCACAATGGTCCCAACGTAACTTGAAATTTTTAATTTGAGTGAAAAATTGATAAGTTATGACAAAAACCTCCTTTGGCATGTGGGAGAAAAGATGGATAGGGCACACAATGAAAACTCGAATCAAAATAGATAAAAATAACTAAGTGTTGGATTTATATATCAAATTAATTCAATAAGCTCAATTTTAGGGTAAATACTTTATAATGTGGGGGTCAAATGGATTGTGATCACTCAAAACCATTTCCTTTTTGGTAATATATAACGGGGCTACAAAGAGCTTGAGGAACATAATGGGTAGCGAGAAACACGAGTTCATGGGAACAAAGAGCCCAAGGGAATGAGTTCTGTCTAGGCCACCAATCTCCGCAAGGGCCACATAAAGCTTTGTGGGTGGTAAATACGTGCGAAAATAGAGGACATGAGGAAACACTTCCCTTAGTTCTAATGATTACTAAAAATGTTCAACAAATGGAAGAACAACAAGTTTCGATGAATAGAGTTATGTGAGGAACTAACACCGGGAGGGAACACTTTCCTTTGTTCCTAAAACATATGAAAAATCTGATAAATAGAGTATTATAAGGTTATAGAAATGAGAGGCATGTAGGGAACAAAGGCCAAAATGGAACCAGTTCTTCCAAAGTCTAATAAAAATAACCAACACTATAAGAAAATGTATGCGAGACAAATCGATGAATCGGGGAATAGGAGGAATAGAGGAATTGTTCCTTTTATTCCTCTAAAGTATGCATTAGCTGTAATAAACCAAAAATGACCAACTTTTAACACTTTTTCACTCTATGATATGAACAAAGTTAGACACATTGAAGCAAATAGGTCATTTAACCCAATTTTTTTTTTTTTTTTTAAATGCAACATTTTAGGATAAGTGACAACACATTGCATTCGTTGACCATTTCTACAAGTGTAGAAGTTTTTAACAAGAAATCATAACAAGATACTCTTTTAGTCTTTCCACCATGCATTTATATGGGATAAGATTCTCATATTTGACTTTTTATTCATCATTTACTAATTTAATGATAAGTTGGGAGTCACCTATAACCTTAACAATTTATATGTTCCATCATATAGTGAATTTAAGTCCTAAAATGAGAGCTTCATATTTAGAAATGTTATTTGTACATGGGAATCTGATTCTAAAAGCTTGTGGGATGATATATCATGTGGGAGTAATAAGGACTACTCCTGCTACTCGATAAATGTGAATGACCCATCAAAATATACCTTCCAGGTTGATGATTCTTCGATATATAAAACAAAAGAATTTGACAGATCTAGACTTAAGGGTTTTGTTCCTAGAAGTGGTGCTTTAGCTAATTAGTCAGCAATCACTTTTCCTTTAATAATTTTTGATTTACATACTCAATGTAAAACTCACCAAGAAAAATAATCCAAAAGGTGATTCTTCTTGTAAGTGCAAGTTTTGATAAAAGGTGTTTGAGAGGATCAAATTTAGATATTATCTTGATATGGTTATTCAAAAGGTAATTAAAAAGTTTCTAAAAGGAGAAGACAACATCCAAAACTAATTTTTCAATTTGTGCATAGTTGATCTCATATGAGATCAAGATGAGGTTAAGGTAATAGATGGATCTTTCCTTTTGTTGGGCATCGTATTGTGCCAAGAACATGCCAATAAAAAATTAGGCGGGAGATATGTATAACAAAAAAGGCTCGCCTTGGGTTGGTGGTACAAAAACATGCAAATTTTTGAAATATTGTTTGAGTTGAGAAAAGGCTTGTTGGCAATCTGGTCCCTAGTGGAAATCAATATATTTATTTAGTAGATGGGAGAAGGAGTGGCACTTGTCTGTAAGTTGTGAGATGAATCTTCATATGGCCTAAATTTTCATTGCAAGATGCATAGACATTTGAGGTTATTAGGTGGAGGAATCTCAATGATATCAGTGAATTTAGAGGGATGCACTTCAATTCCATGGTGAGACACAATGAAGCCTAGTAATTTATCTGAAATGACTATGAAGACACACTTCTTCAGATTCAAACAAACCTTGTAATCTGGATCAATTCAAAGATACATCAAAGGAGCATTGGGTTTTCTTGTCTAGTCTTATACTTTATGAGAATATCATCCAAAATATGATGTGACATGTCATTGGATATGATATTCATAGCTATTTGATACATTTTACATGCATTCTTGAGGCCAAAAGGCATGAACTAATAGTAAAAGGTGCCCCAAGGAGTAGTAAAGGAAATTTTATGTTGGTCCTCTTCTGTGATATTTATTTTATTATATGCTTAAGAATCCATCCATGAGGGATAAAATTTTGTGGCCAGTAGTAGAATCGACAATCATGTCGATGTTTGGAAGAGGAAAGTCATATTTAGGACATGATTTATTGATGTCCTTGAAATTTGTGCAAATCCTTATACCAATAGGTTTCTTCTAAACAAGAATTATTTTGGATATCCATTCGGAGTAATCAATAGGTCTAATGAATCCTATTATTAATAACTTTTCTAGCTCTTCTTTTACCAAAAGAGCCACATGTGAATGCATTTTGTGTAGTTTTTATTTTATTGGCTTATGTGATTCATGCAAAACAAGGTTATGAATGAATAAAAAGGGATCCAAGCCTGACATATCTACATAATATCAAGAAAATGCATCCAAAAAATCTCTAACGATCATAGCAAAAGATTTTTTTGTGTGTGCTAAAAGAGAAGCCCCAAGTTTGAAAATTCTAGGCTCATCTTTTATACTGATGTTGATATCAATAGTATCCTCAAGTAATTTGGATCCATCCTCCATATGCATAGGATCAAGGGGAGATTGAGTTCTTTCTCTATTAGTGTCTCAACAATATTTTCACCAATAGGTTGGTCACTTTTTATATCCTTTTTGATTTTTCTATTTATTTGTTTGTAAGTTCCTCAAAGAGGTTTTCACTATGGGACTTGGATCTTTTATTTTGGTGAGGATTTTTGGAAGATATTTTTCCCTTGTTCTCTTTTTTTCTTTTTTAACCAAAAACTCAACCTCCTCCCTGAAATATGTGTATGCATTAAGGTTGATAGAGAAGCCCTTCTTATGGTCCCTAATAGGAATTTCATCATGTAACCCCATAAATTCTCTAATTACTTTGTCATTATGAAAGAAATCAATTGGTATATGTTATTGTTGGTCCCAGATTGATAAGGGAAGGGTGTACAAGGTCTAATTCAAGAATGGAAGGGGATAGGGTTAAAATACCCATGTTAAATAATAAGTTGGTGGAAGTAAGGTCTTTGTAAAGTCTATAAAGGGACTCTATTTTGCTATCATAATCTGAAGAGCTATCCTCACGTTCTAAGGAGGTGGCCTCAACTTCTGTAGGTGGTGATCCATAGGGTTGAATACCAACTCCATATTTATCCATTTTCTCATGTGTAGGAAGAGATTCCCATACACCTTATTCATTTATTCCATACCCATATCCTTTGTATCCCATAGTGTACATCATCTTATTAGGGATGACATATTCAAGGGATTGATAGCAAGAAGCCATATTTTCATCAAGGGATTGGGATGTATAAGTGTTATGCATTTTCTAGTCTTCTAAGAGATTACCAATGATGAATTTGTTGATACTACAAGGTTCCTGATGTTGTTACAATTGAAAGTTAGGCCTACCATGTGTTTTGGGTTGTCAGAGGAGATTTGAAACAAGGAGGGCATGTTAGAGGTTATATTGCTCACATATAGTAGGAATGATTTTCAGTTCCCATGTATCAAATGGGGATATATATGTAGAGGAACCACTTTTTTTCGAGCACAATGTATAAAGATTTATGTGAGAGGAAAAGGCCTCGATTGAATCTATACAAGTATCTCTATATAAGGATAGTCATATGTTGTGGGGTAATGACCAAATAACACTTTGTAATGTGAAAAGGGTTATGGGTCCCCAATAATGGTAAGTTTTTGTCCTTGATGATAGAGCTTGATTGCTGGTGGAAAGTTGAGGGAACAACCTACACGGCATGGATCTATGGGTGGCCAAGGATAATATTATAAGGTAGCTCTAAGTCAAGGACATGGAACTGAGTTTCATGTGTAATAGGCCCAAATTCCATTGAGAAGGTAATCATGTCTATTGATTTCCTCTCTACATTATCATAAGCCTTAATGGTGATCACATTAGGCTCTAGTTCAGTGTTAATATGTCCTAATTATTTTATGAGCTTCAAGGTACATATGTTAAGGCCTAATCCATTGTCCACAAGCACCCTTTTGATATTTTTATGAGTAATGATCACTTTAATGTATAGAGGGAGGTTGTGTGTTTGGTCATCTATTGGAATCTCATTTTAGCTAAAGGTGATTTGTTCATATGGAGTGAGTTGTGTAATAAAAGTTTAGCAAAGTCTGCAAAGTGTTAATGTTTGTAGGAACTCTAGATTCCTAAAGGGTCTTATAAAGGACACCCTTGTGAATAGTAGATATCTTAAGAAGATCCAAGATAGATATCTTGGTGATTATATTCTCAAAATTCTCTAGGATATCATAATGACCATCCAAAGGAGTAGGAAGAGGACGTCCTAAGATGATAAGAAGAGTGTATATTATTTCCACAACACACTCCTATGATTTGATCTTGATGGTATTTATATGCTCAGTAGTGGGATGGACATAGCCAATGAGAGAATCGAATGGATTGGTTTTTGGTAAAAAATGATTGGAACCTTTTCCTTATGAGGATTTACCTCGATATGGAATTTATTCCACCTATTATACTTGGGGAATGGTTCTTTATAAATTCCCAACTGATTGTTAGATGTTTTTGGTTTTTATGTACTTACCTCGGCGTCTCCTTGATCTATGAGATCATGAATGAATTTTTTCAATTTCATACATTGATTTGTAGCATGGCCTTTAACGTGATGGTATTCACAATATTTATGGTCTTTGTACCATAATGGTTTAGGTTCATCCTCGGCAAAGGGTGTAGTGGTTGGAAATTTGACCATGTTGACCGCATCTAGTTGTTTCAAAATTGTTGATAAAGACTCGTGAGTGGAGTATACTCTCGATGTTTAACTTTAGATTTGAGCGGTCCTCATGAGAGTTTCAAATGAGGAGTGTTTTGGACTGCTTGGACATGTTTAGAATCAGTGATTCCATCACCTACAACATTCTTATTTTTTTAATAAATTGTTCTTTTTGTTGGTTTTGATTCATGGTTATCTCTTTAGAAGGGTTTTAAGGTCCTTTTGGAAAGAAAATCCTTTTCAATATGGATTCATTTTATAATAAATTATTCAAAGGTACTTACACAATGCATTTTCAATTGAAAGGATATCTCATGGTGAAATTTTGGTATGAATATACTGACAAGATGTTTCTACGAAATAGAGCATAAGAAGTAACTAGCTAACCCTTTTCATCATTGTGAAAAACCATTGAAGTTTTAATTGTTGTGCTATTTTTCATTACAAATGTTTATCATAGTGATATCACTTTACATGTTGAATGAAAAGTGGCAAACAAATTTCTCAACTAATTCCACAAATGTGCAAACAAACCCTTTGGGGAGATGAAAAAACCATTCAAGTGCTTGGCCTCCAAGACTCCGTGGAAATAAGTGAATGAGGTAGTTATCGCTATATGAAACTTCTTGGAAAGCCATAAAGAAGTCTTTTATGTGATCACGAGGATCACATTTTCCCCTATATTTATCAAATTTAGGGAAATCAAAGCTAGGTGGAAAGGGAGTATTGGAGCTCAAACTTGCGCCCCTCTAAGATAAAGTTGAAATGAGTTGTTGAGGTAAAAATAAGATTTTCTCAAAGTTGTGGGACCTTGTGTGCTTGAGACAACCCATTAAATAAGGTTGTTTCCTCTACCTATTTCTACTACTAATGCTACTCCTAATATTGAAATGGAAATCCTTATCTAAACATGCGAAGAGACTAGGGATAGAATGATATGTGAAAATGGGAAACTAAACTAAGGAAGGAAATAACAACAGAAAGAAAGGGGGATGAACATGTTCATATTTAAGAGAAAACAAGGGGAAATTCTTAGGAATGCTATACATGCATAACATGAGATAAAAATGTAGTTGAACAATCATTTTCATGAGAAAAAATTAGAAAATGAGATGCAAGGGACGTGAGAAGGCACAAAAACACACAATGTGAAAGAGAGGAAAGGAAGAATAATAAAAACATGTTAAGGAAGAGAATATCCACAAAAAAACTTCTATTACTTCAAAAATGCATAGTCTATTACAATGGTGTATGAGGCCAATATCCACATGCAAAGACTAGATCTAAAGGTTTCAACTCAAAATGCAAGGCGATGCCTATACTGTGATGAAATATTCCATCCTTTATCAATGAGCAATGCTTTTACATTTATAGATGAATCAATGAGAGAAGAGGAGGAGGGAAAATCCAATTTGAAAACCCAACCACCAACAACAAGTAATGAATTCCTACAAATCCACCTATAAATATGTCAAATGCACTTCCCCATGTCTTTTTGGCATGTAGGAGAAGGAAGGAGGATGAATATGAATCAAATCGGGTGGTTGGAGTGATCAGATCCTATATTAATGGCATGAGGGATGTTTTCCATCTTCTCACCTACCTAGTCTCGCCAATATTTGAATTTGAATGATCTAGAGTGTAACCCATGTCATCAGCTATTTTGTCATTTTCTGCCATGTGTCACTATTTAGTTAGTTGTAAGGATTTGGTGCCCTTTTAGCATGCTTTGATAGGTTGCATATGATACACTCATTCTGATAGGTTTCCATGTGGCACGAGAGATTTGCACAAAATAAGGTGCAAGGGCATGCACAAAAGAGAGAGGTACAGAAGGAAAGAAGAGGAAGGGTGTGAAAAAGTAACGTGCTTGGCAGAAATGGATACATACTTGTAGGATAAAAGTATACAATCGGGCACAAACATCGAAAGAATGATGTGTGTTTACAAGAAAAGAAAAGGGGAAAGTGAGAATACCAGGGACTTAGCTAATTTTTGGAAAAACATTTAACGGTAACCTCTTTTTCTTACTAGCTACTAAGATTTTATAACTATTTTTTCATAGTGACATCTTCATTTTAGGGTTCTAGTTGAGTTTCGTCTTTGGTGTTCGTGTTCGGAGTTCTTCACCCTCTATTATAATTTCATGGTTGATTCAAATAAATAGTATACAGTAACTAGTTGTAGTCTTAGATGCTTCTTCTTCCTCATTATTTCCTTCAAGTTTGCTAGGGGTAGAAGCATGTCCATGATTTTAGTTATCCTCAACTATTTAATAAGGAGGATGTTCTATTATTTATTCTTCTTGAATTATGTTTGTAAGGAAAGTGGGATTGAATTCAGGTGGTAATTTGGCCCCTAACTCTACTAACCATACTAAAACTTGATCTCTATTTTGGAAGAGGAAGTTATCTATGTGGGTGGGGTCATACTCAAAGGTATCCCGAGGATTTGGTCCCTCGTCTCCACTATGGTCAACCAATATTTGTTCCTCTTCAGATAATGGGTCCAAATTATTTTTGATAAAAGGATTAGATGCCCACCTTTTATTTGTCAATCTTGTAACAAGTGGTATGATTGGAAATGTTTTGTAAAGAATTGAAATATATGTGCAAGTGTTACAAAGAATCTAGGAAAAATCAAGCGATGTAACGATAAAAAAGTGAATAATTTTCTAAGGGTGTTGAATGTATGATGAAAGTAGTCAAGGAAAAACTTTGAAATTTTGGATAGAGTAACATCTGCAAAGAATTTTTTTCCTATGTGTAAATGTCTCAACATTAGAACAATCTGTTTAATATCGCAACACAATTTCAAGACTTAAATCAAGTTTTTGATTAAACAAGATTTAAGTATTAAAAATGGGTTGATATTATTTTTGTAGTGTAGCAATGTAAATTTATACACTTAAATCAAGTTTAAGAAAAAATAAGGTTAAAGTATAAAAAATGTTCAAGGTACAATGTGAGCAATGTAACAATAGAATTTCAATACTTAAATCAAGTTTAAGAAAAAAGAATTTAAGTATCAAAAGGGATTGATACAATGTAGTCAGCATAACAACACACTTTCAACACTAACATCAAGTTTTAAGAAAATAATATTTAAATATATAAAATGGTTGATACAATGCTAGTGACATAGCAACGCAATTTCAAAACTTAAATCAATTTTAGGAAAACAAGATTTAAGTATCAAAAGGTATTGATACAATGTGGGAAATGTAACAACACACTTTTAACAATCAAATCATTTTTTAAGCAAATAAGGTTTAAGTATCCAAAATTGGCTGGTTCAATTTTCAAAGCACTTCGAGATAATGCACTTTTAATAAAAGGGGAGCAAAAATTTTATGAAAAAGGGATATGTTAAAAAAATTATAACCAAAAATACATGGTGCAAATTTGGAGGAGTTTCACATTTCTCTAAAAATACATAGAAACCAATAAAAAGTTTTTCTTGGTATACATTTTGATACCAATGATAATGGATATGTAAAAGTTGTCCACGATGCTAAATAACTTCCTAGGGATTTTTTTCTCAAAACTCACCAATATTTTTCTAAGAGGTATGATTTTTAGAATAAATTATAAATAAAGCACCATTACCCCAGAGTCAAAATAATTAAATAGGCCTCATAGGGGAAACATTTGATATTCCTCATGGGTTTTACTAGTCAAGTAGGTATTTTCGGGCACTTACCATTTCACCACTAATTCCCTCAACGTCTTTGACTACTTTGGGGTTCATGTGGTACTCCACACAATGCATTTTATGGCTTCATACAAAGCACTTCCCATAGTTTAAAGTGGATGGGTTTAAATTTAAATGAAAAGTTTACGAAAATGATACAAAAGTCCACGATACACACGATAATCCAATTCTCCTTTTTTTCACTTATTTACAAAAAACATCATAAACATATTGTTCTTTATAAATATCATGAGCCAAATAAATATGATGTAGAAGAATATATGCAACAATAAGCTGGAGGTCTAGATAGCATATCAGCAACCTTGTTTTGTATACCTTTCTAATACCCGATCACGAGGTGAAAGCCCTGCTGCAATAATCATATCCAACGAGAAGAGTCTAGACTATTGTATTTTGGTTTGTTTTTGTAATTACTAGAAGGGATGATGATATGTATGAATTACTATTTATTTTCCCATCAATTAATTTTTCCATTTACTTACACTTAGTACCAAAGCATAAAACTCTTTATCATAAGTTGGATAATTTCTTACCGCACTTGGGAAGGTCTTAGAATTGTAAAAATAGGATTTTGTTCTACATCAAGACTTCCCCATTTCATATTCATTGGCATATGTCTCAATCTTAAATGACTATTGTAAATATGGAAGTTCTAAGACAAGAGTGGTACTGATTTTCTCTTTTAATGTATCAAAATCTCTTTGATGCTTTCTTCCCCACCGAAAGACTTGTTTGATACAATTCAAATAATGCAAAGGAGATGCAATAAATGAGAAGTTAGAAATAAATTTTCTCCAATATGCCTTTGCACCAAGAAGGATTCTAATTTCCATTACATTATTGGGTCTAGGAAAGTTAATAATGACCTCAAATTTTGCATGATTTATTTTCAATTCACCATGTACCACAACATAACCCAAATAAACCAAAGATTTTTTCCTAAATTCACATTTAGACATATTTAGAAACAATTTCTCCTTTCTTAAAGCATCTAAGAATTTATGAATATGAATGATATGATCATCCCATGATTTACTAAAAATCATAATATCATCTAAGTAGACTATGAAAAAATCATCAATAAATGGCATAAAGACATCAATCATAACACACATGAATGTAGATGGTGTATTGCAAAATACAAAAGGCATAACAAGTCATTCAAATAAACCATGTTTTGTTTTAAAGTAGTTTTCCAAACATCACCTTCACTGATTCTTACTTGGTGATAACCACTTCTTAAGTATAACTTAGTGAAATAAATAACATTATTTAACCTATGCAATAAATCATAAATATAAAGATGAGGGTAACGACTTTTCACCATGATTTTGTTCAAGGTATGAAAATCAACACAAATATTCCATGTGCCATATTTCTTTGGCACTAAAATTATTGGAGAACCACAAAGAGATGAAATTAGATTAATTATTCCTTTTTACAAAAGTTCCATCACCTGTTTCTTGATTTCCTTGTTTTCAACCACAGACAATCTATACATACCAATGTTGAGAAGATGTGCACCCTGTAATAACTATATCTCATGTTGAACCCCTCTTTTGAGAGGTAGAACTTTGGGATCTTGAAAAAAATCATCATAGTTAGAAATAATTTTAATAAATCCATTACAATTTTTAGGACCACAATCCTCAAAATCCTTTTTGTGATCTTTCTCTTTGGATTTGATCACCATGAGTAAAAAAATATTCTTGAATTTAAAATCCTTTTCATCTACCCCCGCAGAATAAAGGAAAGAGTTTTTTTCATTCGATGAGCTCTAATGATATATTTAATCCCATCTTTAACAAAAAAGTATTTATTGTCTTCCTTGTATAATATTTCTTTACAATCATATAGATAAGAAATTCCAAAAACAAAAACATAAATATCTAAAGGTACAACATCCAAATCAACCTCATCAATAAACATTTTTGTAATGGAAAATCTAAATCTCAAAGTTATTGTTACCTGTAACTTTACATCATCACAAACCCATCCCAAAGGACAAGGCTTAGGATGTTGTTTGGTTTTGAGTCCCAATTTATTCACAACCTCCCCTAAAATTAGATTAGCTTAAGATCCACTATCAAATAGAGTGTCTATTTTTGTATGCTTAGAAATAACTATAAGGTGGAAAATGTTAAGAAATCCACTACAAACAAATTATAGATCCACTAAATGAATTTCTAAAGATTATAGAATATGATGTGTAGTAATTAAAAAGAGATTAAGATGTTTTATATTTACATATTACAAAATGTAAATAACATGAACACATTAAATGAACAAAATAACACAAGATATAAGTGGGAAAACCATGGAAGGTAAAAAACCCATTGAAAATCACTTATCTTTATTGAGAATATACTTTTACCCAACACTCCCACTATTTCACATGTAGTTACTCCTTCAATAAGGAATTACGAACTGCCTTATACATTTTCTCACGAGACTTACAAATCTTCTCACACTTATAGATCACATACAATGTTACAACATGTGTAACCAATTCTAAAGGATCACCTTGTTATATACAAGGCGTGTGGTCATGATCCACTCTTAAAATCTAACCTGAGTCAATTGATAAGCTTTATAATAAGCAATCTCTTGCTTAATATTATAACTCGCAACACTCCTCCTTATTGTTAATCAGGGCAACATGTAAAAACATGTTAACATTTTTTCCCTATGTTAAGTCACCTTTTACTACGAAAGGATTTATAATCCATAAATCAACTTGTGATTTAGGATAGCATCCAAAAACACTTGTTCTATGAGTTTGAAGTTATGCAAAGTGCACCAAAGGAGAGTTTTGTGGGTTTTCAACTCGTAGTATACTACCACAGTATCTTGTGGACTTATAAAAGCCATAAAAAAACTATAAATACATTGTGGGTTTTAGAAAATCCATGAGACACTGCTTTATCATAGTTCAAAAAAATGTTCCAAGGATTCCATAAAAACCGCAATAAAGAGGAACATATACAAATTATAAAGTTAAAGTGATTAAGGATGAATACTTATATCAGTTTATGGATCCTTCTATAAAACAAGGCATTCTAACAACTAATGCTTTCATTGGGAATTACATGTAAACTTCACATATATGAAAATTTACTTAAACAACATAGAAATAGTCTTGGGAGTATCCATTCTGAAATATTTAAGGCCATTAAGATGTGGAATTTTCATGCACACTCCCCCTCAATGGAAAATTTGAAAGGCCCAACAAGGCATGAAACTTGGAAAATTTCATAGCCTACAGTGGCTTTTTGAAAATATCTACAACTTGATCTTGAGTCAAACAAAACTCAAGATCAATATCACCATTCAAGACTTTATCTTGAATAAAGTGCATATGAACTTCTATATGCTTTATTTTTTTATGCTGAATTAGATTTTTACAAGATAAATGAAACTTTGGCTATCACATAGAAGAGTAGTGCTTGTTTGACTCTATGTGCGAGTTCATCCAACATTCTTTTCAGCCACATAGCTTCCTTTGCAGCTTGCATAACACGTATATACTCTACTCAAATAGAATAGATAGACATTGTTAGTTACTTATTTCTACTACAAGTGATGACATGTGCACAAAAAAACTTGAAAAAAATAGCTAGATGTATATCCAACACAACATCATCATGGTTAGAGTCATAATATCCATATAAGCATAATATAAATCATATGATTTCACTTTTAACCAACTGTAAAAGTTAAATACTAGTTGTATAACAACTATCACAACAATATGCTTAACAACTAACCATGTTAGGACATTTAAGGAATGTTCTATCAAAAAACATATATACCTTCAATATCTTCTTCTAAGCCTTTAAATAATAAGGTAAGACTTGATAGATAACAGATATGAATAGATATACAAGAATAATCACAACACTTACTGAAAAACATGATCCACTAACTGTGGATACTTCCCATGGATTTATGTGGAGTTTGCTTCAAAAAATGACCATGTAAGCACCCTTTAATATATTTCATAGGTGGAAAATTTAAGCCTAGACATGTCATATATGCCAAAAAATGAACAATAGTTCTATTTTGAATAAACTACTAGAAAAATGAAGCAAAATCTTAAAACACATAAAATCCATTTTGTGCATGTTTTCAAGTTATAGTTACTTCTAGTTTATTTTCAATAAACCATCTAAGTTAACTATGAAAAAAACTTAAGTTCAATGAAATATATTAGAATATAGTTTATAGAGTTATTACATTAGCTCTATGATTATTCTCATCAATTTCATCTTGATTTTGATCTGATTTATTCCATTTTTATTTTTGAAATTTGACTTCTTTTTTTATTTATAATCCTCTTTCTTATGGCCAAATTTTCCACAATAATGACATTTACCATCAAAATTTACTCTTAAATTTCCTAGTTTCTTGTCTTTATAAGGAGATTTAAGATATGACTTTTGATTTTTAAATCTAGAAGGTTTAATTTTTATTCTTGAGTGAGAAGTACGTAAGTGACATTCTCTTTGGAATCAAAATTTTCTATAACATGCTCTTCTTGAATTAATAGAGAAGACAAAGTGTCTAAATAAGGCATATCATTCTCATTTTGATATTTAGAATCAAGAATTGAGATATAATTTTGAAATTTTCATGAATGTTTATCTGAATTATGAAGTACAAAATATTATCTTGAAACAATTCACAGTTACAACCATCTAATTGAGCTTTAATGTTCTTAATTTTAGCTAAATAGTTCACAATTTTCTCATCCCCCTTCATGGGAGTTGTGAATAGCTCTAAAACTAGCTTAATTATATTAGAAAACCCTACTTCCTTCATGGATAGTTTCTAATTGCTTACAAGCATCAGTAGGAAAGTTCATATGACCTATACGCATCAAAAATTCATCTTTTATGCTTTTCAAAAGGATGGAAATAGCTTGTTGTGATCTCGAAAGAAGAAGCTAAGGTTTTTAGGTGTTGTTTGTCTACAAGTGGGTCACTTATCCAC
Source organism: Taxus wallichiana var. yunnanensis (assembly GCA_018340775.1). Taxonomy (NCBI): domain Eukaryota; kingdom Viridiplantae; phylum Streptophyta; class Pinopsida; order Cupressales; family Taxaceae; genus Taxus; species Taxus wallichiana. Next base: position 134,553,893 of record CM031243.1, read on the forward strand.
ACCATTCACCGAGATCACATAGCCACCTAGCCATAAAACATGATTGTAAATAAACTCTATAAATTTTATAATTTGTTCTATATAACAACTAAGACTTATCCAATGAAAAAGTAGCAGAGCTATCATTTTTAATGCTTAGATGACACCTTGACAACAAATATAGTTAAAAAACAAACTAGGAGAGCTCAACAGAGACAAAATGCAAGCTATAAACCTTATTTTTAGTTATATGCTCATAGATAAATGAAATAGACAATCCTTGGAAGGCTGCAGAGATAAGCTCTAAGTTTTCTAAATTGTGGAATCCGTAAGACAAAGACACTTAGAGATACCACAGAACATAGACTTGAAAATCCGTGGAGTGAAGAAAATTTAAAACTCCTCGAAAGAAACGAAATTTGAAACATGCGGGATAAAGTAAACTTGATATCCATAGAACAAAGGAAAATTGAAAACCACATAATGAATAAAATAAAATTTGAAACCATGAAAAAGCTGAGAATACATGTTGCTTATTAATTATCTCACACGTTCAAAGTGTAACATACTAGATAGAAGACAATTAATAGAAAAAAATGGAAAAAACACGTGTCCTTAATTAATTGGTTCACTTTTTTGAACTCTAAAAATATAGACAATATGTGAAAGCAAATACTTAGTCAAATAAAGCCACTTGTCAAAAATCTAATGGCTAATGAATAGACACTTGGTGGCTTTCTACCAACCTTTAAATAGATTTCCTTGGGTGGACTTAAAGTCCATGGAATAATCCAAAATTTAGAATAAATTTCGGGTCCAAAATTAAAAGCAGGTGTCAAAATCTTAGTAGCTAAGCCAAAGAAAATACTACCATCACGATACTTAAAAATACCGACACAATCAGAAGATTAATATACGTGTCCAAATGTAATTAGTTTGCACTTTGCAATGTTACCAAAATGACATAAGGTAGAAATGGACACACGCGGAGCCTTTTAAATGGATTGGATTACTTTTCGTAAGTCGACAAAAATGACAAATTCGAAAAGTGGATAATTATTATTGGATAACCAATGCCAAAAATGAAAAGACTAACAAATGTAAAATATGGAGCAATTCTATTGGCTCGGATTTCACAAATATGACAAATGTGAAATACAAAGATACTTGGAGATTTCTTATTGGTTCTGATTTTGCAAAGACAGAAACAAGCTAAAAAGGTCTGATAATGTGAAAATATTAAGTGACTTGGAGCTTTCCTATTGGATCAGATTTTGCAAATGATAAAGTAAATCTAGGACAAGTCTAACAACGTGAAAATGTGTAAAGCCCTTATTGGATCGTGTTTCATGACTGACAATTAGATAAATAATAAAAATAACAATGTGAAGCAAGGTGGAGCTTTCTTATTGGCTCAAGCTTTGGAGTCAATAAGACCTTCCAGAGAACAAAATATTTAATAAATATTGATAGAGTGAAGCCAGATGGTACTTAAAGATTGAATCATTCTTCACAAGGACAACTTGTCACGAAAATTAAAGATATAAACAAAAAAACAATAGAGTGAATCCACTTGGCACTCCATGAGTGGATTAGGCTTCGAAAACACGAAAATAACAATATAGAAGCTACTTGGAGCAATCTTATTGGCAAAATCTTCACAAAATCAAAAATATCTATATAAAAACTAATACAATGAAGCCATATGGCACAAAATGATTAGATCTCGGCTTCAAAAAATCATATTTATTAAAAAATAAATATTTATAAACTTAGGGCCTATTTAAACACTCGAACTAACTGGATCTAAGGAAATCCTTTTGGATCTAGAGATAAAGATATCCCCAATAGCTATAAACAATGTGAAAAATAAAAAATAATGTGTAGATGGAATATTTAAACTACAAATGATCTAAGCACATAATTTCTCAAAAATGATCTAAACAACCATTTAAGCAATATTTTCAAAACAATATTTAGGCAGAATTAAAATTTAAACCTAGTTAGCTTGAAGATGACTATGGAGCAACTAGGGCTTCACAGATCCATAAATAGACTTCAAGATTCTTTGCTCTAGTTAATTAAAATATTCTATATTGATCATGCACATGCATAATCACCAACTCTGGTACTATATTAGGAAATTTATGGAAATATATAATTAACAAATTATAGATCCACAAAATAAATTTCCAAAGATTATAAATTATGATGTGCAATAATTAAACAAAGATTAAGATGTTTTATATTTGCATATTACAGAATGTAAATAACATGAAAAAAGTAAATGAACACAGTGACATAAGATATAAGTGGGAAAACCATGGAAGGTAAAAACCCACTGAAAATCACTTATCTTTATTGAGAATATACTTTTACCCAAAGACTCACACTATTTCACATTCAGTTACTCCTTCAATAAGGAATTATGAATTTCTTTATGAATTTACTCATGATACTTACAAATATACTCACACTTATATCTCACATACAATGTTACAACATGTGTAACCAATCCCTAAAGGATCACCTTGTTATATACAAGGAGGGTGGTCATGATCCACTCTTAAAATCCAACCCATGTCATTTAGTGGGTTTTATAATAAATATTTTGCCCGCTTAATATTATAACCCCCCAATAGAAAATCTCATTCCTTTTCTTTTCATCATGCATAGATTGTTGATTATAAGAAGATGCAACATTTGATGAACTAGTGTTAGAAGAAGAGGAATAATTACAACCTTAAAAACTCATGGCCGTGATCTTGGTTTCATCTCTTGAATCAGACCCAAGATCATGTACCACAGTATTCATTTTCTTCTATTTTCCCTTCTTATTATTAAACCACTTAGGCTTCATTTCAGGATGTAATTTCCAACACTTAGATTCATCATGATTATTTTTACAATGATTGCAAAATGGTTTTTCATCTTCTTTCTTAATATTAGAATTAGTATTTTGCTTACCCTTTCCTTTACCTTGTTCTTTCAAACCTTTTTATTTTCCTTTATATTTCTTGTTATTTTGTTTTGAGGAGGAGGAATCCTTAGTCATTTTATATCTTTCTTCCAAATGTTTATATTTCACACAAACTACATCAAGATTAGTAGGATTAAGAATGAGAATCATGTCTCAAATAACTATGTAATCCAACAATATATTTAAGAAATGTTTCTTGTGTATAAAGAGAAATACCTTGAGAATAAGATCCTTTTTCCTAAACTCTTGTCTATAATCTAGAATGCTTTGTCCCTTCATTTTTTTCAATGTTTACCAATTCATCATAGCTTGTTTCCGTATCCTAAAGGATTAAATTGTTGTCTAAGATTAGAAAAAATCAAACCAGAAGTGATTTCTTTTCCTTTTTCTCATCTACTTCTGAAGCTTACTCTCCCACCATATGAGTGTTGTGCCACCCATTTGAAGATTTTCCAAATGAATTTTTTCTTCATCATCAACAATTTTGAACCCTACATTATACCTTAATCCGCTAGATCCACTTATCTAACTTGTCTGCGCATTAAGATCCCCATTATACATTGGAAATTCAAACTTGATATCTAGTTTTAATGAAGGAATAAAATCATTTTTTTGTGCTTCACCTTTAGGAATATCATATTTTTGTTTCTCACCTTTAGGAGATCTCGAATCGAGTCATCTTTATTTTTAGATTTTTGGGCTTCCTTTTCCATTTGTCTTCTCCTATCTCAGTACAATTCCTCCACCATCTCTTCATCTGAAGGAATTATTGATGAAACTCTTCTTCACGTTCTTCCATATTTAGACTTCATGATCTTCTTGAACCAATTTCTACGGATCAACACCTGCTAATTCTCCTTCACCCTTTCTAGAATGGGACCTTATTATCATTCAACATAAATTGCAATCCAAACACTGTTAAATTGATCATATACCAGCTTTGATACCAAATGATCCAAAATCATAAGAAAATTTAAAAACATTCACCAAATTTGCTTTAAAAACTGATTTCTTAATTTAAATCGACATTACGACCTTTTCATAATTTTAATTATTTTTGAAAATCTACGAGTACTATGTAAAATTAGATAATAAACATATTGAAAATGGAGAAATAGACTCATGTAATTGATAAAGGAGTTCAGTATTAAAACCTACATCTTTGAGTCCATATAAGCTGTGGTGATCTATTAAAATATGACTTATTACACTTACATAGATTCAAAATGGATAAAATAGACCTTCTCCAATTGTCACAATATTCTCCCTGAAAAATCAACCATAGTCTCCTTTAGAATTTTCTCAAAATTCCTCTCCTAGCTCTCACAATAAGATTTGGAACATACATAGTCTTCTATAATTAACTAGTCAAATAGCACATAGTGCCTTTGATAATTTTTTTGACCGGGTGAAATGACAAGGCCACTTATCCTTTTATCCTAGTGACTACGATTAAAGCCACACGGGGTGATTTGCATTTTCCATATTAGGACTTAATCCCACATGCGAAGCTCAAGGAATGGATTTGAAATTTAAATAGGATTATTTGCCCGCATTTTATTGACTTATGAACCATTTTTTTGGTTGGTGGTTGTGTGGTTGTTTGGCTATGTGCTAAGTTGGGTGGTGAGGGTTGGTGCCACATTGGATGAGATGGAGATATGAGCTAAGGAGATATAGTGAGTAGGTTGGTAGTGTTTGTAGATAAGGAGATGAGGTGGCGGTGGTGAAGAAGGTAGGTAATGAGGTGGGACGGAGTTGACTTGATCAGCCAAATTGGCTTGACTCGCTAAGTCCGGCTATCCATCGAGCCATCCAAATGCATAATGTTTATAATACATTTCAAATAACTTAGTAAAATAGTCCCACATACATCATGTTAATACAATCAAGATCATATATATTATAATCTCATCAATAGTAATATGAATATCGAGGCCAAGGTACCCCTCCATAAAAAGAGTGTGTTGACCCTAGGTGAGTGCCCCTAGCCAGCAAATAGTGGGGCCCACTTATTCACAACCGAGTGTCGAAGATCAGTGTCACAAACCCAAATTTTTACTTCATACCAATTTTTCCTCTTATTGTAATTTTTTTGTCCGATTGGTGGATGTACATACATCCCTACGCCGCAATCCATATTTTTTCAGTTGACCAAAAAATTGAGTAGTTTATATATTTTGCATACATGCTTCATTTTTCAATAAACAATATACCACTAGAAAGCTCTCATTTTTCTCTACGCAATGCAACTTCCTGTGACTGATTTTGAGAAGATTATAGATCAGTGTTTCTCAATGAGGATCCTTTGGATCAATGGGAACACACTTAACTGTACTCAAAAATGTCAAAAACGTCCCAAAAATACAAAAAACTCAAGTTTTTCCCACCAAGATCTAATTTTGACACAAACCCACATCTTTAATATGTGAAAAGAATACTCAACACTATAAAACACTAACATACATGCTCAAAAAACAAGAAATTTCAACAATTTGAAAGAGTTAGCATGTAAAATGATGAAAAATGAAGCTTTTAAAATGAAAACATAAAGAAAGCTTGATTTTTTCACCAAGATCCAATTTTGTGAGAACTCAAACTCCTTTATACCTATAAATAAGACTCATCTCTACCAAACACCGACATACATGCTCAAAAAACAAGAAACTTCAATAATTTGAAAGAGTTAGCTTGTAAAATGAAAATATAAAGAAAGCTTGAATTTTTTCACCAAGATTCAATTTTGAAAGTAACCCACCTCCTTTATACCTTCGAAGAAGAATCAATGTTGGGAACTAAAATATTGACTAAGTACCAAAGGGCGTGCATGTGCGGGACTAGTGAGAAGAAGAGTGTTGGGGAAAACACAAAGGACAAAGGGGTTTAAGAAGGGTTTAAGTGAAACTAGGGCATGCAGTGAGGTAGGACACAAGTTTAAAAGACTTATCCATATTTAGAGTTCTATAGACACTTGAGGAAATGCATGAGGATAAAAATAGGTGTAATGAGTGGATAAAGTGCCAACCTAGAACCTTGGAGGCCTTGAAAAGGATATTCCTCATATAGAATATTCCTAGAAGACATCATTACAGAGAGTGGATCATTTTCAAAGGGATAAGCATCCACCAATGGAGGACCATGTCGACACTTAGCACATGATTTATGCTTAGAGAAGGAATGACACTTTGGGTGTTGATCTAATATAAAGTAATTCTCAAGCTAGAGATAGAGAGATGGGAGATAGAGAGAAGATAGAGATAACCACAAAGAGAATGCATAAAGAATGCATAGAATGAGAAAGAGAGTAATGAAGTGTTACAATAATGATAGGGTTTAAAACACTTAGTGGTACTGGTTGTAAGGGATGCCATAAGCCTATGTATGGCACTGGGATCTATAACAAGGGTTAAAATGGGAAAAGTATAGTTAGGATCTCATATCAGAGAAGCTTACAGGAGTTAAGTCTCTGTCATTTATTGTATATGGTCTGAGATGACCCTTTTGATTGTAATGTGGCTACTTAACTCCTTTAAATCAATATATATGTGGGTTCATTATGTATAACCTATTTTATGGGTGTAAACCCTCATGTTATATGACTTTTCATGGCTCAGATCTAGTTTATTAGACTTCTTACAATGTTATTCAACTTCTATGATGCATTAATGTGTAGATTTGTTAGTTGCATCTTCAACCTTTTCAAGTAAGTAAATGTACTTTTGTTTTTACAAATAATCCTCCATTAATGGCAGAACCTTCTCATAAAGCTCACATAAAGGAGGGTCTCGGTGCCCGTGCATGCCTCTTATGAGTGCCCATCTTCCATTGGGTGATAGGTCGGCGCGCTTGGGGTTAGAAAATAGTATTAAGGGTAAATAAATGACTACATCTTGGTTTTGTTGTTGGGACCTCTTTTCAAAGCTGTTGTGAGAATGGTGTGTGATGACAAAGTGCTTGACCTTAGATAGTGTCAAAGCATGGCTTAAAAGCACAGAGGATGAGTTTTCTCATAGATTTAGTAATGGACCTGAGTTTGATGCACATAAATAGGTATAATAACATCCGTATCATGATCTATATAAGACCTTTTTTTTTTTTCTAGTGGAGTTGTATGAATGAATCTTAGCATATACATCTAGATCAATCTGGTACTATAGACCTCACGTATGGACCCAAGATGAGTATCAGAGGCTGTATGATGTTGATTTGACTTGGACACATGTTGGTGATCATTGGTGGAGTAGATTTTTGATGAGTTACACCTTGGAGTATGTAATTTCTATATATTCTGTCTAGAGATTTTTGAGTTTGATTTCTTGAGGAAGCCAAGAGGATTATTCTTGTGTGATATTCCTTTAGCTATAAATATCATTATCATTACTCTAAGTTTAGAAGAATGTCCAATGGCTGGCTAAGCTTCTTCGAGTGTTGGATGAGGAAGGCTTGAGGTAGATGGAAGACCTTGCAGCTAAGAAGGAGATGGAAGAAAGATGACTCAATTATAATGAAGCTCGTGAGAGGTAGTTATATAGACAATGCAAAGTTGCAGGAGATATGGATTTATGGAGGAAAATTTTTTAGGAAGGGATTAAGGTTCACATGGAGGACATGGAGCTTGAGTAGTCTATGCTACCCCCTCTTAGAAAGCACGAGAGAGAGACCTTGTAGTGCCCACTTCCCTTTGACACCTTTTGATACTAATCATGACACTGTCAACTATATTATGGACATTATTATAGTTTTGATTTAGTATGATGTTAGATATTTGATCATGGATTATTGTTGACTTTGATTCTTATATGATGCATGATGATTATTAGAGACACTTTATATGTTGATGATGTTATACTGTTGGACATGGTTATATGATGGATGTTGTTCGGACTTGTGATATTTGGATATTATGAGTAGCCCTAGAAATGGAAAATTATTGGATGATGATATAGTTGTTGATAAAACTATAATGATTTTGTTAAATTGATTTGATGTTGTTGTGATTCATATATCTAGATGATTTTGGTAATTATATTATATTACTTTGGATGTTCTGATATGGCCATGAGGCCAAAGGAGGTATTTGTGTTTTACAAGTTAAAATATCACAACAAACATTAAGGGATTGGAGACCAACCACATTAGAATTCTAGATGAATTCAACAAGGTCACCATGGTAACTAGTTTTGTTTATGTGTGTGTTTGTTAGTGTTAGGGATTCCCATGGGGGGATCACCTTTAAATGTGACTAAGGGATTTTATGTATTTATTTTATTTTGGTCCCTTTTGTTTAATTTTTGCATGTGTTTATTTTGTGGTGCACTTACCCCTTTCATTATTTATTTAATGGTGTGTAAATATTGTGAGTAATCATATTGTTTAGTTAATTAATTAAAAGATGTCATAAGAATGTAATTAATAGAGTTGTTGGCCATGTTTTAAAGTGTTGTAAGAATGTGTAAGTAATGTGTAAGTGACTTTGTAAGTGATGTGTAAGTTAAATTTTGAGTGTGAAACACTCCACCTTCTTGGAAATTCGAATTTGTCCTTGGAGGCTGATTTTGGAGGCTTGTGGGACAAGTTAAACTTGTCCCATGCCTCTTAAATTTACATACCAACCTTTCCTATGGTTGGAGGGTTAAATTCAAACCTTTTAATGCATTTTTAAAAGTTAGGTTGAATGTTGTAATTGTACTTTTCTTACATAATTTAATTTCAGTCCTTATGGGGTATGGACTTGTTTAAGTGTGTAAGTAAATCTATCATATTATTCAACCACCTATTTATTATGCATTGGAGAATGAAGTTGACTTTTGTGTTGAAGTTGAGGATGTGTGAAGTGGCATCCTACATGGATGCACCTCATCCTCTTCTCTTCCCTCTTCTATAAAGTTCAAATTCCTTGTCTTGTTTTGGGTTGCTTCAATTTTATCGCTTCACTATTGGGAGACTTCTTTTGGGTGAGTTTTCTTGATATTTGGGAGATCTTCCTTAGAGAAGTTTTTGGAAGATTGTTGCATGCTTGTGTTGGGTTGATTTTTGGATTTCTTGCATTAGAAGGAGCTTGTTGTTTTGAACTTGGAACAAACTCCATCGTGGAGAGGTAAGAGATTGGATCTTGGAAATGCTCTTCTTTTCCCTTTTATGAATATGTAAATGCTGGTATGTTTGTTATTGTTGTGGGTTGTTGGGTAGATGGCTTAGGGATGGTGTAGGAGAAGACTATGGGGTACTCTTGAGGGAGGCATAAGTGTTTTGGGGAGGTATAAGTGTGGAGGGAGTTGGGTTTTGGGTTCCATTGTGTAAAAAAAAGAAATAGCTTGCATTTCTTTACTCATTATGGGGTGCCATAAGAGGTTGGGGAGGCATAAGGAAATGTGAGGAATAAGGGGTACTTAGGGAGGCATAAGGAATGTCAGGGTTTTGATATACTATTTTTTGGCAGTTTGTAACTCGGTGGTGATACCCATTTCCCTGTTTGGGAGGCATAAGAAGCATCCCCCATAGTTCTTACTCCTTTGGCTTGCATGGTGAAGCCTGAGTTTTGTGTGATGTCTTTCATGTGGTTGCAAAACTGTTGTTTTGTTTTGGACTATGTTTTTAATTTGAAATGTGCATGTTGAAAGATTGCTTTGTGATGTGGAAGCCTATTTTTTCAATGAGTTGAAATACATTTCTTATTGCATTGTGGTTAGGGCTCGGGGGCCAATGAAGAAGGATGGATTATCCTCTTCATTGGATGTCTTGGTTGGGTGGAGAGCATTGCCTTTCCCCTACTCCTGTTGTGATCAAATTGGATGAATGAGAAGAATGCATGTTGCTGTTCTAGAGATGAGAAAAGATAGTTTGACAGTCCCTTGTGAAATGAAATCTCATTGTAACCTTCCCACTTGAAGTGGATGATCTTGTAAATGTTTGTAATGGAAAGATGTTGTATAGTTTTGCAAGTGAAATTTGAAATGTAAAAGAGTTATACTTTGTATTATGTTTAGAAAGAATGTGAAAGAATGATACATGTTTGGTATACTATATTTTGTAATCAAATGGAAAGGAAGTTGTAAGTTTTCCTTTGGAATAAATAAATGAATGAAATTCTTTTCCCAAATTGCATTGTTATATTGAATCTGATCATATCAATGTATTGAAATCTCTATTTGAAAGGAAGAAATGCGTGTGAGAAAAATACAGTATTTTGTCTCTTTGAAATGTGAAAAATTGGAAATCAGTATTGCATTTTGGTCTTGAATGGTTTGTTTTGAATCAACTAAAATGTGTTAGATTGGAATTGGAACGTATTCTAAATACTTGGAAGAAGAAATGGCAAATAGATCCATCAAAATTTGATCCCTGTTATTTGTAATTTCAACTGGCAATTATCTAAACCAAAAATGCACAATTCAAACCTACAATAATAAAATAAAAAATTAAATAATTAAATTGAAGTAGTAGGCTCTAAAAAAATTCATCTGGACATTAATACTCAAGAAAATTTCTTAGAAAACTTAGTAAAATCGGCTTGAACCATTTTACTGTCATTTTGCAGTCATTTTTCTGTCAAATGTTGGAAATTTTGAATTGATCCTCAATAAAACAAATTAACCCTTGAAATATATCCTAAATTCATCTAAGAACAATCCTCCATGTCTATTTGACATGTTGAGAGAGGAAGAAGATCAAATTGAATAAAATTCACAAGTTAAAATTTACTAGTTCGCACTTTGTAAAAGACTACAAGCCGTTTTCTTAAAATTGACCCTTAAAATTTATCAAAATAAAAATTAATGATCTCTATGCAAAGAGGACATCGAGATATTCCAAAAGTCCTAGTTTTCCAAAACCAAGCTCTCTATCAAAATTTATGGCCTTCTGAAGTTTTCTTCACTTGGCATTAAAATTTTGGGAAAATTTTCCTTGGCGGGCCCGCGGCCCGAATTTTTCCCTTAAGCACTTACAAAATTTTTGGGAAATTTTTCTAAATTTTCCCCACTAGCCTGCTGGCCCACATCAAATTAGAGGCTGCCATGTGGCACCATGAGGTGCCAGTGGTGGGACATATCCCCTTTTTAACTTAGCGCTTTCAATTTTTTTTTGAAAATTTTCCAAATTTTCCCCGCCGGCCCGCAACTAATCAAGTGATGCCACATGGCATCACAAGGCATTGGTGGAGGAATGGGTTCCTTTTTTTCTTTCATGTCTCAGAAAATTTTTGGAAAATTTTCCAAGTTTTCCCCACTATTCCGTCGGCCCGCAACCAATCGGGGACTACCCGTGGCATCGCGACGTCTTGCTAACGAGAGGCACGGGTCTCGTACCCTCTTAGCCCTTCGGGCGTTAAGTCAATTTTCTCCCCGCCACCCCGCCTTCCCCACATTGGCTTAGGAGATGCCACGTGTCCTTTGCAGTCTCATGGGAGCATGGGCGTAAAGCCAACTTTTCACCCCGCACGGGAGAATTTGAAAATGTCTTCCGTAACCCCGTATTTCCTCGTTTTTTTCTCCGTGCTGCCTTAGGGAGTGCCATGTGTCCCTTGTGGACCTACAGAACCATGGGAGTATGGGAGAAATTGTGATTTTTTCCCGCGTGGTAAAAATTTTCCAAAGGTCTCCCCACAACTCGTCAACCCGCTCTTGGGGGAAAATTTTCACCCCAAGGCCCGCTGGCCCATAACCTGAAAAATATGAGGAGTTCGGAGGACTTCTTTATATCAATGGAAAGGTGAGGAAATTTCCTATCCAATGGAAGTGATTTAGTGAAATTTTGAATGTGTTAAGTGTGATAAAAATCAATTGGAAACTTTAAGCCTATTAGAAAGTGGATATGGTGAAGAATTTTTCCTCTGAACCTATTGAAACTTCTAACCCTAAATTTTGGACCTTATGACCTCTTATAATTATTAATAAAATAAAATTATACTCTAGTAGATTAGAATTGTTTTAGAACCTGTTAGTGACAACTGTTGTCTTGTAACATGGTTGTAGATTCTTTTAATAAATTTTTTTTTCCATAATTTTTCCTAACTAATCCTAGGTTTTTCTTAGGTCTCAAGCGGGTTGTTTTAACGGGTGTTACAGACCCCTTGATTATAATGAGAGATCGTCACTTGGAGAAAGGATAGTCACAATGTGTATCTAAATCTACACTGGTGACCAACCCTTGGTGCTTATCTTTCCAAATCCAGAGATAAGTATTACTAACCCAATTGGTATTGGTGGAAGTAACCGATCAACACCTAGGAGGTATAAATTTTCATTTGGCACATCTATGGTTGCACAATCATTTCCTATGTTTTGAGTTATATTGTTTGGAATCGCATTAGGGAAAATTATAGGTACTTAAATCTTGAGTATCGCATCTAGAAGTGGCGCGGGACACACATCTAGTAGTAGTGTAATATCACATATTATTGGTGTGTAGTTAACCGCGACAGTGGGGACACGAGGCAAAACCACTTTAGGACCTTTACCAACTACGGGAGGTGGATCTGGTGGGTCATATGGAATAGGAACTAGTATACCAGTGGACTGGTGGATTTGGTGGATCTCGGTGGGTCGGGAGGAATAAGCACTTTTGGATTTAGTGGATTTGGGTGTGGAGGAAACATCGAGGGGAATTAAGGTTCTTGACTAGGTGGACAAGGGCCTCAAACACCTCAACAAGTATTTTTGAAATGTCTTTGCATCTACTAGATTGGTGTTGAGAATGTTGTAAAGCATGTACATAAATGTGAGCTGCTATGGTGCATGAAGGGGATCACTAACCCGAATGGAAGGCAAGTCGGTTTGCAACAACGCGTTGCAAGAGCATGTGTATAGTTGTTACAAGAAGTATGACCCCACCGACAATAGTAGATTATATCACACTACGTAATGCCTTTTTAGATTATATTCCTAAGTTTGAATAGAAAATAATTAGTGCTACCAAGGATATTTCAACAAGGTATGACAGAGAGTGTGTATAGTGCCCGCTTCCCTTTGACCCCTTTGGATACTTATTTTGATATTGTTGTTTACATTATGGACATTATTATGCTTTGATTTAGTATGATGTTAGACATTTGATCATGGATTATTGTTGATCTTGATTTGGTTATGATGCACGATGATTATTAGAGACACTCATATGTGGATGATGATATACTATTTGACATAGATGTTGTTCAGAGATGTGATTTTGGATATTATGAGTAGATATAGAAAATGGATATTATATGATGATGATATAGTTTTGGATATAGATTGTAAGTGATATTATTAATTTCCTTGATATGGTTGTGATTCATATGTATAGATGATTTTGTGATTATATTTATATTCATTTTGGATGTTACGATATGGCCACGAGGAAGAAGAAGGTATTTGTGTTTTGTAGGTTAATATCACAACAAACATCGGGGATTGATCGACCAAAATGGAATTCTAGGTGAATTCGACAAGGTTACTGTATGTACCAAAAATTGTAGGGTATTGTACCACCGGAAAGATGTTACACATGCCCCAATGATGATACAAGTCACCTCACAAGGTTTTCGGGGTCCAGAGAAGCTCACAAAGTATATGTTAACATCCCAAATGCTTTATCCAAGTTCCTTGTGCTTTTTTATCCTCGCCCCCATTTTTAAACACTTTTTGATCTTTAGTGATGAAACCACCGCCCTGCTAAGGCGGCGGTCCTCAGAATCTGCCGCCTGCTCAGGAAGCGGTCCTTCACGCATTTTCCAGCACGTTCCTTTGATCGCGACTTGCATAATTTTTCAACATTTACCAGCTTTTCTCAACTGCCTTAACTCATATTAATGTTTTATGTTCCCTGGAATAGTGTTTCTTCATTGTTTAATGGTAAAATAGTTCTAATAGGAATCATGTTTGGGTGAATGTGAAATCTATAAATAGCCATCTTGTTTTCAAGCAAATGGCCCCTCAACTTCTCATTTCCATAGTTTAGTCTTTCAATTTCTTGCTTAGAACTCATTTTTTTTCATATTTGCATCCATGCTAGTTTTTCCTTTGCTATTAGAAGCCATTCGATCTTATTGCTCTAGTATTGGTCATTGTTGTTCATACAAATTAGTTTAGAAAGCAGTAGTGTTAGTTGTAAATTGAATTCATTAGAGTTACAAGTTGTGTTCTTCACGAAGGTAAATTCTAGAATCTCTCTAAGTACACTTGTGTTGTATTCCCACAATAAATCCCGCTAGGAATTGTATACACCAAGCTTTTCACTTGACTGTCCCTCTCTTACTTGCATTATATTCAGTCTATATCCAAAGCTGCCATTATTTAAAATACATTTTTTCGTTGATGCTAGATAGACATGTTCTTCTAGATTCACGTGAACAAGAAGGAATGAGGAGATCATTATGAGGGGAAAAAATCATACACTACTGGATTCACCATTGTTCTGTAAATTCTAGGTTTTATTTGACAAATTTCTAGTTAAAACATATCAAATAGAGTAGTGAAATATTTCATTTTAGTTAAATTTCATTTTCAATATTGCCAGGGAAGCTGTGGGGATTGATAGTTTCTCAGAAACTATGATTAATTCCTCACTTCTGAGGTATGATCAAGAATATTTCAATTAAGTTAATTAACTATCTAGTTATTTAGGATAAACTCACAACTACGCAGGCAAGTAGCTACACCGGGCTACCTTACTTGTTTTATTTTTTTTATTAGATTAGTTATAAATTTCTTAATATATTAGATTAGTTTCTCTTTCAATTCTATTAAAAATTCTATCAAAAATACAAAAATAGAGGAATATATATATGTTGTAGATATATCTTGCATAATTAGTTTATTTTGTTTCAGTAAAGCTTATATTGATCTTGTATGACAATCACAGGACCTAGGGAGCCCAGGGAATACATTTTTGAAAAAATCATGCCTCAACCAAATCTTATTGTAGCATTAACTTACATGGACCAAAATCTTAGAATTTAGGTCTTTCGAACAAAAATAGACCTACAAGAAATCAACACACAGGTAAGAGGATTAAACATAGAAGACGACAAAGCACACATGTTGGTCAAATCAACCGAATTATAGAATACCTTGTTAGATATCAAGTATGATTTGTAGAAGGACCTAAAAGAGAGAAAACATTTGGTTGTGATACACTAGTCCCATAGCCTGGACTTTGGAGACCTCCTCGTTGATATTGACACTAGCTTACGTATCCAAGTTTCTAGAACACCGTGGTACTTCGAGAAAATCATGCAACTTCTAGTTCTAAATGTAGAGGCTGAAAAGGCATACGATTACTAGATTCTCGAGAATCGGGGGTCGATTTGTTTATATGACCATAGGAGGTCCACAACAACCATGAACTTACGGTTTTGATCCATAGGTCCCACAACCCAACGGGCCTATAAATCAATCAAATATTGACACCAACTTGCAAATGCTGGTGTTTAGGTCTTCCAGCCCACCGAGACATCATCACACAACTATCATTATTAAAAATAACAGATTAACCAAACTAAATATTTCTAGACTAGACCGAGAGAATCATCGATAAAACACCAAAAGATCAACTACACATTTATCCATTCCATTTTCATGACCTTTTTGGGAGATATATACGAAGCACCCACAAGTCATATTCCACGTATCCCATAACCCATAGATTGGATCATGGCAGAGCTTGATATTGAATGGAGCCTTCGAGTACCTATCCTCACCAAATGATCTATCACTCAGATTCGGTTAGGAGGGCCTTCTTTGCCTTAGATTTGTAGATCCCATTATTGTGTGTTGAAGACATAAGATTAGCTAACTATTTTATCTACATCCCACATACATTCCATCCCCACCGGCTATCTTGCACAACCTCGGGAGGTCAAGTACGAGGAAGTGTTACTTGTAGATTCCCATGCTTTCATGTCACTTTTCCATCATACAAAATTGGTGAACCCGACTGAAACAAACAATTGTTTCATCTTCTCTACCTCATTAAGCCTTCACATCAGCTTCACCAACAAAATTGGTGAACTGACGTGAACTCTACCTTCTCATTTGGAGTCTTATTTCTACTTCTTCTTCCAATTAGTATACTTTTTGTCTTGTCCACCTCATTAGCCTTCACATCAGCTTCGCCAACAAAATTGGTGAACCTGATGTAAAAGGAACAATTGCTTCACTTTCACACTCTTCTTTTTAGTTTTATCCACCTTCACTTCTTCCCATTATTCTGTGGGTATTTATATACCCCGAATATGTCGGGATATGATGCATATGGCAGACCTCTCCTGGGTCTTGAAGCATACTACAATCAACTAAATAGACAACCATCACCCTCGCTCTCAGCATGGGGTGACAACTATTCAACTAACCAATTTTCAACACAAACTCTTCCTCAAAGGAGTAGATATAGCTCTTCTTTCCAAATAGAGGAGTTGGATCAGCTCACTCAAACGTAACAACCAAAGCCTTCAGGATCAAACAACATGATGCTCATTAGAGAATCTGGTTCATCTCCTCGGGTGTTGCTTAGACCACAAATTAGTAGACAGTCAAATCCATATTTCTTTTTAGATGAAAAATACTTAGCACGTTATGCTAGGAGTGAACAATGCTCTCAAAATATGTACCCACCTATGGGATGTTTACAAACACAACCCGAGGTCTCATTCTAAGAAAACACCCCCATTCCTCCACCTATAGGAAATACCTTCGATGAAACTTGGTAGGGCACTGATCAATTCATAGCAGGGTACCATATGCCTATACAACCTCAAGATATACAACAAATGCCACTAAGGAAAAATACCATGTCTTCACCAAACGAGGTCATCTCAGCCTTAGTTGAGAAGGTTATAGGGTTGGAACTTGCTCAAGAAAATCAAAATTCATAGCTCATGCAAGCAGGAACTCCTAATCCTCCACATCATGCCAGCCAAGTAGAAATCCTCACAGAACAAGCATGTTAGGTATGCCTCCTCAGTATTTACAAAAAATGCCAACTAGAACCACATTTTCAAACTCTGCTCCAATTGAGAGTATGATACCTCCCGGCTTAGCACAAAATAATCCATTCCTGAGCAATGCTCCTCCATACTTAAACATGTATTCCAAATCACCACAGGGAGATATGTTCTCTTCTTCTAGCATGTTTGCTCAAACACAGGGATTTCCTTATGCCCCTACAAATACATATGTTATGCCATATCAACAATCCATTCCACCTCCACTCCCTCAGCAAGCACCATCAATGGTCAAAACCTATGTGATAGGGACTTATTCAAAATATTTGAAAGAACCTTTAGAATTCACTATACGAAGCGTCATGCTTCCAAGAACTCTCCTTGATCTACCCAAGTACAAAGGGAAGGGAGACCGAATGCACATATTAAGGCCTATGCCATAGCCACTCGAGAACTACTCTTTTGGGATTGATTTGTTGCTAAAATATTCCCCAAAACTTTAGAGGGTATCACCCTTGATTGGTATTACAGAATACCTAAAACCTAAATACATTCATTTAAACAAATCATTTCAGAATTCATCAAGGCGTTCGACATGAAAAAATTGTTGAGAACAGGAATCAGGGAATTCTTACATATTAAACAAGAACACAATGAATCTGTTTCTCATTTCATCCAAAGATGGCGTACAATCCTCTATTCTTCAGCAAGCACTCCAAACATGGATCAGATGGAACTATGTGATTTATTCCTTCATTCTCTCAATAGAGAGATAAAGGAAGAAGTCCAGAAGTTCCCACTAAGAACTTATGATGAGGTGCTCAAGAGCACTCTCCGAATAGATCAAGCTGTAATAGATAGCGGTTGTAAGACATATGGAACAAATGGGAGGTTAATCATCCCCAACCAAAACACTATGACTTATCCTACTACCACAAACACCAATCAAGGACCTAAAATCCTTAACAAAAACCCCGGAGTGAAAAAATATGGAGTGACTAACCAAACTAAAAAAGCAAATGTTGTAAATGTTCCGCCACCAGTTAACAATCAACGAAACAACAATTTTACCCCAACAATCAACGTGGTGGATTTTAATCATCCCCAATGACAACAACAATAACAACAACAATGGTAGATCTAGACACATAATCCAAGTCAAAACTCAATTGGATATCAAAACCAAAACCAAAGGCAACAAATGCAAAACTTTAATCCTAATAGTCAACAGTTTAATTAGAGTTTTGGACCACAACACATGCCAAACCAACAATCTAGGAGTTATAATCCCAACTTGTATTGTGGTTTCCAAAAAATTTGAGGCCATGACACTAGGACTTGCTGCGTTAACAATAATTTCATGAAATTTTTCCAGAAGAACAAAGACAACTCTTCATAGATATGTTCTTAATAGATTCTATGACACCTATGCCAAATACTTTCACAGGGGTAGTTTCCCCTCAAAACGAACCTCTTAAGATATTCAATGATCCACTTCCAAATCACAATAACAATAATAAATTAAATCCAAATGGGACAAACAGAGGTGTAATGACAGGAAATAACGATCATGAAGCCTCAACTTCACTAAATCCACCTATCGCACCACAATTAGGAAATCAGCCACGAACCAAGATAGTTGGTTTAGAGGAGTTAGATACTGAGCTACATGTAGAAGTCATAACAAGAGCGTGATAATATTCAACAAACATGGGTAAAACACATAGGTGCTTATGATTTAATTAATGACTTAACAAAGACCTTCTCTCATATCTCCTTTTTGGACTTATTGAAAAATTCTCCTACCGATAGGGCTACTCTTTTAGAAGCACTAGGTCTAGGTCATTTAATTAACATCACTCCACATCGTGAAACACAAGTAAACCATATAGAATTCAATATCCACCCTCCAAGGAAGCCGAGATAAGGATATCAAGTTTATATTTGACATAAACAAAATGCCAACAGAGAGGCTGAAATTGCATGTAGAGGAGATCCAACCTTGTATTTAAAGGTGTGGGTTTATAATAATTACGTTAAACGCATAATGGTTGACGATGGGGCAACAATTAACATTGTCCCCTTATCTTTCCTTCAAAAGTTAGGACATGGAGAAAGAAACTATTCCACAATAAGAAATACACTAAGAGGTTATGACAACCTTAAAGCTACTTCAATTGGGACTATAATACTACCAATCACCTTAGGACCCAAGACAATACTCACCAAGTTTTATATCATATATCGGGAAACCAACTATAATATGATCCTCGGTCGACCATGGATACGTCGCATGAAAGTAATCCCTTCTACGTTATTCGGGAAATAAGATTCTTACACCTAGGAAAGATATTTGTAGCAAAAGGTGACCGAAAACAATTCGACATACACCTAGCGAGACATAAAGAAAAGATCGGGTGTTCACTCGAGTTTGAACTCCTAACAAACCAAATTAACAAACCAATCGACTCAAAAAAGCGTAACACCCTGAACTATTGTTACTTCCTCCTGGGCATTCAAGTGTTGATATATGATTTCTTCTGTAAAAGGATGTGTTCCTTTGATTGTGAAGTCATGCTTGATATAGATTGTATCTTCTTTGCATTTGAAGATCTTTGACTGAGCCAGGATATGCTTGGACTCTTTTATTTCTTTCATTTTTACACCTGAGTTTAATCTGATTTCGGAATGAATTGTGGATTTACCCATCTATATGACTCAGCCTTGGATCAGTGGCATTGATCCAAGAGATGTTTTAAGTTTATTCTGGATAAAAAAATTATAGACCTTACGAAGGTTGCAAGGTCCGAATGTGTGGAATGAGAAATTCAGGAGTTAACTCAGGCTGATCTTGTTAAATGAATTGGTTCCCGATATCGTAATATCAGGAAGGTCTTGATCTTGAGCCAGGTAATAAATTCAGATACATTTATACTACTAGCTTATTATCAGTGCTGGAATGAATCCTTTTCGTGAATGTATATTTGTTGGTTCTTATACTGAATGATTCTAATTGTTAGACCTAGACTAGATTTATTAAGGTTAATAACCTATGGGTTGGATTAGTGTTAATCTAACCTAGCCCTAAGCTATAAGCTAAATGTTCCTAAGGTTAGCGACCTAGCACTAAGGAAGTTAGACTAAGTATCACCTTATGATCTAACCTATGTTTCTAACCTAACTAATGTTAGTGGAGGAAGGGGACCTATGAAGGGGTGCGAGCCATGGGCGGTAGTTTCTATGGCATTAAATGAAGGGGATAAGCATGAAGGACAAAGGATTTAGCGGAGATTTCAAATGGCCATTGAGACCGACGTGGCAGAGTCGCCAAATTTGGAAATGGTCTTTGGTTTGTTTTTGTCCATCGCCAACTATGGCAGTCGGTGGCAATGGAGATTGAGCGGGAACTTCGGAGTTAATGCAATTAAGGAACTCGATTTCGAGCACGGATCACTCGGGAAGGCATGCAAAATGGAAAACTGGTTGTTTGTTTGGTTTTCCATGCACTCCGGTTTTCTCTTTGTTTGATCACTAGTTCTTGAACCAGTCTACTTGGTGTTGCATGACAACTATGAGAATAACTAGCTCTTTTCTCTATCGAGGAAAGTTTATAAGGCATGGAAATAACACATTATTGTTGTTGAAACTAACGTGGAAGAAGAGGAGAAGGCTCGAGCTCTTTCAGAGGTCTTCTTTGGATTTTTAAGCGGCATTACTAGGCATGTTAGGCCTAACTTTTAAAAATCCTACTTTCCTTCAAATGATTTCATTAGAACAACTCTATTCGAGATGATTTTTGGTCGATTGGTTTTTATGGTAGCATTGTATGAATTTGTTTGTTTGTATCTTCATGTTGGTTTGATTATACTGATTCAACCCTTTGTTGGGTGTTCATTTTGTTTCGTTCGGTTGAATTATCTTGCTGTGTTTTGCATTTCGGTTAGATTTTGTAGAAACACTTGCAAGGGTAATGTAAGAAAAAGACTCTGTTGGAGTCCATGAAAAGTTTTCTTGGTTGATTCGAATACTTATTGAGTTTTCACTTGTTGAAAATGATCTGTTGGAGTCCTTAATATGTATCTTGTATTTAGACTTATGTAGAAGTTTAGTCGTGAATGCTATATGTTTTTGGATATTGTTGGAATCCTTGAATAGATAGTATTTTTAACTTCTGTAGAAGTTTAATCGAGAATACTATATGGGTTCGATTCCTTTTTGAGTCCTTGAAAGGTAACATACGTTTCTACTTCTGTAGAAGTTAGTCGTGAATCTTGTATGTTATTGAGATATAGTTGGAATTCTTGAATTTAATATGTATCTTGTATCTTTCTACTTCTGTAGAAGTTTATTTGAAGAATACTACATGGGTTCGACTCCTTTTGAATCCTTGAAGCGTATATTATGTTTTTCTCTTCTGTATAAAGCTCAGTTGTGAATACTGTGGTTATTGACTCAGTTGGAGTCCTGGATATGTAACCAGTGTTTCGACTTCTGTATAAGCTTGGTTGCGAATACTTATTGATATTGGCTCTGTTGGAGTCCTTAATATGTATCTTGTATTTAGACTTCTGTAGAAGTTTAGTTGTGAAGACTATTGGTGTTGAATTAGTTGGAAACCTTGAATGTTTTCGTATGAATTCGACCACTGATCTAGTCCACGCTGTGTTTACTTTAAAAACTCGACTCTGTATGAGTCCTTGCTGTATTCGTATTATCTCAACTTGGATGAAACTTTGTTGAAAATAATGATATGATGATGACTTTCATGAAGATCTTGTTGAGTTATTAATTTTGATTTCGGCTTCTGATTTAAGATCTCGCTGTATAATCGTAGGGATTTGCTTTGTTGAAGGAAGCCGTGCATATTATGTTTCAACTCTACATGAATGTCGTTGTATTTAATATGGAAACGTTAATTGTTTTAATGTGATCTTGTTTCAAGTTTGACTGAAACAAAGAGCTCTTAGTTGTCCCATGACAGGTGATGGCGTTGGATATTTTGCATGTTGTTGAATAATATGGAAAGATTTGTTGAGCCTTTTTGGGGTCAGATATTTTATTATTGCTTGTCGCGTGGACTCTTGTATTGCTTAATAATCTACAGGTGAATTTCATATTGGAATTCTAGTGAATCTGTAATATCTTCTTGTGGCCTCGGTTGATTTAGTCAAATGTGTATAGTGTAAATGCATTACTCTTGAGATGGACGTATAGTCATGATCATGATTGGAATGGAATATGATTGTCTCTACTTCTTTCTCCTCTGCTGTTAAGTTATGTTGATATCTATAACTGTATGAATAATAAGTAGTCTCTCCTTGTCTAGAAACTATGAATGTTTTCTTCTCTTGTATCCTTATGTGATCTCTACGGTAAGGGTAAAACAAGAATAGACAGTAGTACTGTATGGAGAGCCTGGCATAAATTGTGTGTTGCTGTATAAGTGGCTATGCTTGCCTGTACCATTAACATAGTGTATGATTGAAAAGGAATTATGTTAGTGAGCTTGCTGGTTATTTTAAACTGCCTTGTGAACTTGGTTGAATCATACTTGTTGAAATACGAGTTGATAGTATATTCTTTTTAGAATGGAATAAATTGATGGATTGATGTTGTCTTGGAGATACAGATGGATGGATGTTTTGGAATTATTTTGTTCTTCTTAGTCTCTAAAATGTACGTTGAGTCATCTAAAAATATTTAGGACTAATTGACAGCTATAATAGAGGTTATGCATTATAGTCATGTTAAAATTGTAGAAAGATATTTAGCCTGATTTCATTTAAACAGGTTGTTCAATGAGAGCAATTGGTGGATTGCATTTGTTTTAATAGTTAGTGCTTATCATGCTCAATTCACCGAACCGACCCGTGTTGACAAATTTTGCGAGATGATTTCCGTAAGTGGTAAAGGAACACAGATCGATAATATGATGTTAGATTGTTTAATTTGGTTTTATGATGAATTCTGACTTGATTCTCTAAATTTACTACTTGAAGAAATATGTTTGTTTTGCTGTTGAGTATTGTATCAAATATGTTGAATGCATAAAATGTATTTGATTAGCTTGAAATGAATAAACCGAGGTATTTGTTAATTATATGTTTGCATTTGTATCTTGATGGTTTGATCTTCTTCGGTTCGAATGATTTTAAGACCATTTTTATTATTGTATAACTTGGAGAATTTTGTGATTATCTAAGTAAGCTTGCAAGGTTATGTGACTGAATACTTAAGATTATTTAGTAGTTCTAGTATGTTCTATCTAAAGCTAAATTGGAATTTAGATCACTGTCTTTTGGGAAGCTAAGGTTAAAATAAACCTGAGTAGGAAGCTAAACGAGCTGAATAAATTATTACTTCCTAGTCTTGATCTAAGTCAAGACAACGTTTAATTGGATTCTTAATCACTATATCTCGATACTAATAAGTAAGATATAATTTCAGTTATGAGAACTGATATAAACCTAAAAAGGGTTTGGTTAGCAATCTCATGTGAAGATTATGGGTTATTGTCTAGTTTTGTTGATTTAGATTTATGTTTTTCTATGAACTCCTTGATGGGACCTCAATCTTATTAAACTTCTCTTGTGTAATGGGTTTTATTAAGAAAGGTAATTCTAAGGTGAGGAACCCAGGGATTGGGAAAGACTACCCTTAAGGGAGCGTCTTATAGTATAATTTTAACTCAACGTAAGTAACACCTTAAAATTTAGTAGATCTTATCGAGGTGGATTTGAAGGTTGATGGCACAAGTCGATTGTGGGGTTGTACCTTCGAGAATATTAGGATCTTCTCGAAGATACAACAATGCAGGTGACTTATGGCGACACCCTTTATATTGATCGTCAAGATTTACTCCTTAAACTCTAACAAGTTTTGACTTCGGGACTGGTTACCGACATGGTCATGTTATGAGGCTGCCCCTGGAGACTCGGGGTACCTTGACACATAGGGTTAACTAGGGTTGACCCAATATGTCAGAGTATCCCTAGTTCTCAAGAGCATCCTTATAACGTTGCCATATTATTAATCCGTTTCTGAGTGAATAACTTGGGGCAGGAGAGACTGACAGAAGTTAGTATAAGACATTCTACATAACAAAGGAATGGGGTGATGGATGTATTCCAAATTGATGAGTATGTCATCAAGGAATACAAGACATAAGCATATGTTTCAAATCTTTGGCCAAAGTATCGCAAGTTGCTGATTGCGTAGTCCTATGTCACCTAATCTAAGGGACGAGATGCCGATGAATAA
Source organism: Taxus wallichiana var. yunnanensis (assembly GCA_018340775.1). NCBI lineage: Eukaryota > Viridiplantae > Streptophyta > Pinopsida > Cupressales > Taxaceae > Taxus > Taxus wallichiana. Next base: position 134,578,030 of record CM031243.1, read on the forward strand.
TGGTAACAATTATTCAGATAGGTTCCTTGGATAGAGCATTCTGAATCCCAGATTAGGGAAGAGAACCGTAAGAGTGATGTGTTAAAATAAAAACACCAACTCTTGATACTCATGAATAGATTAGTAGATTACCAAGTCATGGAATGAATAGATCGGAGGTACTCCGAGTCATTACAGCTGCATATGGTTATCTATTATAAGAATGGTTGTTTTGATTTGTGAGTTCTAAATTATGTATTTAGAACCAGGAAGCATTTATCAAAATAAAAAAAAAATTACTTGTTCTAATGTATAAAAATGAGGATGTTACATCTTGGTATCAGAGCTGAAGGTTGCAGCTCTTGGACCTATTGTGTCCATAATCTGATAAAAACCTGAATTTTCTTGTAACAGAAAATGGTTAGAACAAGGGGGAACGTTGTGAATAATGCTCCACCTGAAGGAGGGGCAGCAACAACCCAAAAACTTGATGAGATCCTTGCTGCCCTGTTGGACACAAGAGATCGTTTAGCTGTACTTGAACAGCAAGTAATGGGAAATGAGGAGGAAGATGAAGCTGGTAATAACAATCAGCAACCTCCTGAGGACAACCCGATATGGGTGTTGATATTAATGCTGGAAATGCACCTGTCCAACCAGAAAACAAAAAGGCCAGGTTGGCAACAGAACTCACTAATGATATAAAAAGGATAAGCCCACCTAAATATGATGGCACCACATTAGGAGATGGAGCTGAGAACTGGCTCAGCAAAATGGAGAAGTAATTTGCAATAAGAAACTTCTCGGAGGAAACCAAAGCTATTTGGGGAGCCTATCAGCTTTCCCACAAAGCATCTTTGTGGTGGGATAGCCGTAAAAAATTTGAGCTAAATATTGATGAGACCAATATTACTTGGGATCAATTTAAGGGCTATTTTAGGCAACGTTGGCTGCCACAACTTTTCTATGATCAGAAAATGATAGAATTCTAGAACTTAGCTCAAGGGAAGCTAACGGTAACGGAATACTAGGAGCGATTTACAAAAATCCTCAAGTATGTACCATAGTATCAAACTGACGAGAAGTTCAAAATAAGGAAATTCATCATGGGATTGAATCCCATGATAGGGGAGAGGTCAATGTTCACAGTCCAACCACTATGGAAGGAGTTGTTGAAAAGGCCATAAGACAAGAACATAAATTAAAGGCTATTTCTGCTCATAAAGAGGAAGTGCGGAAGAAGATTGCAAACCCTTCTTCAACTTCACTTGCACCTAAAAAGGGACCATGGAAAAATTTTGAAACAAAAGTAAGTTTCTGGGGATAATAGTAAGAAGGAGTGAATAAATAAGCCTCTTTGGGAATGTAAGGGATAATTTTGCCAAAAATTATAACAATGGGCAGAAGCCCTATGGAGGACAACGTGATAATTACAAGGCTGGAGGCAATTTTGAGCCTAAAAAGGGACCTGTAGGAGGCTACTACAATTGTGGCAAAGACCACTACACAAATCAGTGCCCTTTGAAGAAGGATGATTGTAATCAGTAGCATAAGATACATGTCTGCAGTAGCAGACAAGCAAGCTGAAAAGTAGGTGACACCTATAGAAGTTCCGGGTAAGTTATTTGGCATACCTGTCACTATTATTTTTGATACAGGAGCTACTGAATGTTTTATTTCTAGTAAACTTGCTTCTAAAATTAAAAGAAAAGCTAGAAAAATGGATAAATCTTGGACTGTATCAGTATGGTAATAACTCTGTTCATACAGTGAGTATGTGTCTTTTTGGGGCAGTCCTTGACTTACCTAACTTTTCCATGGAAGTTGACCTCTATGTTACACCTTTGGGGTCTTACGACATTGTCATTGGTGTCAATTGGTTAGCTGACCATAAGGCAAAAGTAGACTGCTATGAAAAGAATATAAAATGTTTAGATGATCGGCTAGAAACAATAAAGATTCAAGGGGTGAAACGGGAAATTTAGTTAGAAAATTGTCAGCTATGTAGCTTAAAAAGGCTAAAAACAAAGGATGTACCCTTTATGCAGTAAAGATATCTGAATTTTCAGAAGAAGATGGTGATTCCATGAAACAATTTCCTCTGCTACAAAGTTTCAAAGATGTTTTTCGGAGGAATTACCAGGGTTACCACCCAAGAGGGAATTTGACTTCACCATCGAAATCAAACTAGGAATGGAACCTATTTCCAAAGCACCTTATCGGATGACTACTACAGAGTTAGTCGAGCTTAAGGCACAATTGCAAGAACTTTTGTCTAAAGGTTTGATTAGACCAAGTGTTTCACCTTGGGGAGCACCAGTAATATTTGTGAAAAAGAAGGATGGAACACTTAGGCTATGTATTGATTATCGGATGTTGAACAAAGCAACAATCAAGAACAGATATCCACTTCCAAGGATCGACAATCTATTTGATCAGATGCGTGGGGCAGCGGTTTATTCTAAGATAGATCTTCGATCTGGTTATCATCAGTTAAGGATTAGAGAAGAATATATTCATAAAACAACTTTCTGAACAAGGTACGGACATTATGAATTCACGGTTCTACCTTTTGGATTAACTAATGCACCCATAGCTTTTATGAACTTAATGAATAATATCTTTCAAGAATATTTGGACAAGTTTGTACTTTTATTCTTGGATGATATTCTCATTTATTCTAAAAGTGTTGAGGAGCACAATGAGCATTTGAAGATAGTTTTGGGAATTTTGAGAAAAAGAAAGTTGTATGGTAAGTTATCCAAATGTTCTTTCTTTGATACAAAAGTTCACTATTTGGGTCATGTCATTAGTAAAGAAGGAATTGCTCTAGATCCTTCAAAAATAGTGGTAATAATTGAGTGGCCTGCACCAAAGAATGTGCACGAAGTAAGAAGCTTCATGGGTCTTCTTTGGTTTATAGAAAATTTGTTAAGGATTTTTCTAAAGTGGTCAGACCGATAACTTCATTGTAGAAGAAGAATAAGAAATTTATTTGGAATGATAAGTGCGAAACGGCTTTCAAAAGTCTAAAAACCCAGTTGACTTCCACACCTATATTAGTTGTACCATACCCTAATGGGAGCTTTACTGTTGTAACGGATGCTTCTGGGGAAGGCCTTGGAGGTGTTTTGTTACAAAATGATCAATTCATAGCATATGAAAGTAGAAAAATTAAGTTACATGAGCTGAATTATGCTCCTCATGATTTGGAGCTTGTTGTCATTGTTCATGCACTTCAAGTCTGGAGACACTATTTACTTGGGAAACCTTTTGAGTTGAAAACTGATCACTTAGGACTGAAATATATTTTCACTCAGCCTAATCTAAATGCTAGACAGAGAAGGTGGTTAGAGTTTTTATCCCAATATGATTTTGATATTAGCTACATCAAAGGGAAAGAGAATAGAGTAGCAGATGCTCTAAGTCGTAGGAGGCACATTTCTGCTCTTATAACATTAAGAACTCAGTTTAAGGATGAGGTAAAAAGTGCCTCAGAATCTGATATATACTTTCAGCAAGTAAAAGCAGCACTTGCTGCAGAACCTAATGATGAAAGGTATAAGGGCTTTCATTTTGATAATGAAGGAATCTTACGTTATGAAAACAGGGTATACGTACCTATGCTGAACGATTTGAGAAAGAAGTTGTTAGTTGAATTTCATAATTCACCTTTCTCTGGACACCGGGTATCACAAAAATGCTTGCTGATCTAAAACAACAATACTTTTGGAAAGGTATGAAAAAGGATGTCATTGATTTTGTGACTCATTGTCTGGAATGTTAGTGGGTTAAGGCAGAACACATGCACCCTGCTAGACTATTATATCCTCATAGCATACCGCAGTATAAATGGCAAGTAATAAGCATGGATTTTGTACAAGGGTTACCTATGTCCAGGAATAAACATGATGTTATCCTAGTAGTTGTAGATAAACTAACTAAGGTAGCTCATTTCATCACTGGAAATCTAAAGGATGATTCACCGGTGTTGGCCAAAAGATTCGTGCATGAAATTTTCAGGTTACATGGTGTACTAGAATTGATTATATCTGACAGGGATCCTAGAATGATGTCAAGATTTTGGCAAACGCTTAATACAGCTCTTGGAACGAAACTAAACTTCAGTTCTACATATCATCCGGAAACGGATGGACAAACTGAGAGAGTAAATCAAGTGTTGGAAGACATGTTGCGAATGTATTGCATGGATCAACAGTATAAATGGGAAGAGTATCTTCCATTAGTTGAATTCGCATACAACAACACTTATCACTCATCTCTTAAAATGGCACCATTTGAAGCACTTTATGGAAGGAAGTGTAGAACCCCTGTTAGTTGGGATAGTGTTGAGGATAGAGTGGTAATTGGACCAGAGATCCTCACTGAAATGGAACAACAAGTTAAGCTGATTCGTGAACGATTAAAGGAAGCAGCAGATAGGCAGAAGAGCTATGCTGACCTTAAGTGGGTTGATCGAAGGTTTGAGCTTGGTGAGAAGGTTTTTCTTCGTGTTAAACCCAGAAAGAGTTCTATAACTTTTGGCAAGGCTGCCAAGTTGTCACCTCGTTTTGTGGGACCTTTTGAAATTGTTGAAATAATCAATCCTGTAGCTTATCGATTAGCATTACCACCTGCTTTATCTCACATGCATGATGTTTTCCATATTTCTTTGCTTAAGAAATACGTTTCAGATTTGTCACATGTCTTAAATTGGAATTCCTTGCAAGTCAAAGACCTAGGAATAATCATGGTTAAACCCACACGAGTGTTGGAAACTCGCCAATTACATTTGAGAAATCGTGAAATACAACAATGTAAGGTCCAGTGGGACCAGTTTAACGAAGAAAGTGTAACTTGGGAAAATCTGGAAGAGATGAAAATTGCTTTTCCTTTTCTTTTTCAACAGGATGAAATCTGTTGACAAAACATTGTTTTATATGAACTTATCTTTTTCATGATCATATGAAAGCCAGATTGAGGCAAACATTATTCAGGCTGAATAAAATGTATCATGACATTGATTTCTGAAACTATTCAAGTTGGAAATAGTCACATTGTATTGTGAACTAATAAATTGGTTGACCTGAAGGTAAATCAAATATGTAATCATCGGGATGATGAATCTTTTAGGAGGGAAGCATGTAACACCCTGAACTATTGTTACTTCCTCCTGGGCATTCAAGTGTTGATATATGATTTCTTCTGTAAAAGGATGTGTTCCTTTGATTGTGAAGTCATGCTTGATATAGATTGTATCTTCTTTGCATTTGAAGATCTTCGACTGAGCTAGGATATGCTTAGAATCTTTTATTTCTTTCATTTTTGCACCGAGTTTAATCGATTTCGGAATGAATTGTGCATTTACCCATCTATATGACTAAGCCTTGGATCAGTGGCATTGATCCAAGAGATGTTTTAAGTTTATTCTGGATAAACAAAAATTATAGACCTTACGAAGGTTGCAAGGTCCGAATGTGTGGAATGAGCAATTTAGGAGTTAACTCAGGCTGATCTTGTTAAATGAATTGGTTCTCGATATTGTAATATCGGGAAGATCTTGATCTTGAGCCGTGTAATAAATTAGATACATTTATACTACTAGCTTATTATCGTCTTTGGAATGAATCCTTTTCATGAATGTATATTTGTTGGTTCTTATACTGAATGATTCTAATTGTTAGACCTAGATTGGATTTATTAAGGTTAATAACCTATGGGTTGGATTAGTGTTAATCTAACCTAGCCCTAAGCTATAAGCTAAATGTTCCTAAGGTTAGTGACCTAGCACTAAGGAAGTTAGACTAAGTATCACCTTATGATCTAACCTATGTTTCTAACGTAACTAATGTTAGTGGAGGAAGGGGACCTATGAAGGGGTATGAGCCATGGGCGGTAGTTTCTATGGCATTAAATGAAGGGGATAAGCATGAAGGACAAAGGATTTAGCGGAGATTTCAAATGGCCATTGAGACCGACGTGGCAGAGTCACCAAATTTGGAAATGGTCTTTGGTTTGTTTTTGTCCATCACCAACTATGGCGGTCGGTGGCAATGGAGATTGAGTGGGAACTTCGGAGTTAATGCAATTAAGGAACTCGATTTCCGAGCACGGATCGCTCGGGAAGGCATGCAAAATGGAAAACTGGTTGTTTGTTTGGTTTTCCATGCACTCCGGTTTTCTCTCTGTTTGATCACTGGTTCTTCGAACCAGTCTACTTGGTGTTGCATGGCAACTATGAGAATAACTAGCTCTTTTCTCTGTCGAGGAAAGTTTATAAGGCATGGAAATAACAAATTATTGTTGTTGAAACTAACGTGGAAGAAGAGGAGAAGGCTCGAGCTCTTTCAGAGGTCTTCTTCGGATTTTTAAGTGGCATTACCAGGCATGTTAGGCCCTAACTTTTAAAAATCCTGCTTTCCTTCAAATGATTTCATTAGAACAACTCTATTCAGATGATTTTTGGTCCAGTTGGTTTTTATGGTAGCATTGTATGAATTTGTTTGTTGTATCTTCATGTTGGTTTGATTATACAGTTGAACCCTTGTTGGGTGTTCATTTTGTTTCGTTCGGTTGAATTATCTTGCTGTGTTTTGAATTTTTCGGTTAGATTTAGTAGAAATGATTGCAAGGGTAATGTAAGAAAAAGACTCGTTGGAGTCCATGAATTGTTTTTTCTTGATTGCGAATATCGAAATTGATGTTTTCACTTGCTGAAAATGAGTCCTTAATGAAATGTATCTTATATTTAGACTTCTGTAGAAGTTTAGTCGTGAATGCTATATGTTTTTGAATATTGTTGGAATCCTTGAATAGATAGTATTTTTAACTTCTGTAGAAGTTTAATCGAGAATACTATATGGGTTCGATTCCTTTTTGAGTCCTTGAAAGGTAACATACGTTTCTACTTCTGTAGAAGTTCAGTCGTGAATACTGTATGTTATTGATATAGTTGGAATTCTTGAATTTAATATGTATCTTGTATCTTTCTACTTCTGTAGAAGTTTATTTGAAGAATACTACATGGGTTCGACTCCTTTTGAATCCTTGAAGCGTATATTATGTTTTTCTCTTCTGTATAAAGCTCAGTTGTGAATACTGTGGTTATTGACTCAGTTGGAGTCCTGGATATGTAACCAGTGTTTCGAATTCTGTATAAGCTTGGTTGTGAATACTTATTGATATTGGCTCTGTTGGAGTCCTTAATATGTATCTTGTATTTAGACTTCTGTAGAAGTTTAGTTGTGAAGACTATTGGTGTTGAATTAGTTGGAAACCTTGAATGTTTTCGTATGAATTCGACCACTGATCTAGTCCATGCTGTGTTTACTTTTAAAACTCGACTCTGTATGAGTCCTTGCTGTATTCGTATTATCTCGACTTGGATGAAACTTTGTTGAAAATAATGATATGATGATGACTTTCATGAAGATCTTGTTGAGTTATTAATTTTGATTTCAGCTTCTGATTTAAGATCTTTGTATAATCGTAGGGATTTGCTTTGTTGAAGGAAGCTGTGCATATTGTGTTTCAACTCTGCGTGAATGTCACTATATTTCATATGGAAACGTTAATTGTTTTAATGTGATCTTGTTTCAAGTTTGACTGAAACAAAGAGCTCTTAGCTGTGCCATGACAGGTGATGGCGTTGGATATTTTGCATGTTGTTGAATAATATGGAAAGATTTGTTGAGCCTTTTTGGGGTCAGATATTTTATTATTGCTTGTCACGTGAACTCTTGTATTGCTTAATAATCTACAGGTGAATTTTATATTGGAATTCTGGTGAAGCTGTAGTATCTTCTTGTGGCCTCGGCTGATTTAGTCATATGCGTATAGTGTAAATGCATTACTCTTGAGAGGATGGTACAGTCATGAACATGATTGGAATGGAATATGAATGTCTCTATTTCTTTCTCCTCGTTGTTAATTTATGTTGATATCTATAACTGTATGAATAATAAGTAGTCTCTCCTTGTCTAGAAACTATGAAGGTTTTCTTCTCTTGTATCCTTATGTGATCTCTACGGTAAGGGTAAAACAAGAATAGACAAGAGTAATCTTATATGGAGAGCCCGCATAAATTGTGTGTTGATGTATAAGTGGCTATGCTTGCTGTACCATTAACATAGTGTATGATTGAAAAGGAATTATGTCAGTGAGCTTGTTGGTTATTTTAAACTGCCTTGTGAACTTGGTTGAATCATACTTGTTGAAATACGAGTTGATAGTATATTCTTTTTAGAATGGAATAAATTGATGGATTGATGTTGTCTTGGAGATACAGATGGATGGATGTTTTGGAATTATTTTGTTCTTCTTAGTCTCTAAAATGTACATTGAGTCATCTAAAAATATTTAGGACTAATTGACAGCTATAATAGAGGTTATGCATTATAGTCATGTTAAAATTGTGGAAAGATATTTAGCCTGATTTCATTTAAACAGGTTGTTCAATGAGAGCAATTGGTGGATTGCATTTGTTTTAAGAGTTAGTGCTTATCATGCTCAGTTCACCAAACTGACCCGTGTTGACAATTTTTGCAGATGATTGCCGTAAGTGGTAAAGGCATGCAGATCTGATATGATGTTCAGATTGTTTAATTTGGTTTTATGATGAATTATAGCTTGATTCTCTAAATGTACTACTTGAAGAAAGATGTTCTTTTGCTGTTGAGTATTGTATCAAATATGTTGAATGCATAAAATGTATTTGATTAGCTTGAAATGAATAAACTGAGGTATTTTTTACTTATGTGTTTGCATTCGTATCTTGATGGTTTGATCTTCTTCGGTTCGAATGATCTTAAGAGCATTGTTATTATTGTATAACTGGAGACTTTTGTGATTATCTAAGTAAGCTTGCAAGGTTATGTGACTGAATACTTAAGATTGTTTAGTAGTTCTATTATGTTCTATCTAAAGCTAAATTGGAATTTAGATCACTGTCTTTCGGGAAGCTAAGGTTAAAATAAACCTGAGCAGGAAGCTAAACGAGCTGAATAAATTATTACTTCCTAGTCTTGATCTAAGTCAAGACAACGTTTAATTGGATTCTTAATCACTATATCTCGATACTAATAAGTAAGATATAATTTCAGTTATGAGAACTGATATAAACCTAAAAAGGGTTTGGTTAGCAATCTCATGTGAAGATTATGGGTTATTGTCCAATTTCGTTGATTTAGATTTATGTTTTTCTATGAACTCCTTGATAGGACCTCAATCTTATTAAACTTCTCTTGTGTAATGGGTTTTATTAAGAAAGGTAATTCTAAGGTGAGGAACCCAGGATTGGGAAAGACTACCCTTAAGGGAGCGTCTTATAGTATAATTTTAACTCAACGTAAGTAACACCTTAAAATTTAGTAGATCTTATCGAGGTGGATTTGAAGGTTGATGGCACAAGTCGATTGCAGGGTTGTACCTTCGAGAAGATTAGGATCTTCTCGAAGATACAACAATGCAGGTGACTTATGGTGACACCCTTTGCATTGATCGTCAAGATTTACTCCTTAAACTCGAACAAGTTTTGACTTTGGGACTGGTTACCGACATGGTCATGTTATGAGGCTGCCCCTGGAGACTCGGGGTACCTTGACACATAGGGTTAACTAGGGTTGACCCAGTATGTCAGAGTATCCCTAGTTCTCAAGAGCATCCTTATAACATTGCCATATTATTAATCCGTTTCTGAGTGAATAACTTGGGGCAGGAGAGACTGACAGAAGTCAGTATAAGACATTCTACATAACAAAGGAATGGGGTGATGGACGTATTCCAGATTGACGAGTATGTCGTCAAGGAATACGAGACATAAGCATATGTTTCAAATCTTTGGCCAAAGTATCGCAAGCTGCTGATTACGTAGTCCTATGTCACCTAGTCTAAGGGACGAGATGCCGATGAATAATGGTAACAATTATTCAGATAGGTTCCTTGGACAGAGCATTCTGAATCCTAGATTAGGGAAGAGAACCGTAAGAGTGATGTGTTAAAATAAAAACGCCAACTCTTGATACTCATGAATAGATCGGTAGATTACCGAGTCATGGAATGAATAGATCGGAGGTACTCCAAGTCATTACATTTGCATATGGCTATCGGTTATAAGAATGGTTGTTTTGATTTGTGAGTTCTAAATTACGTAATTAGAACCAGGAAGCATTTATCAAAAAAAAAAAAAATAACTTGTTCTAATGTATAAAAATGAGGATGTTACAAAAACTAGAAGAAAAATTAATACCTACAAAGAACTAGAAATTACGAACCTAGTCAAGGGCATCCCGGCCCTCAAGGATGAAGCTAACGTTGTAGAAAAAATGTCACTAGAAACTACTGCAAAAATTATCGAGTTCTTTGGAACAAGATCTACCAATTTTCCTACCATTTGATTCCACAGGTATGGGATGTACCCTAGGAGTTGGTTCTCTTCCAGCAGAGGAAATTTGCATGGTAGAAGTAACCAAAACAGAAGAAACAGACACAAAGAATGTCCCAGCATCCATTTTTTCTAGTAAATATTGGACTCTCCACTTCGATGGAGATTTGGATGTCGCTATGGATTTGGGGTAGGTGTGATCTTTACTTCTCCGAGGGAAAGATCCTACCTTTTGCTTTTAAGTTAAACTTTGAATGTACAAATAATGACACTGAGTACGAAGCCCTCCTCCTTGGCCTCCTCATAGCTAAAAGGATCGGTGTTAATGACATCATAGTGTTAGGAGACTTGCAATTAGTTACAAACCAAGTCTATGAAGTATATGAGACTAAAGCTAAGTACTTACAACTCTATAAAATAGTGGTATTAGATCTAAGCAAAGAATTTGACTTCATATCCATTGAGGCAATCCCATGAGAACAAAACCTTCTCACAAATTCAATAACAGCCTCAACTTCACGTTTTACCCCAACTAATGAGTTTGAAGATATAAGTTTCAAGGTATCACTTCATCTTGAACCATTGGTGAACAAAATGTCGATGAACCCTTTTTTAACACACACTAAGAATGAATCTTCTATCTTACTTCATGTTGTGAGTGATAAAGTCACTCTCGAATATCTAAACACCTATGCAGAGCTACACCTTACTCACCCTATAGTTGATCTTTCCCTAATACCACACTCCTCTTCCTACTTTGGAAAGCTCGTGGTAGAGTCTCCTCCACAAAAGGATCTCAATATCTATGAGATAGAAAATGGAGAAAGCTTGGAACTACCTCCAACCCCACGAATTTGAAGAAGGTAACACTTCTTTGATAGAAGAAACCATTGACATAAACATTGAAATAGAGGAAGAACCAAGAATTTTGAAGTTGGGATCCTTGTTAACTCCGGAAGAAATAGAAATAAACACCCAAATCCTCAAAAAACATCATAAGGCTTTTGCATTTAATTACAAAGAAATGACGGGTATCACACCACAAGTTACAATACATAATATCATTACTAAACCAGATGTAAAGCCAATTAAACAAAATTCAAGACCAATGAAGCCAAAAGTGGCCCTCATGGTAAAAGAGGAAGTAGTAAAACTTCTCCAAGTAGGATTCATCAAGCCCATTGACTATTCACAATGGGTGTCTAATATTGTTCCCGTCCTAAAAAAGAATGGAAAGATACGCATTTGTATAGAATTTCAAGATATTAGCAAATCTTGTCCCAATGATGATTTCCCATTACCATCCATTGACGTTATCGTTGATGCAACAGCTAGATTTGAACTATTGTCCCTCATGGATGGGTTATCAGGGTACAATCAGATTAAAATATCTGAAAAAGATCAAGCCAAAACCACATTTATAACTCCCTGGGGAACTTATTGTTATGTTGTCATGCCATTTGGTCTTAATAATCCAGTGCTACATATCAGTGGGAAATGACTTATATATTCCATGATCTTATCCATTAAATTGTGGAATCATATGTGGATGACTCTTTGGGCAAGGCCAAGAAACATTGTGATCATCCGGAAGTGCTCGTATCATCCTCTCATGACTAATTGAGTATGGTGTCACATTAAACCTAGAGAAGTGTGTGTTCGGTGTAACAAGAGGAAAACTTCTAGGATACATTATATCCTCATGAGGGATTGATGTTGATCCGGCCAAAATATGGGCTATTCTCAAAATGATCCCACCTTCAGACGAGTCTGGAATTAGGTCATTTCTTAGGAAACTCGGTGCAATCTGAAGGTTCATCCCAGATTTAAGCTTTTCCATTCATCAAATCAACAATCTACTCAAGAAATATTATAGTATCGATTGGACTGAGGATTGCAATGAGGCCTTCAAAGAAGTTAAGTGATTCTTGTTGTCACCACCCACGCTAATGCCTCCCAAGTTAGACCAACCTTTGATCCTATACTCACGAACCACTCATGTCTTGCTGGCCTGTATGTTGCCTCAAGAAGATGATGATAAATAAGAAAACATGTTCTATTTCATTAGTCGAACGTTGCTTGATTATGAAACACATTACACACAGGTAGAGAGAATGCCTTGCCATAATTTTTGCAAAAAAATGTTTGAGACATTACATGTTAAACTAAGAAATAAGGGTCATTGTAAAGATAGACCATTTATGAACATTTCTCACACAAGGATCTTTATCTAAAAAGGTTGGCCGTTTCATAACCCTAATGGGAGAATTTGAGTTAACATTCGTAAACCAAAAATCTGTTAAAGGACAAATCATTGCAGACTGGTTAGCTGACAATCCACTAGATGGAGGTGAGCTGGTAGATCTAGACTTTCTCGATGAATGTGTATACTTTTTCAAAACCAGACCCCCCATTTCTACATGTCCCTAGTATATTGATATCATCAATTTTATCATGGACCATACATACCCAAAAAGTTCCACGTCACAACAAAGAAGGTGGTTACGCATTATTACCACTAAATATGTTGTTTTAGACCAAGTGCTCTATCACAGAGCCTTCAACGACATGCTTCTAAGATGCGTCGACATAGAAGAATCCAAGAGGATTCTTCATGAATCCCATAGTGGGATATGTGGGGGCCACTTCGGTGGTCATGCCACCACTCACAAAATACATCGAGATGGGCTATTTTTGGCCCACTCTCGAACATGACACAGTGGAATTTATACGTAAGTGCCATAAATGTCAAGAATTCTCTCACGAGATTCACATGCCAGCATAATCCCTGCAACCAATAGCGACTCCATGGCCCTTCTCCACTTGGGGTCTAGACTTAATAGGGAAATTATCTCCCTCATCAACTGATGGCCATAATTTTATAATCACATCCATAGAATATTTTACCAAATGGGTGGAGGGCATGCCTCTCACCACTATACCAGGTTCAGTGATTTTCAAATTCATTTTGAACCAAATTATCTACAGGTATGGTGTCCTACAAGTCATTATCTCAGATAATAGCACGTCCTTTAAGAACGATGAGGTTTGTGAGTTATGTAGCAAGTTCAAGATAAACCATCACACAGCCTCTCTTTACTACCCTCAAGCCAATGGGAAAGCCAGGCGACAAAAAAAAAAAACATTAAAATCTATTCCCTAAAAAAGTAAAGGAAAAAAATGAGATTGGCATTTAAAATTATATCCGACCTTGTGGGCCTAACTGAACCTCGATAAGAACACCAATAGGAGAAACTCCTTTCTCGCTAGTATTCGGAGCAGAAGCAGTTCTCCTAATTGAGGTTGAAATACCCAGTCTCCACATCTCATTAAAGGGATTACGGATGAAGAATTTGACAGGGAGGCACACCTCTCTCAACTAGAAAGCCTTGACAAGGCCAAGGTTAAACACTAAACAATGACACAGAGCCTATGTTGGCCGGATGTGTCGGCGGTATAACAAAAAATTCTATGAGTGAGAAATATATAGAGGAGATCTAGTTCTAAGAATAGATAGTTAGATCGATAAGAAAACCGACGAAGGAAGAAAGTTCCGGCCCAAATGGTTGGGCCCATACCGAGTCATGAAGGACTATGAAAATGGTGTATATCTCTTGTGCACACTAAAAGGTGAGGAATTTTGTGAAACTGTCTATTCCTTGCACCTTAAGTGGTTTTATGCATAAAACTTCAAACTCATTGCTAGTACATTATAGCTACCTACATTGCATTAGTCTTTTTAGCTACTTCATTCTGTCCATTTCGTAAAAATGATAGTTCAAGAGCTTACTCTTAAAAAAAAACTATTACAATTTTCTGAAGATATTGGCAAAAATATTCATATCACATCTCTTTAAACATCATCAAATATTTTCAAATCTTCTCACCAAATTTGAGACAAACATTGACGAAACCATACCAAGGCCTGCATACTTGGCTTTGCTCTTTCTTTCTACTAGGTGAAGCTGTCCTTGCCTACGGTCTATTTTGGAAGCTTCTTGGTGTCACATCTATCCCTATTAAAATCTCTTGGAATGAAAGGATATCCCAAATTCATAGATTAGAAATGTCAAAATCAAATGAAATCAAAAGCTCCAAGAAAACAAAATATTTTATTTTACACACTTATTTTCCCCATCAACCTTCGGTGAGAAGCCTACATCTCTTACGGTGATGTGAGGTTGGGAAAGGAAAGAAGTGCCCCCTTACTTACTGTATCTTACCTTTGGTAACAAACCCATGCTTCTTACTAGTGGCGTGAGGCAAGGTGTGGGGGTCCATCACACAAACTAACAAATCTTGGTATGCTAAAAAAACAAGTCAAATTATGTTAAGAGAAAGAAAATATCCAAATATCCAGATTCCAAAAGAGATCAAATCCTCAAAACCATATTTTGTCAAACAGTTGCCATTTATGAATCTAAGTCTAGATAAACTGAAAATTAAGTGGCCTTCTAAGCTTGGTAGTAGTTTTGAGTAGGGTGGGTGTGTAGGTCCAAATTTGGTTCTTTTTCTTGGTTTGTTTATCTCTCATCATTCCATTCAATAAAACTCGTATAACTTGTGCCCTTCCTAATTCTTGGTGTTGAGCCCTCACGTCTTACTAGTTGTGTGGATTTGGGATTGGGGCAAGTTCATCACTTTATCACTATGCATTCATCACATTTTTCCAATATAAGAAGGAATTACAAACATTGCCCAAAGAGTTCAAAAGTTCAAGATCTTACCATATGTTAGTATCATCTCATATCAGCACTGCAAAAACATATAGAGTAAAACATTCTATTTACTATCATTTGTTGTCCATTGCATACATTCTGGAAACATGAAAATAAAATATTCTAAAAACATATAAAAACACATTTAGAAAATGATTCACAAAATTCAAGATACCAAGAGTCTAGATCCAAAGATATATATATATATATATATATATATACAAATCAGGTTTTGTATACAATGCCATCATGCACTAGGCATGGTCAAAATGCTCAATGAGCCTAGAAAGTACAAAAATAATCATATAAACAACCTAACAAAGGTCACTACAAAAAGAGCCAAATGGCCTCTCAATCCCTATGGGATCCCTCAGAAGGTGCATGATCATGTCTAGGACTCTGGCTATGTCAGTGCTCTAAGTGCACTGAGGGCTCGCGGTCCCGAACAATAGCTGTAGTCTCGCTATGAGAATGGCTCCTCCTCATCAGGAACTCTGCAACCCTATACCCGGCTACCTCAGCATGGAGGAGGTCATGATCTTGGCCACATGCCATATAGGGGAAAAAATATTGGTATGCCTACCGGCTATTGAAGGCTCCCCTACATCCACAGATAGCTCAGCATGAGTCTTCTCGTGGGGAGCAACAGGGTGTCAATACATACCCAAAGAATCAAGTATCACCACTCATCACAGTCTCTACAAGCAAAGGAGAAAACAAATTAGAAAATAATCAAAAGGTGAAACCAAGGATGAACAAAAAGAGAGGTAACAACTAAGGAAATTCTAGCTAAAACAAATATCAAAAGAAGAGTGACAACTCACTCGGATCTTTGGGCCTCCAAGAAGGATCTCTGGGATCCATGCCTGCCATGGATGCCACCACTGACTGATGTCCCCCTCCTATGTCTGGGGCAACATAGTGTCCTGCCACAAACTCGTCCTCTCTACCTAGGTCTTGAGAAAGTAACTCCTCTGAGACTAGAGTCACCCTCTCTCGTGCTCTGCTCTACCCTCTCGGCCTATAGGATCTCCTGAGTGTCATGCCACTCGGGATCACTATCCTCTTCCCCACCCAACTCACTGATCTCCATGTCCTCGGTCTCCTCCTCTGTCTCTCCCCCTGTGAACTCCTCAGACTCAGAGTCTATATCAATGGGATCATCACTACTATGGGCAGGACCAAAGTGGCAATCCAAAGTAAAGGTTCCTGAGGAGCACTGGCTCTCTCTTGAGTGCGTACCACCCTCCTAGCTATAATAGGGATGCTAGGAGTAATAGTAGTCCAACCCCGGCCTCTAAGACCTCCCCCTATCCTTCCGAAGTGATCCGAACATTGGCACCACCTGGGGAAGCATGTCAATGTAAGCAAGGTGAACTACCGAGGCACTCGATTAGAGGGGTGTCTCTACCTTCCCTATCCTATCCACAAGTTACCATGTAGTAGAGTAGGAAATCAAAGTAAAGGTCTCCTCACCCCACAACCCCACCATGGCCTGATAAGGTGTGGCCTCCATATCCTCAGTAGTTAAGGAAGTAACTGGCTGGTGGGGTGCTCTAAGAACTATCATCCCTGTCCACCTCACTACCCTCACGGCCCTAGGATCCTCCACCTCTATGCCTCTCCCATAAGGGATAATGTGCTCATATACCCATCTCATAACTAAGGTCGGATGGCTCAGTGACTGTCCTTGTAATCAAACCACCCTGTATAAGTCTTGATAGGTGGTCCCAAGTATATCGGCTCCCCAGGCATAAATCTGACCATGTGCCTCAATCTGTGTGATGATGGGGGCCCAACAGTAGAGAAAAGTATCCCCTCCCTTGTCCCTAATCAATCTCAAAGAAAGGATGCCCATAATGTCCTAGCAGATAAGAGGGATGGGCAAGTCGAGAAGAGAACGGACCTTCACCCCCTTCTTCAAACCAGTGGAGACAACTGCGTCTCCTATACAGGTGGCCCACTGAGTCACTTGAGCTCTTGATTCTGCTTGTATCAAATGAAAGTCTCCTCCTAATAATCGGGACTCCAAAAATGTGGTAGACATCCTCTAAGGTGATGGTCCACTCACCCCTAACACTGAAAATCGGAAGGTGTTCCGATCTGCATCCCAATAAGAAAATAAGTCACATAGTATGTGACTCATAGGTGCAACGTGGGGGACCCATGTGATCCTCAATATACCTGCCCTCTAGAGAGTATCCTACTCAACTTGAGAGAGTGCATCTAACATTGCTAGAAGCCAATCACACTCCCTCTCTCGGCTCCATCTAATGTACTCTTCCTTCTTCTGCAAAAGACCCAAAAACACACAAAAGAAGTTCAAATTAGTGTTGTTTTAACACTTTGTATAGACCACCACCCCGAGGAGGGTGGTGGTTCCATAACTACCACCTTGAAAGGAAGTGGTCCTATAACCACTACCCTACTCGGGGTGGTGATCCTGTCTGTGACTACAAACGGGTCATATGCCCTAAAAATGCTCAAAAACTATCAAATTGACACGCGTAAATGAATAGGAAAATAAGCCCGTTTTGTATATATGTGGTGTTTTGAATCATTTTGAATACCCCTTTCGTGAGTTTAGAGCACCGATAGAGGTAAGTTCTTATCCCCGCATAAATGGTAAGTCCTCATTTCATACTAATTTAGTATTTATTTTTCGATTTATTTTATCTATCTCGCACTTGACTCCTCTTTTTATTTAGCAGTAGCAGAATTTGGATGGCATAACTTCAACACACGGGCGTGTCGGTATAATTTCTAGCTTCTTGTTTTGGGATGGCCATACTTGGACCCACCATTTTACACCTCTTCATGGTTAAAATGCTTCTCAAGGGGTGCAATTTGTACGTACCCAAAATTATAGGGTATTGTACCACGAACGATGTTACACATGCCCCAATGATGATACTGAGTCACCTCGCAATGTGTTCAAGGTCCGAGAAGCTCACGAAGTATATGTTAGCATCCCAAATGCTTTATCCAATTTCTTTGTGCTTTGTTTTGTCCCCCACCATCCTTTTTAAACACTTTTTGACCTTGATAATGAAACCGCCACCTGCCAGGGGTGGCGGTCTATAACCGCCACCCCGCTCGGGCGGTGGTCCTTCACGTGTTTTCCAAAGACGTTCCTTTGATCATGAATTGCATAATTTTTCAACATTTACCATCTTTTCTCAATTGCCTTAGCTTGTATTAATGTTTTATGTTCCCGAAATAGTGTTTCTTCATAGTTTAATGCTAAAAGAGTTCTAATAGGAATCACCTTTGGGTGAATGTGAAATCTATAAATAGCCAGCTTGTTTTCAAGCAAATGGCCCCTCAACTTCTCATTTCCATAGTTTAGTCTTTCAATTTCTTGCTTAGAACTCATTTTGTTTTCATATTTGCATCCATGCTAGTTTTTCCTTTGCTATTAGAAGCCATTCGATCTTCTTGCTCCATTCTTGTTCATTGTTGTTCATACAAATTAGTTTAGAGCAGAGTAGTGTTAGTTGTAGATTGAATTCATTAGAGTTATAGGTTGTGTTCTTCACAGAAGGTAGATTCTAGAATCTCTCAGTACACTTGTGTTGTATTCCCACAATAAATCCTGCTAGGAATTGCATACGCCAAGCTCTGTCACTTGCATTGTCCCTCTCCTACTTGCATTATATTCGGTCTATATCCAAAGCTTCCATTGTTCAAAATACATTTTTCTGTTGATGCTAGCATAGACACACTTTTCTAGATTCACGTGAACATGAAGGAATGAGGAGATGATTCTGAGGGGAAAAAATCATACACTACTAGATTCACCACTGTTATGTAAATTCTAGGTTTTATCTATCAAATTTCTAGTTAAAACATATCAAATAGAGTAGTGAAATATTTCATTTTAGTTAAATTTCATTTTCAATATTGCTAGGAAAGTTTTGGGGATTGATAGTTTCTCTAAAGCGTGATTCATTCCTCAATTCCGAGGTAGGATCGGAGAATATTTCAATTAAGTTAATCAGCTATCTAGTTATTTAGGATAAACTCACAACTGCACAGGCAAGTAGCTACACCGAGCTACCTTACTTGTTTTAATTTTGTTATTAGATTAGTTTCTCTTTCAATTCTATTAAAAATTCTATCAAAAATACAAAAATAGAGGAATATATATGTTGTAGATATATCTTTCATAATTAGTTTATTTTGTTTCAATTAAAGCTTATATTGATCCTGTATGACAATCACAGGACCTAGGGAGCCCAGGGAATATGTTTTTGAACAAATAATGCCTCAACCAAATCTTGTTGCAGCATTAACTCGACATAGATGAAAATCTCATAATTCAGGTCTTTCGAACAACAATAGACCTACAAGAAATCTGCACACGAGGTAAGAGGATTAAACATTGAAGACGACAAAGCACACACGTTACGGTCAAATCAGCCAAATTATAGATCGCCTTGATAGATATCTCGTATGAGTGTAGAAGGATCGAAAGAGAGAAAACATTCAAATTTTGGATTATGAAACACTCCACCTCCTTGGAAAGTCATATTTTGGAGTATGAAACACTCCACCTCCTTGGAAATTCAAATTTTTCCTTGGGGATTGTTTTTGGAGGATTGTGAGACAAGTAAAACTTGTCCCATACCTCTCAATTTAATTTATTAACCATACCTTTGGTTCGAAGGCTGATTTTAGAACTTTTTAATGCATTTTATTAATCATGTTGCATGTTTTAATTTCACTCTCTTAAATTTTATTTAATTTACATTCCTTTGGGTGTGGGATTTTTGGAGTGTGCAAGTAATTTGTCATATTTTCACCCACCTCTTTATTGTGCTTGGGAGATTAAAATTTTGTCTTTTTGATTGAAGTTGAGGATGTGTGATGTGGCATCCTACATAGATCCATATCATCCTCTTCTCTTCCCTCTTTATAAAATTCAAACTCTTTTCTTGTTTTGGGTTGTTGGATCATTTTGTAAACTTTTTGGGGCATTTTTTTGCTGTTTAGAGCTCTTGTGGATTGTGGAGGAGATTGGAGATAATTTCATACTTGGCATTGCTATTTTGGGACTATGTTTTTGGTATTGAAAGATTGTTGTTGGAAACAAAACCTACCATGGAAAGATAGGAGCTTAGCTCTTCTTTTGTGATTGTTATTTATTTTGTGTATGAATGAATGTTGCATGTTTTTGATTTAATTGTTGGCTGGTTGGGTAGATTACCATAGGAATGGTGTAGGAGAAGGCTATGGAGAATTCATTTTGGGGAGCATAAGGGAATACCAGTGGCATCATTTTTTTGGAGGGAGTTTTGGTTTGTGATCCACCATGGAAAAGAAATAGCTTACATTTCTTACTTTTTGGGGGTATAAGGAAATCATGGGGGCATAAGGAGGAATTTTCGGGGCATAAGGATATGTTTGGTGAAATTTTATTGGTGGTTTGTTACAAGTGGATGCCCAATTCCCATTGGGAGGCATAAGTATCTTCCCCCATAGTCCTTTCTCCTTTGGCTTGCATGATCAAACCTAAATTTTGTTTGAATTTTTGCAAACGTAGTTGTAAACTATTGTTTTTGTTTGAACCATGTTTTATATTGAATTATGCATGTTGAAGGAATGTTGTGTTTTTTGGAAGGCTGTTGTTGCGATGGGTTGAATCAAACCTCTTATTGTATTATGGTTGGGGCTCGGGGGCCAATGATGAAGGATGGATTCTCCTTTCATTGGATGTCTTGGTTGGGTGGAGAGTGTTTCTTTTCCCCACTTTTGTTGTGATCAATTTGGAAGAAAAAGAAAACTTGCATGTTGCTATTCTGGAGCAGAAGAAGACAGTTTTGCCAGCCCCTTGTGAAATATACTTCATTTGTAACCTTTCCCACTTGAAGTGGATGAAATTGTAATATATATTTGTGAAGAAAAAATATGTCAGAATGGCGATTGCAGAAGTTGTACATTCGAATGTGAAGGATATTTATACTTTGTTCTATTTTTGGAAAGAAAGAAATAGAAATGTGTTATTTGCATTCAAACATGGAAAGATGTAAAGTTGTATAGTTGGAATTAATAAATAATTGCAAGACTTTCCCTCATTGCATTGTTGATTGAAATTGGAATATCAGATTGTGATTTAAATATCTATTTAGAAAAATGGAGAAAAAAGAAATATGTGTGAAGGAATTATATTACTTTGTCTCTTTTGGAAATATATTAAATTAGAAATTAGACTTTACTATTTAGGTTTTAGAATGGTTTGTGTAGAACAAATGAATGTATTGGATTAGTTTAGAAATTAAATACCATACTTGAATGATGATATTGATAAACAATTTTTCTAGAAATGGATTTCTGTTCTAAATTTAAAACTGGAAATAAATTTAATTAAAATGCACAATTCAGGCCTGCACATTATAATCAACTTGGAAATGTTAAAATTTAGCATGTTGTATTATCAGGGAACTCAAATTGACAAATAACACTTAAGAAAACAATTTAAAACATTGCAAAATCGAGCCCAATCCCTTTCACAATCGTTTTCTATCAATTGTTGGAAAAATAAAAATTGGAATCAATTGAGAAAATTTACCTCTGTAAAACACTCTAAATCCTTCCTAGAACAATCCTCCATGTTTGTTTGGCATGTTGAGTGAAGGAGGAAACCAAATTAAATAAATTTTATAAGTTAAAATTTATCAATTGATTGTTTAAAATCCTACAGGCCATTTTTTATGAAATTGACCCCTCAAACTTTAACCAAATGTAAAATTTATGTTTCTTTTTCAAAGAGCGCACCGAGATCTTTCTAAAAAGTCTTCATTTTCCCAAAACCAAGATTTCTAGAAAAGGTTATGGCCCTCTAAATTTTTCCTACCTTGGTTGGAAAATTTTCTCTGGTAGGCCTGTGGCATGAAAATTTCCCTTTAAAAATCCTTAGAATTTTTTTTTTTAATTTTTTTTTGAAATTTCCCTCGCTGGTCTGCTGCTGACTAGAGGCTGCCACGTGGCACCTTAGGGGTGATGGCGGGGGGAGGTAGAACCTTTTTTTGAAAAAATTGTTTTGGAAAAATGTCCCTTAAAACCTCTATGACCCCACATTCCTACCCCCGCCTCAGAGAAGACCCTTCCGCGGACACGCAGACCCGCATGTCAAAATTTTCCTCTATCCCTCCCCTTGGAAAATTTCCCAACTAACCCCGCCACCCAACTTTGTCCCTCTCATTTTATCCCCATTGTGGTCATTGGGTACCACATGTCCCTAGTAGACCCGTGGACATGCTAGCACTCATTGGAATTATTTTCCCTTTGGCAAAGTCTCTGTTAAACCTCCGCCGCTCCTCCCCATTCCTCTTTTTCTCCCTGCTTGGGCTTCGAACCCGACACGTGTCCGTAGAGGACCCATGGAGGTATGGGAGAAATATTTAATTTGATCCCATGCAAGGAAAATTTTCCAAATCCGCCTCGTGACCCGCCAACCCGAGAAATGGACCTTCTTCCCCACTCGACACGTGTCCCCTTGGGGAAAATTTGACCCCTAACGCCTGTCGGTCCATATCTAGAGTTTTACAAGGAGTTAGGACTTATTTATATCATTGGAAAGGTAAGAAAATTTCCTATCCAATGGGAATGATTTAGGTAAATTTAGAATGTGTTAAGTGTGAGAAAATCAAGTTGAAACTCTAAACTTGTTAGAAAGTGGGTATGGTGATAATTTACCCCTTGAACCTAACAAAACTTGTAACCCTAAAATTTGGACCATGTGGCCTCTAAAAATTGTTAATAAATGAAAAGTGTGTTCTTTTAATTCTAGAATTGTTAATAAATGATAGTGTCAATTGTTGTCTTCGCAACCTAGTTTTAGACACTTCTAATCAAAAAAATTATTCCATAATTTTCCTGACTAAATCTAGGTTGTTTCTTGGGTCTCAAGTGGGTTGTTTTACGGGCATCAAATTTGGAATTAGAGAAATGGCTCAAAATCTTGGACCATTGGGCACACTAGAAAACTTGGGACATGAAACTTAAACCTAGCACATTTTTAAATATAAAACAAAACAACTTAGTTTAGAAATTGCATATTTTAGTAAACATGGAAACTGAGTAAGACCTAGAATAATGAACTAACTCTCGCTTTGGTCTATGTAGGAGGTGTAGATAGGGCGGGGGGAATTTTCACATAGACTCAAACTTACCACCACCACCACCACCGGATTAGGGTGTAACAACTATCCTACCCCAGATTTTGTAGACTCTTCAGGATGTCAATGTTGCTCACGCATAGGATCGGGAGGAGGACATGCAGCTAGTCATGACGAAACCTCTTCCATTGAGAGTCGGGTATCTCCTCAACCCAAAGCAAGGAGTATAGAGGAGATAACTCCCATGTGGAGTTAGCCAAGGCAGAGTCACCACCTAGGGGACAGGGTGACTGAGTTTCAGAGCGTAGAGAGAGGTCTCAAAGCCCTAGGCTTAGGGATGAGCACACCGAGAGACCTAGAGGCCGTTAGACCACGGTGTGGATAACATTAGGAGATCCACGAAGATTTGGCTGTCACTTTACTCAGGAGACATGGGTGGATTTTAGGTAGAGGCCTGGCTAGTGAGCTTGAGTGGTTTCTTTAAGCTTTTTCCTTGTTCTAGTAACATGAAAGCTCGTGTTACGATCCATCTATTAAGGGATGGAGCAGGAGTATGGTGGAGGACAGAGGAGTAGAAGCTCTACCTAGATTCGAGGGGAAGACTCGTCGGGCTATAGACTGAGTCAGGAGCTATATACAACATATATAGGAGAGTAGATCGAGGGGGTCAATACCTCTCCCTCATGGTGGCCAGGGTTTAGCACAGTCATGCTTTAGGCCAAAGCAGTAGTCCCACCCACCTCATAGACCTCCATAGAGAGCTAATACATAGAGAGGTTGGAGTATGGGGCCTCCTCCTAGGGGTCCCATCAGGACACATGGTGTACCTAGAGCTCGATTAGCGGGAGATCGCCGGTAGAGACCTCGGCAGCAGACCAGTAACCGAGATCATCAGGATCCATGCCATAGACTTCCAGGGAACCTTCTGGAGGTACTACTCATTGGGGATGATTAGGAGGGTGTTTTGGTTGTGGAGTTATTGGACACTTTGAGAGAGATTTCCCATAAAACCCTAACAATAAGGGTAAGACATAAATCTTTGAGCCTACAGTTGGTGACATGGGATGTAGCCACATGATTTATGTAGTGGTTAAGAACCGCTAGGTAGAGCATCAGAGCACCATCATTGAGAGCACAAGTAGCATTGGTGGTATTATTACCTCTGTATTGTTTGATTTTGGTTCTTCTGATTATTTTATTGCACCATCTTTAGTAGAGTGATGTAGGCTAGTGGCAGTTATGTAGGGTCTTAGTTGGAATGTTAAGATGGCTTCTAGAGCCAAGATCCCTATAGAATCCTTAGTTAAGGAACTTGTGTAGTTGATTTGGATCTTTCACCACTACCTTAGATCTCTGTATCCTTCCTTTAGGCTCGTATGGAGTCATTTTGGGTATGGATTGGTTATCTACACACGGGGCCATGATGGAATGTTACCAGAAGACTATATCTTGTGCGAGATGATTTGGGAGTTGAGTCGGTGATTTCATGGGTCGGGACACCTATTTCTATTTACACCATCTCTACTATGCAGCTTAAGTGGTGTGTGCAATAGGGTTTTCGGATGTATGCGGTGTTACGATCGGTGATAGATCGAGGATGTGTCTAGTGGACCATCGCTAGATGATCATTCCATCTTGAGAGAGTATGTTGATGTCTTTCCAAGGGAGCTACCGGGGTTACCACCCCGCGTGAGATTGATTTTCATATAGATTTAGTTCTTGGAGAAGAGCCTATCTCACAAGAACCTTATAAGATGACCACCCCGAGCTCACGTAGCTCAAATTACATCTTGAGGGCCTTTCAAAGAAATGCCTTATCCATCCTAGTGTATCTCCTTGGGGTACACCGGTGATCTTTGTGAAGAATAAGGATGGATGCTTGCATTTGTGTATAGATTACCTCCAATTAAACAAGGTAATGATCAATAATCCTTATCCCCTTTTATGTATTGACAACTTATTTGATCGAGATGAAGGAATCCATAATTTTCTCTAAGATTGATCTTAAGTCAGGCTACCATCAACTAAGGATTTCAAAGGTAGACATTCATAAGACTGCCTTCCATATGAGATATGGGCACTATGAGTTCACAGTGGTGCCTTTTGGTTTGACTAATTCCCCCACAGTGTTCATGAGTTTGATGAATGGGGTATTCAATACCTTCTTAGATCACTTCGTCCTCATCTTCCTATATGACATATTGATTTAATCACGTACGCATGAAGAGCATGAGGGGTACCTTCACTAGGTTCTTCAGTGTCTTCATGAGCGAAGTGTTTTTTACGGGAACTTAGAGAAGTGTGCATTCTTTCGAGATAGAGGTGCAGATTTGGGACATATCATTTATGGGGAAAGTATCTCGCATCAATCCTTCCAAGATTAGAGCCATTATGGATTGGCCAGCACCACTACATTGATCGAGGTGTGCATCTTCATGGAATTAGTAGGTTACTACCAGAGATTTGTTCAGGACTTCTCTCAGATTATGCACCCTATCATTTCCCTTTAGAGGAAAGGACATAAGTTTTTTTGGACAGATAGATGTGAGTAGGCTTTCAGAACCGAAGGAGTGGCTCACTACAACACCTATTCTTATAGTGTTAGATCCACGTGGTCGAGTTATTTGTTTACAGATGCTTCTAGAGTAGGGTTTAGAGGTTTGTTTATGTTGGAGGGCGAGTAGTGGCTTTTGAGTCTCATAAACTCAAAGATCATGAGCTCAATTATCGACTCACAATCTTGAGCTTGTAGTAGTTGTGCATGCTTTTGTTAGATGGAGGTACTTTCCTCTTGGATGGAGATTCACACTAAGGATAGATCACTTGAGTCTTCATCACCTCTTCATGCATCCCATCTCAATGCTTGTCGAGAGGCATTTGATGGAGTTGCAATGTGAGCATGATATGGAGATAAATCGTGTGAATGGGAAGGAGAATGTGGTAGTTGATGCTCTCGGTAGAGACAGAGACATGTGGCTATGGCCACTTCAAAGTGAGAATAGATTTGTGGAGCAAGATTCTTGTAGCTTCCTCTTGACAACTTCTACATTACAAGATGCGAGCAGAGATCGAGTCTCGAGACCACTTGACGGGAATTTTGATGGTTTTCCTTAGAGTTAGATGGTCTTCTCGGGCATAGAGGCGGGATATATGTTCCCAAAGATGGAGGCTTGAGGTAGGACATATTGGTAGAGGCACATCGTGCACCTATTAGGCCCATCCCGGATGAAGAAGATGCATGCCACCTTGAGATAGGTGTATCATTGGAGAGGACTTCCTAGAGACATGACCTAGTTTGTGTCATGATGTTTAGAGTGCTAGAGAGTTAAGGTGAGAATCAACATCTAGCGAGCCTTCTTTATCATCATGTTACGGAATGGAAATGGGATACCATTTCCATGGATTTCATTATTGGGCTCACTGATGTTGAGATATCACCACGACGCTATCATGGTTACTGAGTTGATAAATTGATAAAAGTGGCTCAATTTTCTCCAGTGAAGACCACTTATATAGCTAGAGTAGTGGCATGGGTATATTTGGATGAGATTTTCAGGTTGCATGGGATTCTTTGGAAGATCATTTGTGACCGTGATCTCTTGTACACTTCAGATTTCTAGACTACCATGTAGTATGTCCTTGGGACAAGAATCAACTTCAGCAGCAACATATCACCCTGAGACAAATGGATAGGACCGAGAGGGTGAATTTTATTTTAGAGGACATGCTTAGGATGTATGTGATGGATCAATAGTTTAAATGGGAGGAGTACTTGTACTTAGTGGATTTTTCCTAGAATAATAGTTTTTAGAGTTCCATAGGTATGGATCCTTTTTAGGATTTGTATGATAGAGAGTGCATGAAACGTCTTAGCTAGGATAGGTTAAAGGATATAGTATCTCTTAGACTAGCTCTTCTATAGGAAATGGAGTAACAGGTGGTGTTGATCGGGTAGAGATTGCCGTAGTTTTGATGTGGGCATGAAGGTGTTCCTTCGTGTCAGGCCACACAAGATCCCTATCCGTTATGGAAAAGGTTCTAAGTTAGCTACTATATTTTTGGTCCTTTTGATATCTTAGAGCGTATTCATCCTTTGGGCTACCGTCTATCATTGCCACCTAACTTATCTCACATACATGATGTTTTTCATGTTTGATTCTTAAAGCGAGATACATTACAGATCCTTCTCATGTGTTATATTGCACATCATTACAGTGCTAGATCGGGGATAAGTGCTTGGTGGATCCCATTCACATCCTAGATCATAGGATCCTGGGCCTTCGAGGTAGAGAGGTTGATCAGGTTTGGGTGCAGTGGGATAGATATGATGAGACTATAGCTACATGGGAGGATGCTACCTTATTATGAGTTTAGTTTCCACATTTATTCCAGTGACTTCCAAGAGGAAGTCGAGTCTAAGGGAGGGGGATGTAGTTCCCACTTCCCTTTGACCCCTTTGGATGCTTATTTTGATACTGTTGTTTACATTATGGACATTATTATGTTTTGATTCATAGTATGATGTTAGACATTTGATCATGGATTATTGTTGATCTTGATTTGGTTATGATGCACGATGATTATTAGAGACACTCATATGTGGATGATGATATACTATTTGACATGGATGTTTTATGGATGTTATTCGGACATGTGATTTTGGATATTATGAGTAGATCTAGAAAATGGATATTATATGATGATGATATAGTTGTGGATATAGATTGTAAGTGATAATGTTATTTGCCTTGATGTTGTTGCGATTCATATGTATATATATTTTGTGATTATATTTATATTCATTTTGGATGTTCTGATATGGAAACAAGGCCGAAGGAGGTATTTGTGTTTTGCAGGTTAATATCACAACAAACATCGGGGCATTGGAGACCAACCACAATGGAATTCTAGGTGAATTTGACAAGGTCACCATGGAAACTTATTTTATTGTATTGTGTTTGTTGTTGTTAGGGATTCCCATGTGGGAGAAATCACCTTTATATGTGACCATGGGTTTTGTGTAATTATTACGTGTTTAATTTGTATTATTGTTGTATGTATTTTATTAGTAATGTGTCCCTTTCTTTTATTTAATTAAAATTGTGGTAGATTAATGTGAGAAATCATATGGTTAAAATTTAAATAAGTCAAATTGGGATATACAAAAGTAATAATGGAAGTTGTTGGCTCTTTGTATTAAATATGTAAGGGATGTGTAGGTTGTGTAAATCATATTTTGGGGTATGAAACACTCCACCTCCTCGAAAATTCAAATTTTTCCTTGGGGTCTATTTTTGAAGGCTTATGAGACAAGTAAAAACTTGTCCCATACCTCTCAATTTAATTTACCAACCATACCTATGGTTGGAAGGCTGATTTTAGACCTTTTTAATGAATTTTATTAATCATGTTGCATGTTTTAATTTCACTCTCATAAATTTTATTTAATTTGCAGTCCATTGGCGTGTAGGTGTTTTGGAGTGTGTAAGTAATTTGTCATATTTTCAACCACCTCTTTATTGTGCTTGGGAGATTGAAATTTTGTCTATTGTGATTGGAGTTGTGGATGTGTGATGTGGCATCCTACATAGATCCACATCATCCTCTTCTCTTCCCTCTTCTATAAAATTCAAACTTATTTGGGGGCACATTTTTGCTGTTTGGAGCTCTTGTGGATTATGGAGGAGATTGGAGATAATTTCATACTTGGCATTGCTATTTTGGGACTGTGTTTTTGGCATTGAAAGCTTGTTGTTGAAAAACAATATACCATGGAAAGGTAGGAGCTTAGCTTTTCTTTTGTTATTGTTATTTGTTTTTGTATGAATGAATGGTGCATGTTTTTGATTTAATTGTTGGCTGGTTGGGTGGACAACCATAGGAATGGTGTAGAAGAAGGCTATGGGAAATTCATGTGGGGGAATAAGGGAATGCCATTGGCATAATTTTTGTTGAGGAGTTTGGGTTTGGGATCCATCATGGAAAAGAAATAGCTTGCATTTCTTAGTTTTTGGGGGCATAAGGAAATATGGGGACATAAGGATTTGTTTGGTGAAATTATATTGGCGGTTTTTTACAGGTGGATGCCCAATTCCCATTGGGAGGCATAAGTAGCTTCCCCCATAGTCCTTGCTCCTTTGGCTTGCATGATCAAGCCTGAGTTCTATTTGAATGTTTGCAAATGTAGTTGTAAACTACTTTTTTTGTTTGGACTGTGTTTTATATTGAATTATGCATGTTGAAAGAATGGTGTATGTTGTGGAAGCTGTTGTTTCCATGGGTTGAATCACACCTCTTATTGTGTTGTGGTTTGGGTTTGGGGGCCAATGATGAAGGATGGATTCTCATTTCATTGGATGTCTTGGTTGGGTGGAGAGCGTTTTCTTTCCCCCTCTTTTGTTGTGATCAATTTGGAGGAAAAAGAAAACTTGCATGTTGTTGTTCTGGAGCAAAGAAGACAGTTTTACCAGCCCCTTGTAAAATATACTTCATTTGTAACATTCCCCACTTGAAGTGGATGAAATTGTAATATATATTTGTGAAGAAAATATGTTGTAACTGATTGTGAAAGTTGTACATTCGAATGTGAAGGATATTTATACTTTGTTATGTTTATTGAAAAGAAAGAAATAGAAATGTGTTATTTGCATTCAAACATGGAAAGATGTAAAGTTGTATAGTTGGAAGTAATAAAGAATTACAAGAATTTCCCTCATTGCATTGTTGATTCAAATTGGAATATCAGATTGTGATTAAAATCTCTGTTTAGAAAAATGGAGAAAGAAGAAATACATATGAAGGAATTATATTACTTTGTCTATTTTGGAAGTATATTATGATGGAAACTAGACTTTAATATTTATATTTTAGAATGATTTGTGTAGAACAAATGACTGTATTGGATTAGTTCTGAAATGAAATACCACACTTGAATGATGAAATTGATAAACATTTTTTTAGAAATGGATTTGTTATAAATTTAAAATTGGCAAATAAATTTAATTAAAATGCATGGTTTAGGCCTGCATGTTATAATCAAATTGGAAATGTTAAGATCTAGCATGTTGTATTATCAAGGATCTCAAATTGACAAATAAAAAAGAAGATAACAATTTAAAACATTGCAAAATCGATCCTAATCCCTCTCACGGTCATTTTCTTTCAATTGCTGGAAAAATACAAATTGGAATCAATGAGAAAATTTACCTCCCTAAAACACTTTAAATCCTTTCTTGAACAATCCTCCATGTCATTTGGAATGTTGAGTGAAGGAGGAGATGAAATTGAGTAAATTTTATAAGTTAAAATTTACTAGTTGGATGTTTAAAATCCTACGGACCGTTTTCACAAAATTGACCCCTTAAACTTTCTCAAAATGTAAATTATATGTTTACTATGCAAAGAGGGCATCGAGAAATTTCTAGAAAGACGTCGTTTTCCCAAACCGAGCTTTCTAGCAAAATTTATGGCCCTCGAAGTTTTCTGCCTTGGTGGGAAAACTTGGGCAAATTTCCCCTAAGCAGGCCCACGTCCCAAAAATTTCCCTTTAAGAATCCTTAGAAAAAAAAATTGAAAAATTTTTGGGGAATTTTTTGAAATTTCCCACCAAACCCATAGCCGACTAAAGACTACCACGTGGCACCTTGGGGTGACAGTGGGGGGGAAGAGAACCTTTTGTTTTTGAAAAATTTTGTTTTGGAAAAATTTCCCTTAAAACCTCTGTGGCCCCGCATTCACACCCCGCCTTAGAGAAGACCCTTCCGCGGACACACGGACCGCGTAAAAATTTTCATCTGTCCCTCCCCTTGGGAAATTTCCCAACTAACCCCACCAGCCCACCCATCCCTCTCCTTTTCTCTCCGCCATGGTCATTAGGTGCCACCTGTCCCTAGAAGACCCATGGGCATGTGAGTGCTCATTGGACTTCTTTCCCCTTTAGCAAAGTCTCCACTAAACCTCCACCGCTCTACCACATTCCTCTTTTTCTCCCCGCTTGGGCTTGGAACCCGACACGTGTCCTTAGAGGACCTGTGGAGGTGTGGGAGAAATATTGACTTTGTATACTGCATGGGGAAAATTTTCCAATGCCACCTCGCAACCCACTAACCCGAGAAATGGACCTTCTTCCTGCTCGACACGTGTCCCCTTAGGGGAAAATTTTACCCCTAAGGCCCATCAAGACATAACTAGAGTTTTACAAGAAGTTAGGAGGACTTATTTATATCCTTGGAAAGGTAAGAAAATTTCCTATCCAATGGAATTATTTAGGTAAATTTAGAATGTGTTAAGTGTGAGAAAAATCAAGTTAAAAATTTGAAGTTGTTTGAGAGCGGGTATGGTGATAATTTACCCCCTGAACATAACAAAAATTCTAACCCTAAAATTTGGACCATGTGACCTTTGAAAATTGTTAATAAATGAAAAGTATGTTCTAGTAATTTTAGAATTGTTCGAACTTGATAGTGTCAATTGTTGTCTTGCAACCTGGTTGTAGACACTTCTAATAAAAAAATTATTCCATAATTTTCTGACTAAACCTAGGTTGTTTCTTGGGTCTCAAGTGGGTTGTTTTAATGGGCATCACATTTGGTATTAGAGAAATGGTTCAAAATATTTTACCATTGGGCACACTAGAAAACTTGGGACATGAAACTTAAACCTAGCACTTTTTTTTAAAAATCTAAAACAAAACAACTTAGTTTAGAAATTGCATATTTTAGTAAACTTAGAAAATGAGTAAGACCTAGAACAATGAACTAACTTTCTCTTTTTATCGTGTAGGATGCGGAGATGGGGCGGGGAATTTTCCCATAGACTCGAGACTTACCACCACCACCACCACCGAATCAGCAGTGTAGCAACTATCCTACCCTGATTTTACTGAGACTCTTTAGGATGTCAATGCCGCTCTACATGGAGGATTAGGAGGAGGACATACAACTAGTCATGACAGAGCCCCTTCCATTGAGGGCCAGGTATCTCCTTGACCTAACGAGGAGCATAGAGGAGAGAAATCCCATGCGGAGTCAGCGAGGGTAGAGTCACCACCTAGGGGATAGGGTGACCGATTTTTAAAGTGTAGAGAGAGACGTCCCGAGCCCTAGTCTTAGAGATGAGAAAATTGAGGGACCTAGAGGCCATCGGACCAAAGCTACGAGATCACATTAGGTAGATCCCGAAGCTTCAGGCTATCACATTACTCAGGAGACATGGGTGGATTTCAAGTAGAGGCCTGGCTAGTGAGCTTGAGTGGTTGCTTCAAGCTTTGTCCTTGTTCTAGCAACACGAAAGATCGTGTTGTGATCCATCTATCTTGAGGGATGGAGTAAGAGTATGGTGGAGGAAAAGGAGTATAAGCTCCAAATAAATTCTAAGACAAGTGACTGGGAGCTATTTGAGGAGAGATTCAGAGTAGGTTTATGTCATAGAGGTTCCATGACCTCCGACAGGCATCTCTTTCAGTAGTAGAGTATGAGAGTAAATTTCTAGATATACTCTAGTATGTTGAGTATATGTAGGATGAGTAGGTGCGGATTCACAGGTTCATTTAGGGCCTGAATTTAGATATTGGAGGTGTAGTACAAATCCACTACCCATAGTCATTAGTTGAGGCTGTCAAGAAGGCCTATATATCGGAGGTGACTGGGGAAGACCCAATAGGGTAGAGACCAAGTCAAGAGTCGCATATAGTAGATGTAAGATAGTAGATCTGGGGATCAGTATCTCTCCCTCGTGGTGGCCATGGTTTAGCATAGTCATCCTTTAGGCCATAGTAGTAGTAGCAAAGTAGCACTCCTACCACCTCATTGACCTCCACAGAAAGCTGATGCATAGAGAGGTCATAGTATGGGGCCTCCTCCTAGGGGTCCCATCAGGACATAGGGTGAACCTAGAGCTGAGTGAGAGGGAGCTTGCACAACAAAGACCTCGGTAGACCATAGTCATATCATCAAGATCCATGCCATAGACTCATAGGGAACCTACTTTGGAGGTTTTATTCATTGGGGAGGATCAGGAGGGTGTTTTGGTTATGGAGTTACTGGAAACTTTTGGAGAGATTTCCCACATAACCCTAACAACAAGGGTAAGACATAGATCTCCAAGCCTATGGTTGGTGACATGGGACGCAGCCACATGATTTATACAGTGGTTGAGAATCACCAAGTAGAGCATCAGAGAATAGTCATTGAGACCACAGGTAGCATTGGTGGTATTCCTACCTCTGTATTGTTTGATTTTGGTTCTTCTGATTCTTTCATTACACCATCTTTAGTAGAGTGATGTAGGCTGGTGGCAGTTAGGAAGGGTCTTAGTTGGGATGTCGAGATGGCTTCTAGAGCCAAGATCTCTATAGAATCCTTAGTTAAGGAGTGTGTAGTGGATTTGGGACCTTTCACCACTACCTCAGATCTCTGTATCCTTCCTTTGGGCTCGTATGGAGTCATTTTGGGTATGGATTGGTTATCTACACATAGGGCCAGGATGGATTGTTACCACAAGACTATATCTTGTGCAGATGATTTGGGAGTTGAGTCGGTGATTTTAGGGGTCAGGAGACTTATTTCTATTCACACCATCTCCATTATGTAGCTTAAGCGGTGTGTGCGATGGGGTTGTTAGATGTATGTTGTTACAGTCAGTGATAGATCAGAGGATGGGTCTAGTGGATCATCACTAGATGATCATCCTATCTTGAGAGAGTATGCTGATGTCTTTCTAGGGGAACTACCAGGGTTACCACCCCTATGTGAGATTGATTTTCATTTAGATTTAGTTCTGGAGTAGATACTATCTCATGAGCACCTTATCGAATGACCACCCAGAGCTTTGCTAGCTAAAGTTATAGCTTGAGGGCCTTTTAGAGAAAGGCATTATCCATCCTAGTGTATCCTCTTAGGGTGCATTAGTGATCTTTGTGAAGAAGGATAGATCCTTATGGTTATGTATAGATTACCACTAGGTGATGAAGGTAACGATCAAGAATTGTTATCCCCTTCTGCGTATTGATGACTTGTTTAATCATATGAAGGGAGACACGATTTTCTCTAAGATTGATCTTAATTATGGCTACCATGAGTTGAGGATTTCAAAGGCAGGCATTCATAAGACTGCCTTCCATACGAGATATGGGCACTTTGAGTTCACAGTGGTGCCTTTTGGTTTGACTAATTCCCCTGCGGTGTTCATGAGTTTGATGAATGGGGTATTCAATACCTTATTAGATCACTTCGTGCTCATCTTCCTATATGACATCTTGATTTAATCACGTAAGCATAAAGAGCATGAGGGGCACCTTCACCAAGTTCTTTAGTGTCTTTGTGAGCAGAAGCTTTACGGGAACTTGGAGAAGTGTGCATTATTTCAGATAGAGGTGCAGTACTTGGGACATATCATTTCTAAGGAAGGTATCTCTGTCGATCCTTCTAAGATTAGAGCCATTATGGATTGTCCGGCACCCACTACAGTGACCGAGGTGTGTAGCTTCATGGGATTAGTAGGTTACTACTGGAGATTTGTTCAAGACTTCTCTTAGATTACACACCCTATCACTTCCCTTTAGAGGAAAGGGAAGAATTTTGTTTGGACAGAAAAATATGAGTAGGCCTTCAGGACACTAAAGGAGTGGCTCACTAGAACACCTATTCTTGTAGTTCTAGATCCACAAGGTGAGTTATTTATTTGCACAAATTCTTCTAGAGTAGGGCTTGGATGTTTGTTGATGTTGGAGGATAGAGTAGTGGTTTTTGAGTCTCACAAACTCAAATATCATGAGCTAAATTATCGACTCATGATCTCAAGCTTTTGGTAGTTGTGCATGCTTTGGTTAGATTGAGGTACTTTCCACTTGGAGGGAGATTCACATTAAGGATAGATCGCTTGAGTCTTCTTCACCTCTTCACGCAACCCAATCTCAATGCTCATCAGTGGTGTTTGATGGAGTTGTAATGTGAGTATGATATGGAGATAGAGAATGTGAAGGGGAAGGAGAATGTGGTAGATGATGCTCTCAGTAGACATATACATGTGGCTATGGCCACTTCAATGAGCATAAATTTGTGGAGCAGGATTCTTGGCAGCAGCTTCCTCTTGACAATTTCTACATTGCACTACGAGTAGAGATCGAGTATCAGAGACCCCTTGAGGGGAAGTTTGATTGTTTTTCCTTAGATTTAGATGGTCTTATGAGGCACAGAGGTGGGATATATATTCCCATAGATGGAGGCTTGAGCAAGGACATCTTGGTAGAGGCACATCATGCACCCTATTCATCCCATCCAGGGGTGAAGAAGATGCACTCCACCTTGAGATAGGTGTATCATTCGAGAGGACTTCTAGAGACATGACCCGGTTTGTGTCATGATATTTAGAGTGCCAGAGAGTTAAGGCCAAGAATCAACTTCTATCAAGCCTTCTTTATCATCATGCTATACTAGAATGGAAGTGGGACACCATTTCTATGGATTTCATTATTGGGCTACTTGATGTTGAGATATCACCACGATGCCATCATGGTCACAGTTGATAAATTGACAAAAGTGGCTCACTTTTCTCCAGTGAAGACCACTTATATAGCTAGAGTAGTGGCACGGGTATATTTGGATGAGATTGTCAAGTTGCATGGGATTCTTTGGAAGATCATTTGTGACGTCAATCCCTTATACACTTCACATTTTTGGACTACCATGCCGTATGTCCTCAAGACAAGAGTCAACTTCAGCATAACATATCACCGTAAGAAAGACGGATAGATTGAGAGGGTGAATCATATTTTAGAGGACATGCTCAGGATGTATGTGATGAATCAAGAGACCAAATGGGAGGAGTACCTATACTTAGAGGAGTTTGCCTAAAATAATTTTTTTCGAGTTCCATAGGCATGCCTCCTTTTCGGGATTTGTATGGTAGAGAATGTAGGACACCTCTTAGTGGGACGGAGTTAAAGGATAGAGTATCTCTTGGACCAGATATTATATAGGACATAGAGAAGTAGGTGGTTTTGATCAGATAGAGATTACAAGAGGCACTAAATAGGAAGAAGAAGTATGCAGTTCAACATAGGATTGATAGTAGTTTTGATGTGGGCATGAAGGTGTTCCTTTGTGTCAGGCCACACAAGAGCCCTATCCATTATGGAAAAGGTTATAAGTTATCTCCTCTATTCATTGGTCCTTTTGAGATCTTAGAGTGTATCAGCCCTTCGGCCTACCATCTAGCATTGCATCCCATCTTGTCTCGCATACATGATGTTTTTCATGTTTTAGTTCTTAGGAGATACATTACAGATCCTTCTCATGTGTTAGATTAGACATCATTACAGGTGTAGGATCAGGGGTAGGTGATGGTGGAGCCCATTCATATCCTAAATCATAGGACCCTGGGCCTCCTAGGTAGAGAGGTTGATCAGGTTAGGTGTAGTGGGATAGATATGATGAGGCGTAGCTACATTGAGGATACTACCTTATTATGAGTTCGGTTTCCACATTTATTCCCGGTGACTTCTAGGATGAAGTCGAGTCTAAGGGGAGGGATATGTGGTGCCCACTTCCCTTTGACCCCTTTGGATTCTTATCTTGATATTGTTTTTTACATTATGGATGTTATTATGTTTTGATTTAGTATGATGTTAGACATTTGATCATGGATTATTCTTGATCTTGATTTGGTTATGATGCATGATGATTATTAGAGACACTCATATGTGGATGATGATATACTATTTGACATGGATGTTTTATGGAAGTTGTTCAGACATGTGATTTTGGATATTATGAGTAGATCTAGAAAATGGATATTATATAACGATGATATAGTTGTGGATATAGATTGTAAGTGATATTGTTAATTGCCTTGATGTGGTTGTGATTCATATGTATAGATGATTTTTTTATTATATTTGTATTCATTTTGGATGTTCGATATGGCCACAAGGCTGAAGGAGGTATTTGTGTATTGTAGGTTAATATCACAACAAACATTGGGGGATTGAAGACCAATCACAACGGAATTCTAGGTGAATTCAACAAGGTCGCCATGCCAACTTGTTTTATTGTGTTGTGTTGTTGTTGTTAGGGATTCCCATGTGGGGGGAATCACCTTTATATGTGACCATGGGTTTTGTGTAATTATTATGTGGTTAATTTGTATTATTGTTGTATGTATTTTATTAGTAATGTGTCCCTTTCTTTTATTTAATTAAAATTGTGGTAGATTAATGTGAGAAATCATATGGCTAAAATTTAAATAAGTCAAATTAGGATATAGGAAAGTAATAATGGAAGTTGTTGGCTCTTTGTATTAAATATGTAAGGGATGTGTAAGTTGTGTAAGTCAGATTTTGGAGTATGAAACACTCCACCTCCTTGGAAATTCGAATTTGTCCTTGGGGGCTGTTTTGGAGGTTTGTGGGACAAGTAAAACTTGTCCCATACCTCTCAATTTAATTTACGAACCATACCTATGGTTGGAAGGCTGATTTTAGACCTTTTTAATGCATTTTATTAATCATGTTGCATGTTTTAATTGCACTCTCTTACATTTTATTTAATTTGCAATTTTTTGGGGTGTGGGATTTTTGAGTGTGGAA
The DNA here is from genome assembly GCA_018340775.1 of Taxus wallichiana var. yunnanensis. NCBI lineage: Eukaryota > Viridiplantae > Streptophyta > Pinopsida > Cupressales > Taxaceae > Taxus > Taxus wallichiana. The sequence goes on from CM031243.1 coordinate 134,615,812, forward strand.
GTAATTTGTCTTATTTTCACCCACCTCTTTATTGTGCTTGAGAGAATGAAATTTTGTCTTTTGTGATTGGAGTTGAGGATGTGTGATGTGGCATCCTACATAGATCCACATCATCCTCTTCTCTTCCCTCTTCTATAAAATTCAAACTGTTTTCTTGTTTTGGGTTTTTGGATCATTTTGCAAACTTATTTGGGGGTACATTTTTGTTGTTTGGAGATCTTGTGGATTGTGGAGGAGATTGGAGATAATTTCATACTTGGCATTGTTGTTTTGGGACTGTTTTTTTGGCATTAAAATCTTGTTATTGGAAACAAAAGCTACCATGGAAAGGTAGGAGCTTAGCTCTTCTTTTATGATTGTTATTTCTTTTGTGTATGAATGAATGGTGCATGTTTTTGATTTATTTGTTGGTTGGTTGGGTAGACTGCCATAGGAATGGTGTAGGAGAAGGATATGGGGAATTCATGTGGGGGGCATAAGGGAATTCCAGTGGCATAATTTTTATGGAGGGACTTTGGGTTTGGGATCCACCATTGAAAATAAATAGCTTACATTTATTACTTTATGGGGGCATAAGGAAATATGTGGGGGCATAAGGATATGTTTGGTGAAATTTTATTGGTGGTTTGTTACAGGTGGATATCCAATTCCCATTGGGAGACATAAGTAGCTTCCTCATATTCCTTGCTCCTTTGTCTTACATGATCAAGCCTGAGTTTTGTTTGAATGTTTACAAATGCAATTGTAAACTACTTTTTTGTTTGGACTGTGTTTTATATTGAATTATGCATGTTAAAAGAATGTTGTGTGTTGTGGAAGCCTATTATTGCCATGGGTTGAATCACACCTCTTATTGTATTATGGTTGGGGCTCGGGGGCCAATGATGAAGGATGGATTCTCCTTTCATTGGATGTCTTGGTTGGGTGGAGAGCGTTGCCTTTCCCCCACTTTTGTTGTGATCAATTTGGAGGAAAAACAAAACTTGCATGTTGCTATTCTGGAGCAGAAGAAGAGAGTTTTGCAACCCCTTGTTAAATATACTTCATTTGTAACCTTTCCCACTTGAAGTGGATGAAATTGTAATATATACTTGTGAAGGAAAGATATTGTAACTGATTGTGAAAGTTGTACATTCGAATGTGAAGGATATTTATACTCTGTCCTAGTTATTGGAAAGAAAGAAATAGAAATGTGTTATTTGCATTCAAACATGGAAAGATGTAAAGTTTTATAGTTGGAACTAAAAAATAATTCCAAGACTTTCCCTCATTGCATTGTTGATTCAAATTGGAATATTAGATTGTGATTAAAATCTCTGTTTAGAAAAATGGAGAAAGAAGAAATACGTATGAAGGAATTATATTACTTTATCTCTTTTGGAAATATATTAAATTAGAAATTAGATTTTACTATTTAGCTTTTAGAATGGTTTGTGTAGAACAAATGAATGTATTGGATTAGTTTAGAAATGAAATACCATAGTAAATGATGAAATTGATAAAAAAATTCTAGAAATGGATTTTTGTTATAAATTTAAAACTAGCAAATAAATTTAATTAAAATGCACAATTCGGGCTGCACATTATAATCAACTTGGAAATGTTAAAATTTAGCATGTTGTATTATCAAGGAACTCAAATTGATAAAGAACACTTAAGAAAAAAATTTAAAACATTGCAAAATTGAGTCCAATCCCTTTCACAGTCATTTTCTGTCAATTGTTGGAAAAATACAAACTGGAATCAATTGAGAAAATTTACCTCCCTAAAACACTGTAAATCCTTTCTAAAACAATCCTCCATGTCTATTTGGCATGTTGAGTGAAGGAGGAGACCAAATTGAATAAATTTTATAAGTTAAAATTTACCAATTGATTTTTTAAAATACTACAGGCCATTTTCACAAAATTGACCCTTTAAACTTTCTCAAAATGTAAAATGTATGTTTACTATGCAAAGAGGGCATCAAGAATTTTCTAGAAAGGCCTCGTTTGCCCAAAACTGAGATTTATAGCAAAATTTATGGCCCTCTCAAGTTATCCTACCTTGAATGGAAATTTTCACTGGTGGCGGGCCCCGACCCGATAATTTCCCTTTAAAATCCTTGAAACAAAATTTTGAAAAAAATTTGTGGAATTTTTTTGAAATTTCCTCCACCGCCCACAGTGAGCGAGAGGATGCCATGTGTCACCTTGGGTTGACAGTGAGGGGAGGGGGTTGGGGGAAGAATTTTTTTTTTTAAATAATTGTTTTGGGAAAATTTCCCTTAAAACCTCCGCGGCCCCGCATTCCCGCCCTGCCTCAGAGAAGACCCTTCCGCGGATGCATGAGACCGTGCATCAAAATTTTCCTTTGTCCCTCCCCTTGGAAAAATTTCCCAACTAACCCCACCACCCTGCCTATCCCTCTCCTTTTCTCCCCACCATGGTCATTGGGTGCCAAGCGTCCTTGAAAGACCCGAGCACATGAGCATTGATTGCAATTATTTCCCCTTTGGCAAAGTCTTCGCTAAACCTATGTCATTACGCCCCATTCCTCTTTTCTCCCTACTTGGGCTTGGAACCCATCATGTGTCCTTAGAGGACCTGCGGAGGTGTGAGAGAAATATTGACTTTGCACCCACGTAGGGAAAATTTTCTAACACCGCCCGCGACCGCCAACCCGAGAAATGGGCCTTCTTCCCTGCTCAACACGTGTCCCCTTGGGGTAAATTTTTACCCCTAAGTCCCGTCGTTCCATAACTAGTGTTTTACAAGAAGTTAGGAGGAATTATTTATATCATTGGAAAGGTGAGAAAATTTCCTATCTAATGGGAATGATTTAGAGAAATTTTGAATGCATTAAATGTGAGAAAAATCAAGTTCAAACTCTAAACCTATTAGAGAGTGGTTATTGTGATAATTTATCCCCTGAACCTAAAAGAAACTTATAACCCTAAAATTTGTACCATGTGACCTCTGACAATTGTTAATAAATGAAAATTATGTTCTAGTAATTCTAGACTTGTTCTAGAACCTGATAGTGTCAAGCTGTTATCTTACTGACCTAGTTGTAGACACTTCTAAACAAAAAAATTATTGCACAATTTTCTTGACTAAACCTAAGTTGTTTCTTGGGTCTCAAGTGGGTTTTTAATGAGAATCATAGTGTGCAAGAGTATGATGCACATTTTAAAACCCTCTTATCAAAATTTTCATATGATATTCATCCTTCTCAGCATGCTCAATGGTTTATTGGAGGATTAATAACACCTTTCAGGAGAGCATTGTCACACAATAATTTCATAGACCCACGCGAGGCCTTGGAGGATGCCCTATGTGTTGAGGCTATGGGAAGCATTGATACCAGTGTTAGTCCTTTTCTTGAAGCTCATATTGCTGTAATGGAAAAGTAGCTAGAGAATATATCTATGAACTTGGCCCATGAGATTCGCAGTGGCCTATGGTGCCTGATTGTGTGGTAGAGGGGCATACAAAGGAAAATTGTCCTCGGATATCGGTATGTGCCATGATGATAGACTATGAAATTTTCCATGGAGATCATGATGTAAGTAGGTGTCCACTACTATAGTGTGTGATCCATAAGAATGTGTCTTGTTATTGCAAGATTTACACCTCTACTACTCATGACACTAAGGATTATAGATTGATTAACTAGATACATGATGCCATTGATATTGGTGTGCACCATACCATCATTTTAAACAATTCCAAGGATGATGGTCATTGCTATGAAGGGCGCGCAGATGGAGGAGCCCACATAATAAGCTTCCATGGAGGATTTCAAGGTTGAGGCAACCACAAAGGTGGAAGAAATGAGTTCTTCCATGGAAATTATTACAACTCCGTGGGTCTACGGAGCACTATAAGTGTTAATTTCATGACCTTTTATAGTGTGTATGGTTTGGGAAGAAGCACAAGTATGAGGAATGCCTCTGAGTTATTTGAGCACATGAGTTAGAAAAAATGGAAGGATAAAGGCGTCGGGATGGTAAGCGTTAAGAAAGAAGGATGCCAAGGGTGGAATGTGAGTCGAGAATTAGAGCTTGTACTAGTGACAACATGAGATGAGGTTATGCACACTAGGGAGATACCAAAGAAGATACCATTGATTACAAGAGAAGAGGTGGTGTATGGGAAGTATTCGGACCCTACCCATCAGAAGGAATTATATCAAGAGACCATGGACATAATTAAGAGTCTTCAAGGGGAAATTCAATATATAAAGGAGCAATCCAGGAAGTTGGGGTAAAAGCAATGTGTTGAGGTCCCTCAGTTAGATATAGATGATATCAAAGAGATATGTAAGATTTTGCGCAAAGATAATATCATTCCTCTGTTAGGAGAATGGTTAAGGGATAAGATACCAAGCATTGGAGAAGAGTGTGAGAGGCAGGTTTTACATGCTAACCTTCCTCCCCATAGCCTCAACTATGATAAAGAGACTACCTTGAATGAAGTTGTTGATGGATGGCTCATAATCAATATCCGATTGACACAGTGGGAAATTCAATGTTCTCACCATGGACGCCTAGAATCAAATGGGAAGGCCACCATTATAGCCATATTCAAATGTGTTGTATATGGCCAAGAAGAAAAAGGCAATCCCCATTGGTGTTTTAAAGGATGTTGCTATCACTATAAAAGGGGGAAATTCACTAGAGACTTTGAATTCTTAGCACTTTCTAAGGTGACAACTTTCTAGCATTACTTGGGTGCCCCTAGTGCTATAAGAACAATGCTAAATTACGTTTCAATAAGGTGTATATAATTTTTGAGAACAAAGAGGAACGTTTTATCATTCCTTTGTGAGATGGGAAATTAGCACCCTATATTGAATCTGTTATGAGAATAATGCCTAGAAAAAATTTACGTGTACACTATCCAATACCTTAAAGTTGTGCAACCAATAAAGGAGGGCATTATTCAATGAGAAGACACTTAATTTATAAGTGATACAACTAGTGTGTCATGTTAAAATTGGGTGCATGGGACAAAAGATTTGTTCGGAAGGTAGTTAAGATTATACGTGATGAGAGTAACAAAGGACATCTCGGTCAAGTTCCTAGGAGGAAAGAAGTTTCCAAGTTATTATGGGGAGCTAACCACGATGTTTTCTTGCAACAAATAGAGACCCATTGAAGATGTGAGATCGAAAGGAGAAGGATGTTTAGTTATACCTTTCTTGATATCGCAACACATTGGTGGGTGACCCATCACGATGACCTTCTAGAGTGGCGTGAAGTGAAAATCACATTCTCTGTTAGGTTTTCCTAGAGAAATGCACCTACTATCATACAAGATTATCATGGGAAAGAACCCACCTCATTTCATGTCCAAGCATGTGAAAAGTCTTGGATAGAAGGCACGGAAGCCTTGCCACCTTATTTATGGGTACATAAGTTGTATTAAACCTTACAAGTCTACACGTACACATAGTACATTCTATCAGAGATGTACCATCAGATAGGAAACTAGCAGGAGTTGACGGTTGAACTCCTTAATATTTTGAATATCGAAGTACCAAGCCATCAGTGGATGAGGCCTTATAGGCTGTTGAGTGCCTAACTATGGTAGATAGTTCAATGATGGAGGATAGGATACTAGATTTATTGGGTGAACCTGGTTTAGAAGCATGCTTTGATGAGGAAGAATAAGAGGAGATAAACCTTAAGCACGCATGCATGGAAAAAGAGAAAGGAAAATTTGTCTACATGATCGATGATGAAGAAGTGGAAAATTTGGATGTTAACCATACTGAAGGTATACACACAGTTATGGATAGTTCTGATTAGCAAGCGTGTGCCTACCATGAACCCTTGAAAACAATTAAGGTTAACATTGGTTCAGAGGTAGAACCTAAGGAGGCTACTATTGGAGATTACTTGACAAAAAGGAGGTTTCAAATATGATTGAGTGTTGTGTGAATTTCAAGATTTTTTCCACACGGGTACCATGAGCTTAAAGGACTTCACCAATACTTGGGAGAAATTAAAATCAAGTTAAAGGAAGGTGCACACCTAATTTAGAAGAGACCTTATCAAATGAATTCAAATCTTCACGTCAAAGTTAAGGAGGAGATTGACAAGATGATCACATCAGGCATCATTGAGGTTGTTGTGGAATAAAAATGGATATGTCTAATGGTCATTAACATTAAGAAGGATGAGGGGATAAGGATTTGTGTTGATTATAGGGATATGAATGTGGTATGTGTTATTGACCCTTTTCTAACCCCCTTCACTAATGAGATCCTAGAAGTAGTAGCTGGGCGTGAGATATATTCATTCACGGATGGCTTCTCAAGATACCATCAAGGTTAGAATTGTAAAGGAGGACCAATAAAAGATAACTTTTTCCCCTTTGAATGGGGAAGAGTATACTACACATTCATGCCTTTTAGATGAAGAACACACCTTCTGTGTTTTCACACATTATGGTGCAAGCATTTCAATACTTCATCCATAAGTTTCTTCAAGTCTACCTTGATGATTGGATGGTATATGGATTAGTAAGGGATCATTGTGACAATATGAGACTTATGTTTGAAAGATGTAGGTAGTTGAGGATATCAATAAAAATTAAGAAATGTGTTTTGGCTAATCCATTTGGAACCCTTAAGGCTTAGTGGTAGATCCTACCAAATTTGTTGTTATTGTGGGATTGGGGGAACCTACAAGCCAGAGCACAGTGCATGGATTCCTTGGGTGTAAAAGGTGTTACAGAAATTTATTAAGCGGTATGCTAAGATCTCCATGCCATTGGAAGAGTTTCTAAAGCACAAAATTACATTTCACTAGGGACGAGGCACAATAGATGGCATTTGATACATTGAAGAGTAAGTTTATCATTGTGCCCATGTTACGCTTTCCTTCTTGGGATAAGCCATTTGATGTACATGTTGATGCTTCAAAAGTTGCGATTGGGGAAATCTTAGCACAACCTAGAGAAGGAATTGTTGACCAGCCCTTGTATTTTACTAGTAGAAAACTAACCATAGTAGAACAAATCTATACTACTACTAAGCACGAAGCATTTTCAATGATCTACGTGCGGTAAAAATTCAGCTAATATATATTAGCAACACCCTTCATTTTCTACATGTGCCACATGGAATTGAGGTACTTAGTGAACAAGTCCATTTTACAAGGAACATATCTTTGGTGGGTCATGTTATTCCAATCATTTGAGTTTACAATTGTTTTGAAACTGGGTAAGAGTAATTTAGGACTTGACCATTTATCAAGGATTGACTCAAGGGAGGACACGCAGAGCATTAAGAATACAATTCCAAATGCACAAATTTTTATATTATGGCGCACGCTATCGACTTGGGAGATATATTTGTATTTCTCAAGACATCTGTGGCACTAGAGGGAATGAGGACTTTGGAAAGAAATTAGTTAGCCATACACACCGCACCCTACATGTTAATTAGTGGAGACTTATACAAGCTAGGTCGTGATGAGGTTTTGTGTTGGTGTGTGTTAGAGCATGAACATGCTACAATCATGGAGGAAGCACATGGTGGAATTACAGGAGGACACTATGTAGGGAATGCAACCATGTGTAAGATCCTTCTAGTAGGTTTTGGTGGGAAATGGTTTACAAGGATTGTATCAAGTATTACAAGGCTGTGACCACTACCAAAGCACCTTGGTAAACCAAGGAAAAGAGATGAAATGCCATTAAGAATGATTGCTAGTGTAGAACCATTTGAGAAGTGGGAAATTGACTTCATAGGCCCTATTTCCCTAGCCACATGAAGGAAAAGTTTGTGATATATCATTACATGCATATATTATCTTACAAGGTGGGTAGAAGAAGCACCTATATGGTATTATAGAGTGGTAACAACAGCTAGGTTCCCATGGGAAAACATAATCATCATATACGGATGTCGTTGAGTTTAAAAAGTGATAGGGGCACTAATTTATTGAATGATACGAGTTAGGATTTTGTTAGTATAATTCATGGTATCCCACCACAAGACTACCCCTTATCATCCCCAAGCTAATTGAACCACTGAGGCATTTAACAAGATACTGAGTCACACGCTAAACAAAATTTGTGATGTAGGAAGAAGAGATTGGGATGATAAAATTTCTAATGTATTATGGTCATACGAATACTTATAAAATATAGAATAAGGCCACACCTTTTAAATTGTTTTTTGTGTGGTAGTGTTACCTATTGAATTCATGTTACCTTCACTATGTATAGCACATGTAGGAGGATTAGCTAGTGAAAATGTGCTTGAGTAGAGGATTGATAAGTTAGTGCAATTAGATGAGAGTTGGGATATTGCTCACCTGGAGTCGGAAAATAGAAAAAACCAAGTAGAAGGCATGGTATGATAGAAACATCAAGAAATTTTTTTTTTTGAGGTTGGGCGAGACGGTTCTATTATATGATTCCAAGTTTCGTGCCATCTTGGTAAATTCAAAGTCCATTTGATGGAACAATAAATTGTATCATATATACTTGATTCAAGAACTTTCCGATTACATAAGCGCTAGATGGAACACGATTACAAGACATTTTAATGGGAGTAGGTGAAGCCCTACTATAAATAAGTCTTCTTTGTGTTTGTAAATAAGGAAATATTGCCAATTAGCCTAGGATTTCCCTTAATGCATTTCCTTTCTTTGTGTTTCCCTTTCTCATTGTTTGTTCCCTTTATTTCTATTTTTTGTGTACACCAAGTAGCCACTTAAAATTTCAAAAAAATTCTAGGCATAGAGGTCTACATATCTATTTTTGTGTGGGGTGGGTGAAGTGATGTGACAAAAATAGAATTTGTGTTTCGATGGCCTGGGTCAAAGGATCAAAAGTGCATAGTTTGGAAGAACACGATTGGAAAAGGTGAACATGAGGAGTTTGGTGTTAGGAAGGATTTATAAAAACCATGTACAAGGGTGAGAATCACAACAACATGAGGTAGGCGATGTCAAAAATCAAGATAAAGATAGAAGAAGTTCTTTCAAAGTGCTAAAAGTGCGTGCATAAGGATCTTCGGTCAGTAAGATTTTTTGTGTGCCATAAGGTTGTAGAAGTTTTTGTAGGATTGGTCCCAAGGGTAAAAGCAACGATGCTTCGTAGGAGGAAAAATCCACCTTTATTGCAAGAGTATGTTGGTAGGTGACATGGAGTTTATTGTGTTGAAAAGAAAAAGCTATAAGTAGAAGGTCGAGGTACATTATTTTTTTCCTTATATTTGTGTTATCAAAGATATCTCATGAACTAGGGCATCCTTTAAATAAATTTGTGTGAAAATGGTTTCCAATATTTATAAACATAGCTAGTTCGATCAAGCAAATCAGATTGGAAAAATAAGTACACGGGAATAAGCAAAGAAGGTTATGTAGAAGAAGCCCGTGGGTGATTACATTGTATTTTGGAAAAAGGGTTTTCCAAGTTAGGGTTACATAAGCTAGGGCATGGGGTTTGAAGGAATTTCAGCAAAGTAGTGGAACCACAGAGTTGAGCAGATCTAGGATTAGGTAAAAGGAAGAAATTTTAGTGACTCGATGGAGAAATGGCACTAAGGAAAGCAACAAAGGTTTCACCAAAGAAGGGAAAGGGAAAGGGGAAATAATTTGTTTCCACCAATTTCAATGAAGAATGGTAAGTGGTGATGCAATATCCAAACAACGTATTGATTAGAAAAGAATGGGTGTCTCATGCTGCTAGAAAGATGGTTGTGGGTGACTACAACCATCGAAAAAGCACCTGAGAGAATGAGATGGCATTAGAACTGGTTCTTCATATAGATAAAATCACACCAGATGGAATTCCTATCTACGATGAATAGGTAAAAGTGAATATGAGAAATCTAGGTTATTACAACTCTATGAGTTACCCTATTTCAGAAAACCTAAGTGACTATACCGGTGTTTAATGTCATACATACATGCAAACAACTTTTACTTCATAGGATGAGATGATGTGAATAACTCCCTAACTAATTTCAAAGTTTACCGCCCTTGTCTCCAAAGGATAATCTTTCAATGATGACTTGGATGATAAGGAGGCCATCAAGAAGACTATTGAAGCTTATGACTATAAGAAGGGTTCACGATACTTTGAAATTTCTATGATTTCTGACCTAGTAATGAGGATGGCCCCTCACTTGGTCACAAAGATGAATGGGCAAGATATATGGAAATAGATCAACAAGGCTTGGTTGAGTGTTTTCCACAAGAGCTCGAGAGGGGAACATATATAACATATCATATTTCATAGCAAAAGAAATCATCAATGCCACACGCGATGGATAAAATATCATGTTTGGTAATTTCCTCCTTACCATTGTCTTTTCAGAGATTAGAGTTCCTGATGGGCCAGATAAATTTGTGTGGGAGTACCCAGATGAGAACCCTTGCCCCACCAAAAGATTTTAGAAATACACTTGTAACAATTTTACGGCCACCCATAAGGAGCACCTAGAAAAATGGTATAAGCGAGATGCTTGACACATTCGGAGTGAGTGGAGAATACTTGAGTAGTTACCTATTTTACTACAAGGTGAGGCTAAATTCTCCATGTACTAACATTTTTGTATTGGTAGGTTTACTCTAATGAGATGGCGCCAAGGGTCCTTGGTGCAAATTTTTGTTCTCCTTCACATCAAAATACTTCCAGTCAGGGTCAATAGATTCAAAGAGGTAAAGAAGCTAAGATTTGACCTCAACATGGTAGACCAAGATTACTATGAGCTATGCAGAACATTGATATATCCAAAGAAGCACACATATGTGGATAAGTATGTCTCCCATGATGTACATATGTTGAAACTAGTGACATTGCCTGTTGTTGGAAGGACCGCAACAAGGGTATACCTACGTATAAGGCCTAAGTATGAGAAGGGTGCTTACGTTGAAAATTATGTCTCTATCCTAGAAGACCCCACCATAAGGAAGAAGGTTACACCAAGGAAAAGGGAGAGAGAGAAGGCCCCTAAGAAAAAGGAAACAAGTACACATACAACGGAGTATACAGGCATGCATGAGTCGGGCACAAAAACCAAACACCTATGTATGAAAGAAGAATTCCCCCATAGAAGAGAAAGAGAAAACACCTAAGGAAGAGGTGCCATAGGAAGAGAAACCTTATACGAAACAATAATCTTCAGAAATAAAGGAGTTACCTAGAGAAGAATAAAAATAAGAGTCTCCTATACTAGAATCACCAATTAGGAAGAAGCAAAGAGTAATAGAAAAGGTGGGCTAAGAAAACGAGAGAGCATGGAGGATGATAAAGGTAATGAGGATGATTAAGAGATTGGTGAGGCTCAGAACTATCCACATGTACGATGTACAAGAGTCGAGGAAGAGGTAAATGAAGAGAAGTATGAGGACGAAGGAGGCACTCATGACAAGGGGGAAGTGAAGAAGTAAACATGAAGGATCAAAATACTCCAAGCCTGATTAAGGAGTAGATAGAGGATGCCATAGAGAGAGGTAACATGCATTATAAAGGAATTTATGGATCAAGAAGTAGAGCACAATGCCGAACAAGTACTAAAGGAGATAGAGGAAAGAAAAAGTGTGGGAAAGGAGTATGGAAGCATGGGTGGAGACCCCAATTTTGCAGTAAGCTTCCCAAAGGTAGTGTACAAATGTGGAAATGGCATAGCGGTGGCGCAGGATGAAGAAATGAATTACATCAATGAACTAAATAAGGTACTACGTGCATGTTTCCAAAATACCGTTCCTTCAAACCAACTCCTTACATGGCCTTATTTGAATGAAGAGGGCACGTACCCACACAAAAGGAAGATGTTGTCTTGGGATTTTGAGTCCCATGTTGATGAGTCCAAATTCAAGGTCAACCATGAGGCATTGATGAAGATACCATGTTCTAAGGGATTAAAACCCTTTGGTGAATGCCCAACAACTATCTAATGAGAAAGTTTACAACTTGCTCAAAAATTATTGGTAGAAATTGAGGCGAGGATCTTGGGAGAAATGATAGAATAAGGGTCTTGGAGTAAGATCTTGACTAGAAAAATGAAGGGATCATTGAAAAAGATAGGGATTTAAAGCAGGAGGAGATGATTAACACATAATTAAGGCTCGAGTTAAGGGAGGAAAAGGAAAATGTGTGTGATATCCATAAGAACATAGATATTATTTAAGACGTCATAATCTTGAAGCACCCTGAATTTTCCCTACCCGAGAAAAAATGCGAGTCAACCATGAAATGCTTGGAAGACTTAACCCGCATCCTCACCATTGAAAGGCGAGTCACTCACATTAGAATCGGAAGAAGAGGAAATGACATGTCGGGAGGAAGGAAAAATGAATATTTGGGAGATAATTACTCGGTATTCTGAGCTCCTTGCCACTGTAAACACTACCACACAAATGGTTGAGGATGTATATGATAATTGTGTTAACATAGACATGGTAACAAGCATATTGGTTCCTACGCATGAGGTAAATCTGAAGGAATTTCAAGAAAATAATAAGGGCAACAAGGTAGAGTGCAATAAGATCCTAGTGAGGTCGAGATTTTTTTGAAACAACCAAAATCTTACGGGGTTTGATTAAGAATTAGCTTAAGGAGCTATATCCCTGGGTCACTCGGAGAATGGACACGTTGGACAATATTAGTAAACAGCTAAAAGGAATTGTAGATACATTGAATTCTAAGAGAAATTAATTGATTATTGATGAGGTGAGAACTCTAGTAGGTGACCTACTTAAAGCATACAATGAGGTAGATTCCTAGGAAAATATTGAGGCAATAGTGAAGAAGGAATTCACACTCCTCCTATAACAGTAGTAGATTATTCTATTCTTTCATTCTTTATTTAGATTGTCCTTGTTTGACTATTCTTTATTTTGTGAAGCAACAAGATGTTTTTGAGGATGAAGAACATGCATAGTGTGGGGTGATGTTGGGCCCTAAAATATTGGCTGAGTACCAAAGGGCATCCGCGTGTAGGACCGAGTGAGAAGAATGGCACTTAGGGGAAAGCACATAGGAAAAAGGGGTTTAGGAAGGGTTTAAGTGAAACCGGGCGTGCAGGAGGAATAACATCTGTTTAAAGGACTTAGAAATATTTTTAATTCTAGAGACTTGAGGAAAAGTGTGAGGACCTGGATAGGTGTAATGAGTGGATAAGGTTCCATCCCGGAACCTTGGAGGCCAAGAAAAGGATATTCCCTGTAGGGAATATTCCTAGAAGACATCATTACAAAGAGTGGAGGGTTTGCAAAGGGATAATCATCCACCAATGGAGGACCACATCGACACTTAGCACGTGATTTGCACTTAGATAATCCATGGTAGTCGGTGTTGATCTTATATAAAGTAATGCTCAAGCCGAGAGACAAATAGATGGGAGATAGAGAGAAGATAGAGACAGACATAAAGATAATGCATAGAGAATGTAGAGAATGAGGAGAGTAAAAAAGTGATACAATAATGATAGGGTTTAGAGAACTTAGTGCTAGAGGGTTGTAAGGGATTTCATAAGCCTATGTATGTCACGTGGATCTATAATAAGGGTTAAAATGGTACAAGTATAGTTAGAATATCATATCAGAGAATCTTACAGGAGTTAAGTCTCTTTCATTTATTGTATATGGTCTGAGATGACCCTTTTGACTGTAATGTGGCTACCAGAACTCCTTTTAATCAATATATATGTGGGTTCATTATGTATAACTTTTTTATGGGTGTAAACCATCGTGTTGTAGGACTTTTCATGGCTTGGATCTAGTTTATTAGACTTCTTAAAATGTTATTTAGCTTCTGTGATACATTCATGTGTAGATCCGTTAGTTACATCCTCTACCTTTTCAAGTAAGTAAATGTACTTCTATTTGTGCAAATAATCATCCATTAATGGTGGAACCTTCTCATAAAGATCACATAAAGGGGGGGTCGGCACGTGCGCATGCCTTAGGTGAGATCTTAGCACATGTTGGGTGATAGGATGAGGCACTTGGGGTTAGAAAATAGTATTAACGGTAAATAAATGACTACAATCAATGCTACCAAACACTAACATACATGCTCAAAAAAACAATAAATTTTAAAAAATTGAAAGAACATGTATGTAAAAATGGGAAAAAGAATAATTTGAAACTAAAAATAAATGAATGCACATGAGACAAAGGAGTCTCACCGTGTGTGCCATATTTATGCATGTATCAAATTAATATTAAGCCATGGAATGAACCTAACACCAAGTATATTCTAGATAATGTTGGAATCACAATGTACTTAGAGGGGGTGAATTAGTCCTTACAAATTCAATTTCAATTTTAGATCAGTCACAAAAACCCATTAATCAATGATCCATTCATTAATTTGTGCACAACAACATACAAAATTCATTGAGTAAACCATGAGCAAGATAAGAAATGCCATAAAACAATATGTAAGTGAAAAACCTTGAAGGGGAAGAAAACCCACTGATTTTTTTTTTGATATTAGACATAAAAAGACTCAAGTGAATATTACATATCACAAGATATTTATTTATTAAGGCACCAACCCCACAAGGAGCACTAACCCCTAAACCCTTTTTGATATTACATAAAAAAATATACTTGCATGAGTATGACACATCACACAAGATTTTTATCTGAATATCACGATGATATGCTACAAAAAATCAGCTGATGGTGATCACAAGATTAAGTTCCAAACACCGTTAAACCCTTTCTCAAACCATAGGTCTCCAAACATGCACAAACTAGCAATTTCTTCACTTCTAAAAGATTCAAAATATTGTACGCATTCTTTCCATCCATCTTCAACCTGTCACACATTTTATCTGATCTCAATTCATGCTCATACACATGTAAAACTATCACATCTAGGTCACACTTCTTGCACACACACAACTAGCTCACAAAAGCACCCAAAACTATGATTTTATAAGCTCCTTCTTGATTCAAATTCAAACACAAAAATTTCCCTCATTTTTCTCAACCAATTCATCTTACAAAAATATCAGACTTTTCATAACAGCTACTGAGGATCCATATAGGTTAGCCTAGCAAAACCCTTCATTCATGCACCAAAAATCCTTAAAATCCCATCATTGGGATGAAAAAAATCTCCTAACACCAAAAATATTTTTAGTAAAGCTCTAAAAATCACCACACATTTTTAAAATTACATTTAAAAATCATCCATGGTTTCAATTTACATGAAACAATCACGATTTTTTCATTTAATGGGCCTAGTGGCTAATTGCCTTCACAAAACACATGTTTCCAACACCATGTCTTCACCTTTTGGATTCAAGATCATAAAATAACACCTAAAATATTAAATGTGACCACTTTATGGAAATTAAAGGACATTTATAACACCTCTAAATAAGTTAGAGCTCATGAAACATCCATTGGTTCAAACTACATCAATCTGTATCCTTCATCAAACAAGTGCCCAAAACGTAGTTTTACAAATGCAGCTAAGTGACACCCTTCCAGAAACTTTCAAGACTTCCAAATAAATTATATTGATTCCAAATTTATCCCTCTTCAGATTCAAGGTGATATCAAACATCACCTAATCCATCTCATGCTCCATTCAACTCAATCTTTCATTAAAAGTAGTTTTGTCCTAGAAAGCCAAAAATATTCTTGTCCACAAACTAACTTGGAAACCATATCAAAAATCATCATCATGATACAAAACATATATCAATATAAATATTTTTAATTATATTTTTAACACAAATTTAATATTCTCCTAACTCCTCATGCAGATCTAGCAATGTCAAATTTATTGAAGACTAATTCTAGTTTCCCCAAAACTTCCCTTTGACCGGTCAACCTAAATGAAACATAATTTACCATATATTAGCATTAAAACTATTTATAAATCAATAAAAACTCACATACATCACACAATGGTCATTTATTTTGCAACTCCTTTGGACAACCTTGTCCTAAACTGAACTTATTTAGAAATTGGCCTATTTGAGTGGGTTCCACTCATCACCACAACCACTACCATACCTTTATGTAAATATGGAGGAGTCCTCTACATTTTCTAATAATAATACATAAACTTGGAAGAAATTCTAGCTACTTAGGAAGAAAATATCTCAAACCACTTTTAAGCTAGGGTTTCAAACTCATAACAAGTTGTTTACCTTCTTAACATTTGTTCATAAAAACCTAACAATGAAATTACCTCATTATTTTTTAAACCTTCTAGACTCAATTTAGAAACATCCCTTAAATCCAAAATGTCTTATTAAAATCACACAATTCAAGGCGAGCATAAGAAGGTGCAATTCATGCTAGAAATGTTATTCTTCTTGACCATGTTTCACCAAAAACATCATAACTTGAAAAATACTCATCATGGAAACCTGAATTTTTTCCCACAACACAAGGAAACACCCTAATAACATCTAAAATCATCATCATGTCATAATAACCTCTCAATATTTCTCACCACCGAGACTTACATAGCTAGCCCTTATGGTTTTATATTGTATATGATAAGGTCAATTGAAAGAACACTATAAATCATCATGAAAACACTCTGTATGGTCCTAACATACCTGATACATCATGGTGAAACTTCATACATGCATCCATGAGCTCATATAGCTTGATAACTCATCGTCATGCAATATAACAATCATACCTGCCTTCAAATGAGCTCCGTGACATGGCCACCAACATTTATATACACTCTAAAACTCATGTGAGGTCTTAATAAATCTCCAATAATGATCTCCATCATTCCAACATTATTCTCAAGCTTTCAAGAAGCTCCAACCTCCATGCACCATCACCTAGACTAGCTAGGTCACATGATTGGGCTTGCAAGAATAAGCCGTCCTTATTGAATCAATTGATATCACCAAGAGCATATCTAAATAATCATGTCATCATTATTATTAGCATGTACTGACCCTCCTCCATCATCCAATTTGTTAATAATGAGGTTTTGCATCAATGAAAACAACTATGCAATAACATGCCAACAATCTCCCCTTTGTCATTGATGGAAAACCACTGAATTTCTCCCCATTTTTACATTGATGAAAAAGGAATACCTGAAGAAATATTTTATTCATCTTTATTTTCTTCATAGGATCATATTTTTATTGGAAACATCAACCAAATATCTCAAACAAGCTCACAATATTGAGATTCTTCACAATTTGTTTCCCTTTTTGCAAGCATAAAAACACCATGCTCCCCCTGGGAAAATCACATATGACCCTTGAACATGATAGGAAACATGAATAAAGCACCATCATACCTTTTCTTCAGGTTAAAATACCATCATCCACCTTCTAATAATGTAGAAATTATCATTTCTCACAAAAACCCTAATTATTCCTTCATTGCAGTCTCTAAGAACACTTGGAGATGACTAAAATAGTGGAATACACTTCATAATCATGTTAGTAATGCTGAATAAGAGTTGAAACAACATTTTTACCATCAATTTTTGGCTTACATTTCTTGTCTAGGAACAAATTTGGCTTGTATTTTATCTTTCTTATCTAAAAACTATCTCAAAGACTCATATCCTGAACAAACATCTTAGTGCATAATAGACCAAATTTGATGAGCTCAAGAACACTATGGACACCATGACCATTCAATCCACAACTCCCCTTAGAATTAAGATCACCATCTCAAGTAGAAAATCACTAAAACATGCATCTTACCTTTGTTACTTGGTTTGGGCCAAACACTTCAACAATGTCCTAAAGTTCTTTCAAAGTCCTTAACAATCATATTTGACTGAGATAATGCAATCATGAACCATATCTTGATTTCTCTTGGAGAAATCATTCAATACATACCTTGAGTTCCTTGAAATCATAATATCACCTTCAAGAGGCATACATTCATGATACCTTTTCATGATAGGACCATACACAAAATTTCTACCTATAGAAACACTTATTTGCATATTATTATACACTAATAACCAACAAAACATCAATTTAAATTTCAATTCTAGCTCCAACTTTGTCAAGGAACTTACTTTCTAGCACATGAAATCACCTAAAGTACCATCAAAAAGTTAAGTTATGTAATCCCCTATCATGAATATCTTGTTGCATACCTGAAGATTCAATTCATCATCATTGTAGCACAATTTTAGACACCCCGAGGTATATGGCATAACAATTTTGGACCAAGATTAACAAATAGGCCAAGTAAGGAGATTCTTCACTGTCATACTTATCAAAATTAAATTTTAAGGATGAATATCATTATGAAACCTTCAAAGGATACATCCATCATGCATAAGAAACACCTATAGGCCTATAGGTTACATTTAAGAGCTTAATGACTATACCCAGTCAAAAAGACACACACTTAAATCTTTAAACTGATATCCATATTCAATATCATATAAACAAGACCGAGGGATAATTTTATTACCAAAAACATGATTTTTAGACCATTCACACCTATAAAAACATCATGCTTTGCCACTCGAGTATACCCTACAACTATAGCATTCATTTCTTCTTCTTAGTCATGAAGAATCTCAAACCAACCATTTTTATGAACTGAAACATACTAGCCTTAGAATCTTGATACTCAAACACCTTGTCACCACCCTGATATTCTTTCATAGAATTTTGATAACCTCAAGAACTTTTCAACTCACTTATTACTTGAGGAAGTCACATAAGCTACCTCTTTCATATGCACTATACCGTAACTAGTCATTTGTCTCAAGAAACAAACAAGAATTGTCATGTTAGATATTAACTTTTCATTCCATAATTACTTTATATATTTTCACCAATATACACATCCTCTTTAAACTTCACACCTATCAAGAGATGATGTAAATAAATTCTTACACCAAATAAAGACCTACGGACATGTGGCAAAACATGACACTATCCATAGAGCTCCAAGAGAACATAATACCCAATATTCACATAATTTGACATTATTCAAATTTTAGGATCCATTCACAGAGTTCACAATATAATCCATACTTTATATGCTCTGAGTTTTATCAAGGAATCACTTTACCTTCTTTACAACACCAAATATGTACATACACAACCAACTAACCCTAGACCAATGAATAACCATACATAATTTTTGATACACAAACATTTATGAGGATATATTACCTGATATTAATATCCATTTGAATCTATAATAAACACCTTAATCCTTGAATCAATACCATGAAGAAAGTTTTCTAATTTTCACTACCACCTCCTCAATTAGGTCTTCATTTCACAAACATTGTCAAAAGTAAATTGTATCAAAGATTCCTAAGAATATAAAAGTGTTTATGGCCTCAAACCAATTGAAACCTAAATACCACCCTGTCAAGGTGGTTTGTAAAAACATTTATTAGAAAATTCCACCATTTTTTTCCTTCAAATTTCACATTCCATTTATACCGCCCAATAGACACTATCAAAATCCATTCAGGCCAAAGAAGCATCTAAAAAGCACAAATTTTGCTTTTTGAATTCAAAATTGAAATATGCCACTATACCATCACCTTCTAACACTTTGAACACCATATTCCTTTATTTTTAATCATGAATATCATTTACATACTAAGAGTCTCTTTGATTTTCACTCAATGTTCCAAAATTGACAATAACATACAGTCACATACCACATTTTTCATAATATTTTTATCAAGTCATCATCCTTACAAACACAAGGGGATATTAAAAATACTCTCTTTAATCCATTTATACCCTTTTAAAATTATTACTTAGGTCTTATAGACACATAGACCAACCTCTATGCTTAGATAACTCATGATGACAAAAATAGACTAATTAGGAAGAGTGAGTCCACCATGACCATTGGTCACTTTAAACTAACTACTAAGGATTTTCATAAAATCATATAGATTATACACTCATAGAAACACTTTACACCTATACTTATTGCCCATGAAAACTCAAATGATTCAATTGACTCAAACTTGACACCATGAGGTATCACAAACCATATACTCATTCAACACTATTAACCCACTGACTCAGATTGAAAGAAGATCTCTACATAAATGACATGACACTAAAAACAACTTATGTGAACTCAACATGACTCTTTACACACACTAAGTCATCTCGATTAACACCTTTACTTATAAAATGCTAACGTAGACCACAAGAACTCAAGAAAACCACACTTAAAACATAAGGGCATTAACATATACAATAACAATTGAATCAATCATATAGAACCAACAAAGCATACTTGAAGACTTGAAGTGGCATACCTTGACCTTATGAATAAGACAAACAAATACCTAAACAGCTCCCCCTAACTCCAATGCTTTATTTGAATTAGTTCACCTCCGAGAATCATAGTAGGGGTATATGAACACCATGAATACCTAAAAGAATGTCTTGAAGAGGTACCAAGCCCTCTTAGTTTCCTGTAGAACACATTCTTCTTATTTCTTCTTATCTCTACTTTGAATATACATTTCCATCCATCAATATCAATTTTTGATGAGACACCATTTCTTCTTCTCTATTCTCAAAGCCTTTCTTGACTTTTATTTTGCATCATATGCCTTTCAAATCCACTTCTTTGCATTCTTAGACCTTGAAAACTCCTATTTTGACTTGAATATACATGATAGCAGTTTCTTTGCAACATGTCCAAAACCATTACAGTTGTAGGATATTATACAACTCTTCCTCTTGAAAGTATCAACATGACTAGATGAGTCATTCAAGAAAATACTAGCAACATGACCTAATTCATTTCACTTGTATCATACAACATTCTTAGCATATTGACTTCTATTGTCTCTCCATGGCTGAGTATCTCTAGGTAACCTTCTATACTCTTTATCCCTATGACCAAATGCATTACAATTATAACAATATCCATTGAAAGTTATTTCATACCTTGAGGCATTAGGTTGCCTAATTTTCCTTGATTTTACATTGTCTTTGAGAGTCACCTTCTTCTTATCTTCATTGTTTCTATGTTCACCTTCTTCCTTTCTTGGAACCATGTTTTATTTTTTCAATTGATTTCCTTTATATTCCTCTTTGAATCCCAAATGAGCTTCATCACTTACTAATCTTTGTTTTCCAAGTAGGTCATCTAGATCATTTTCACTTTTCTCAAACTTCTGAAAGGACATGGTATTATTACTATCCTTTAGTAACTCAACCCTTAGGAACTCTATATCTTCTTCAAAATTTTAACACATAATTTATTTATCTTGGAAACTTGAGACAAGATGCTTTACCTTTTATTCTAATAATTTGATTGATTCATTTTTCTTGCATGATTCAAACTTGTACCTTTCTTCTAGCTTATGAATTTTATTTTCATGCTCTTTGACCTACAAACTTATCTTCTTGTTCTATTTCTAAACATGCTTTTTAACTCCTTTTGAATGAATTCAATATTTCCTTTTACATCCCCATCATCTTCATCAGAATAGTTGCAGTAACCTCTTATAAAATATCATAACAATGAAGAACCTTCACCAGAAGACCTCATGGCATCATTAGTCATGAACAATGCCTCATTTGAAATATATTCATAATCAGATTCAGACTCAGAATATGAAACACCACTACTAGAATCAAACGCTAATCATCTTCCTACATGTATAAAAAAATCTTTTTGTCCATCTTCTTATAATCAAACTTCTTAAATATTTTCTTGTTCTTATTATAATTATTGTACTTGTTTTCATGAATATGAAAATCATGATCATAATGATCTTCCTTTTTGTTCTTATGAGGAAAGTTAATAGAAAAATGTCCTACCTTACCACATTTGAAACATTTATAAGGAAGCTTACCTTTGTATTTTCTAGAGCCAACCTTCAATATCCTAGCCATCATTGCAAAGAGTTCTTTATCATCAATTTCTAGAGCATCATCAACCTCTTTGGTATTATTAATCTTAGTTTTAATTTCAAATCTAAAATAAAACTCTCTCTTAGGTAGTTTAGAGTCAATAATCCTCATCTCATAAGTAATCAAAGTCCCATATAACTCATCCATCTTCAGCTAAGTGAAATCCTTGGTTTCTTCTATAACAATTTTTTTTGAATCATATTTAGGAGTTAGAGATCTCAAAACCTTATAAACAAATACTTCTTCTTTCACATCCTCTTCTAACCCTTTCATTTTATTGACAACCTTATCAACTCTAAGTATATATATAATAATAGACTTTTCATCATTAATCTTAAAAGACTTAATTTGATTTATAAGGGTTTGAAGATTAGAAATTTTTACCTTTGAGTCACCTTCATACAAAAATTGAAGTTTCTCCCATGCTTCTTTTTCTGACTTGTAATGCATCACTTTTTCCAACTCAGATTCTCCTAGACCATGTATGATAGCATTAAAATCCATGGAATTATGTTCATATGCCTCCTTGTCTACTTTACTAGTAGGAGGAGTGGAAGGAGGAGTATATCCATCTTCCACAATTTTCCAAACATCAAACCCTTGAGACATAATATAGTTCTTCATCCTCAAACTCCAAAAATCATAGTTTGTTCCATCAAGTAATGGTTCCTTTCTAGTAACTAAACCACTTTCCATTTTTGCGCTTCAAGGATCTCATTCCAAGTGATAAAAATTCTTCAAAAGGACCTAATTTGATACCAATTTTTGGAAGCACAATGGACTAAGAGGAGGGGTGAATCAGTCCTTACAATTTAAATTTAAATTTTAGATCAGTCACATAAGCCATTAACCAATTATCCATTCATTAATTTGTGCATAAAAAAATATAACACTCATTCAGTAAACTATGAGAAAGATAAGAAACACAATAACACAAGATGTAATTAGGAAACCATCAAGGGGAATAAAACCCATTGAAATTTTTTTGATATTACAAACAACAAATACTCAAGTGAATATTACACATCATAAGATATTTATTTAGTGAGGCACCAACCTTACAAGGAACACTCGACCCCTAAAGCCGTGTTGATATTAAAAACAACAAGATACTTGCATGAATATGACACATCACATAATATTTTGATGAGAATATAACTGATGATATTATCCAAAAACTCAACTTATGGTGATCACAAGATTCATCTCAAAACACCTTCAAACCCTTGATCAAAACCTAGGTCTTCAAATATGCACAAACTAGCACTTTCTTCACTTCTCGATTAAAAATCTTACACACATGTTTTCCATTGATATTCAACTTGTCACACATTTGATCTGATCTCAAATCATGCTTATACACCTGCAAAATTCTCATACCTAGGTCACACTTATTTCACACACTCTATTAGCTAAAAAATCACCCAAAACTATGCTTTTATAAGATCCTTCTTGATTCAAATTCAAAAAAAAAAAAATTCCTCCTTTTTCTAGACCAATTGATTTTACAAAAATCCCATATACTTTATAACATATACAAGTGACCCATATAGGTTTGCTAGCCAAAACCCTTCATTCATGCACTAAAAATCCTCACAATCCCTACATTGGAATGGAAAAATTCTCCTAAAAATAAAAATATTTTTAGTCAAGCTATAAAATCATCCATGGTCATAATTTACATCAACCAATCAAATTATTTTGATTAATGGGCCTTGTGGTTATTTTCCTACACAAAACACCTATTTCCAACACTCTGTCTTCACCTTTTGGCTTCAAGATAAAAAAAAAACCTCAGATATGGAATGTGACAACTTTATGTAAATTTCATGACCTTTATAACACTTCTAAACAAGTTATATCTCATTAAACATCCACTGGTTCAAACTACATCAAATTTTGTCTTCACCAAAACTAGTTACCCAAAAGAAGTTTGTAAATGCAACTTATTGACACCTTTTTAGATACTTTCAAGACCTCAAAATGTATTCATTAGATGAAAATTTATCCCTTTTCACATTACATGTTATATCAAGCATCACCCAATCCATCTCATGCTCCAATCAACTCAATCTTTTATCAATATCAATTTTGTCCTGGAAAGACAAAAATATGTTTTTCCACAAACTGACTCGGAAACCATATAGAAACTAATAATTATGAGAAAATCCATATATAAATGGAAATATATATTTTTATATTTCAAAAAAACTTGAATCACCTCCCAAATCCTCTCGTAGTTCCTACAATATCCATTTTACTGAAGAATGCTTTTAGCTGCCCTTTAACTAGTCAACCTAAATGAAGCATACTTTACCATCAGTCATAATCACCATGAAATTTAACCTATTTTTAAATCAATAAAAACTCACATACATCACACAATGGTCATTTATTTTTCAAATCCTTTGGAAAACCTTGTCCCAAACTAAACTTCTTTAGAAAATGACATGTTTGAGTGGGTTTCACTCATCATCACATCCAACACCATACATTTATGGAAATATGGGTGAGTACTCTACATGTTACAATTATCATCCATGCACTAATAATCACTTCTAGCTACTTATGAAGAAAATATCTCAAACCACTTTCAAGCTAGGGTTTCAAACACATAATAAGTTGTTTACCTTCTTAACATTCGTTCATAAAAACATGATGATGAAATGATTTTTTTTTTTCTTTAACCTTATAGAATAAATTTAGAAACATCCTTGAAATACAAAATTTCCCATGAAAATCACACAATTCAGGGTGAGTATTAGAAGGTGTAATTTGAGCTAGAAATTCCCTTCTTCTTGACCTTGTTTCACCAAAAACATCATAACTTGAAACATAAGCATCATGGAAACCTGAATTTTTCTAAAAACACAAGGAAACACCATAATGACATCTAAAATCATCATAATTTCATAATAACCTCTCAATATTTCTAGACACTAAGACTTTCATAGCTATCCCTTAGGGTTTTACACTGTAAAGGCTAGGGTCAACTGAAAGAACACTATAAATCATCATGAAAACACTCCATATGGTCCTAATATACCTTATACATCATGTTTAAACTTAATACATACATAAATGAGCTCATATATCTCCATAAATCATCCTCGTATGATGTAAGCAACCATACCTACTTGAAATGAACACCTACAACATGCTCACAAACCTATGTATGCACCCTAAAAATCATATGAGTACCCAAGAACTCTCCAATAATGCTCTCCATCATGCCAACATGATTCTAAATATATCAATAATCTCCAATCTCCATGCACCATCACCTAGGCTAGCTAGGTCACCTGATTGGGCTTGCAAAAATAATCCATCCTCACTAAATCAACTTATATTAGCAAGAACACATCTGAACCATCATGTCATCATCATTATAAACATGTTCTGACCACACTCCATCATCCACTTTTTCATTAATGAGGTTTTCATCAATGAAAACACCTATGCAACAACATGACAATATCTTAATGTAATCTAAACAAAAACTTCATGATAAAGCATAAAGGAAAGCTTAAATAATTATGCATAAAACATTAAATCAAATATTAAATGCAACCTTCTTTGATTTTTAGATTGTAGGTATTTCCTTTGTGAACCAAAAGCAACCATCCATGATCAAGTAATTTCTCCAAGGAAGAGGAAGATATCTCACTAATATGGCTTGATTGCCATTTTAGTTCTTCTCTTAATACTCTTAGCCAAGTAAAAAGGGGAGATTGATTTGAATAAATATTTCCAATAACATGAAAAATATCTTAGCAAATTAAAATTTCTTACAAGGAAATGGTGTAATTTGAAACATGGTGTACTATGTTCTTTATATAACCTTCCAGTTTTGGAGAAACTTTCATCCTAGTGAATGTGGGATAAAGGGATTGTAGAATTAGAAACAAACAAGTACAATTAGAAGAGATTAATTAGATACTAGCAACTCATGGGAGTGGAGGTGATTTAATCAATCAACTAGGATTATTTCATAATCCAAATTAAGCTTATAGAAACTATTTAGAGATTATTTAGAAGGAAATTGGTAGAATTTGAAGGGCTTGAAAGGGGGGTTTAACTAATAAGAAGATTTATTAGTTAAATACAATATTTGAAGGATTAAATAATTAATTAATTAAAATATGATTATAACTAATGAAGTGATGTTAATTGGCATCTAGGATGTGGTATAAATCTAGTTAATTAATGAAGTGTTGCTAATTGACTGAGATGAAGGGGAATGTTAGATAATTAGTGGGAAAACACTAATTATAATGAAATGACGTGAAAAAGGATAATTAGTGAAATTTTCATATTAAAACTGTGTAGTCAAATTTAGGTGTCTACACTATTTCTCCTTAAATATCTCAGCCTATCCCTAAATCTCTCATTCTCATTATCCTATATTAGTGCATGATTGAAAAACACATCGATAATACAAAATATTATAGGTGTATATTGACACCTTTAATATTTCTCTCAACAATCATGTATTTCAAATCTATATATTTGCTCACATAATATATGTTCACATGCACACACACACACACACATGTGATCACAAACATAGATTTTCATAATAGGATCATAATCGTCAAGTATCCTCTCTAAACTCGTGGATATTTAAAATTGAAAATTTTTAACCTAGAATAACATTATGTAATACGCATTATAATATTTCAAATTATGTGAATAAAATATTTGAAAATCAATTTTGTTACATTTTTATTTTGATAATTATTTAATAATTTAATGACATATTACCAACACAAACCCATAAGAATGTACCCATTCATTGAATTCATTTTTTTACTATCGAGGGTTTTGAGTTGTTCCCGCACTTGTTCAATGGATTTAAAGTCATACATCTTCTCTTGTAAAAATTATTTAAAGTTACAAATATAGTTGAGATATGAATTAATAGAAATCATATAATATATTATTAATATAAACTTACAAATTTTTAAACAATGTCATCTATGCTCTTTTTTTCCCAAATGATGAGTCACAAACTTCTTCCGACTCATTATGGATTGGTTGTATTGTTTTTATAGATAAGGTAAAAATTATTTGGTTTTGAAGAGACCAAAACCCTGTAAAAAAAAAAAAAAAGAAACCAGCTAAAGGAAAACCCATAAAGCATAACACAAGGGTCATATTCAAATAGGATTGACCAAAAGGACACCCCAAAGAGAAGCATGACCCACACTAGGTCTATAAAACAGATTTTTTTATAGAAAAACATTATAAAATCCCTGGTTTCAAGATATAACTAGAAAGACCCACATATATAAGTATAACCAAAGTGACACAATTAGTTTTATTTACTAGAAGAATCATTTATTCTAGTCCTAAAGCACTAGGTCTACTATCCTTATCTCCACATTGATCATATTTCCAAGAAATGATAAGCTTTTTTAAAGAAGAAAATCGGGAGGCAAATTACCTTGATCTCGCAATGTGCTCTTCATCGTTAGAATTAGTGATCTATAGACGCGTCTTTTTCTTGCCAACAGATTGGTGGTATTATTGATAGATACTTTGGAAACCTATATTAATATCAATTTTGAACATGAAAAACTTTGAATTAATGGATTTGATGAAAAATAGAAAAATTAGTTTTATACCATTTTTTTTCAAAATTACCAGAAAAATGTTCTTGAAGGAAATAAAAGAAAGCAAAAGAATTAGATGATCTATTCATGTCAGAAGGAGAGAATATAAAAAAATGGAAAATTGTTTCCAAGATGTTGATTTAATAACTCATAACATGGTGCGTGGATTAATTGATGAAAAATGTAATCATATATATTATGTTAACATCCCCACTTATTACATTATTTTTACAAATGTACCCTTGAAACAAATCAAATTTCACCTTTCCATAAGACTTGGTGAGTATATCTAATACATGAGAATCGATAGGGAATTACTAGAGCTAGATGTGGGGGTTCAAGAATTTTTCTTGAATGTAAAGGAATTTGACCTCTACATGCTTTTTTAATTCATGGAAAATTGTATTCTTCACAAGATTTAAAACACCTTGATTATCACATAAATGATAAGTGTATTTTTTCAAGAATTTCCATATCATCTTGAAGGTTACATAACCAAATAAATTCATACACAAATCCTCATCCGGAGTGATATTCTTCCTCAATGGATAAGAGAGAAACAATATTTTTCTTCTTTCTAATCCATGAGATAGGTCCAGATTCGAGATGAAAACATATCCTATTGTTGATTTCGTGTCATCAACAGATCCGATATAGTTTAAGTTGATATATCCATATAAGAAGAACTAAAATTTCTTTGATATTCTATTCTATAATCAATAGTACCTCGTACATATCCGAGAGAATGTTTCATAGCCACCCAAAGTGGAATTTATTTGGATATTCTGTGAATCTAGAAAGATAGCTGATAGAAATGCATAGGTCTAATCTAGTATAAGTCAAGTAAATGATACTCCCAAAAAGATGTTTGTAGAGAGTAGCATCTACTTGAGGTGAATCTTGGAATCTAAAAAGTTTCAAACCTTTCTCAATTAGAGTTGACACATGTTTAGAATCGACATCACAAACTTTTCCAGAGTTTCTTAACATATTTCATATGTGAGATAAAAATGTGACGCTTTTTCTACCATATCTCTAAGTCAATATGTTAGTGAAGTAGCCCTAAATATGTCATGTTGAAGGATTTTTTCAGATCATTCTTAACATATTTGATGATATTTTCGAGATCCGTGTGATCACAAGATGATCAACATAAAAAACAAGAATTAAAATCTCTATTCATATCTTCTTAATATACATATTTGAATATAGGGGCTATAGTTGAATCCATTTTATAGTAGGTGATCATCTATTTTAATGTACCATGCTCTTGGTGCTTGTTTAATTCCATAAAGAGACTTAATTAGAAAACATACATATTTAGGATGTTTCTCATTGAAAAATCCATCTATTTGGGTCATGTACGCTTATTCTTTGAGATCATCATTTAAGAAAGAAATTTTTACATCCATCTATTGAAAATTTAATCTTTTTGTGTTATTAGTGCATAAATATTTCCAATGATATTGATCTTCATAGTGGGTTCAAATTTCTACTTGTATTCAATTCCATTTTTCTAACCATATCCCTTTTTAACTACTCGGTGATTTATACTTGTCAATAGATCCACATGCCTTGTATATTATTTTCAAAACCCATTTGTATCTAATGTATTTATTTCTTTCATGTATATTTACTAGTTTCCATGTAAGATTATTAATTAGGGAGTCACATTCATCATCCATGGCCTTCTTCCATTGTGGTTGACTAGGTACCTCTCAAATTGTATAAGGTTCGACGAAGTCAACATATGACCTCTTTAGTGAGAGATTTACCTCATTTCTCACATGTCTTCTTGTTCTAACTCTTGATGAAGTATTTGAGAGAGAGTTCAGGTGGGAGTCCTTGATGGTTCTTTGGACTCATTTCAAATGTTGATGCTACTATTGATGTGAAGAAGTTTTTTTCCAAATGACCAATATCCATGAGCAATACTTCTTGTAACTTATATTTTTTGTGTGAATATTCTTCATGCTCATCATTTGAATATGAGAGAAATCTATGAGAGGAGGTTGGTACTAAACCTTCTTTGTGGTAATGAGTCAAATTAAGAATCATCACAAACCACATCTTGAATCCCATATGTATTATGTGTCTCAGGATCCATGAGATGATATGCCTTTGAGGTAGTATTGTACCCCAAAAATATGCATTGGGGTGTCTTTAGATTGATATTTTTCCTCTTCTTGGTTGGGACATTCATGTATTTTGTACAACCAAACACTCTAAGTTGGGAGATCAGAGGCTTGTGAGTACTCCATACATATTTTGGTTTCTTTTCCTATAATATATTTTTAGGTTCTATTTTTAGAAGATATAAAATTGTTTGGACTAAGTTTTCCTAAAATTTGTTCTCCAACTTGGTAGTGGAAAGGATACAATGAGACATTTCAAGAAGTTTTGATTGTGATGTTTTGCAATGCCAATTTTTTGGGGCATATAGGGGAAGTAAATTTTTGTGTGATATCATTATCCTTAAATAATGCCAAGAATTTATTTTACGTGAATTCCCCTCAATCTGAGGGGAAGAAAAGAAGGGGCTTCCCATTCTACTAAACAACTCACTGATAAAATGCCCAAAATTTAGAAAATGTTTCACTCTTCTTCTAGAAGAAGAAAACCCTTTTCTTATGAGAATAATCATCTATGAATAACTATAAGTACTACAATCCTTGAAAGGAAGAAATTAAGGGTCCACAAAGATTAGTATGTATGACCTAAAGATGGTCCTTAGGATGGAAGGTACTTTTCTCAAATTGATTCTAATGTTGTTTGCCCTCAAGACATCCAAAATAGATAGGTAAGGAGTGGGAGAGTGGAGGAAGTCCTCGTACCATCTCCTTAGAGATGAGATGATAGAGGTAATTTTAGAAAGGTTCCAATATCAATAATACTAGAGTGTAGTAGACTCCACCGTATGTGTAGATAGAGAAACTATAGAGGATGAAAATGTATCTAGTGTAAATAAATGATCCTTGGAAAAATCTCTAGAAATTATTGTACCTTATTATAAGATCAAACAATATTTTATGCCTTTTTGGACCATGAACTCCACCTTGAGCTTGTGATTTAAGAGTTGAGATACGATAGGAGATTTATGGTCAATTATGAAATATAAAGCACCTTTGTGAGGGTAAAACTTCCCATATTGAGACGAATGGTGACATTTCCTATTCCCAATGTAACATAATCCTTGATTTTTATGATTAAAACCCAAAATCTAGTGGTTTGATCAGCAAATGAATAAAAAATATTCCTACCACCCTTCATATGCTTGTTAACACCTGCTACAATCAACCAAACATTCTCTGATGGCTGTGAAATTTAGGATATAATAACAATTTTCTGCTATACAACACAATTAGCTGATTTGAGTACTTCCTCATCTAATTCATCATCTTACTGGGATGGAACATATCCTTTGTACTTCCTCTAGTAAGAACCTCAATTGGACTTTTGATAATTAATAAAACCATATGTTTTCTCCTAACCACAATTTCCTTGTGTGAGGCCATTATACTAAAAACTAGAAGTGTCGTGTGTATTTGTTGTGCAAATGTGACACCATCGACATGATTTCTAAGACTTTTGTTGTTGTGGTTACTTCTAGGGCTACTTCTAGGACTACTTCTCATTTTTTACCTTTCTATACTTGTGAATTTTTGTTGTCTCAAGATTATGTCTTTCTCTTTAAACTCCACCGCACTATATATATGGCTTCTTCCTGCTAGAGAAAATTCACCAGTTATTCTAAGTTCACCACTTATTTTTTTATGTTCAATTTTGTGATGAATGTATTGAATTGGGAAGGAATAGATCTCAATGTGATAGGTACTACCATCTTTTCCTTAACCATCTCTCGAGTGCTACAAAATCTTCTCGTAGTACTACCACATGACACGAGAATTCCTCTACATTCTAACCATCTTTCATACTAAGAGTATGAAGTTTTTACTTGATATGGAGGATATTTTTCTGGTTATTTTCTTCATAGATGGTGAATAGAGCACCCCATGCTATATATTATGTTGTTACATCTCGTACGTGTGATTGAACCTTGTTAGAGATGTTGAGTGTGATCAACATCAAATATTTTACATTGGCCTTTTCATAATTTTCTTTCCTTCTGTACCAAAGGTACATGCTACTTTACTAGTCATAATTCCCCAAATCTCTTCAAACTAGATAATTTTGTGCATCTTCATCTTCTAGGATGTATAATTTATCCATTTTAAGATATGGGAATGAAGAGAAGAAACTTGGGTGCTAACATGCCTAAATGGAACATACATAGAAAAAAACACCAATGCATTCATCACGTGGATGAAGGGGTAAAATTTATCCTATTCCTTTATTTCCATTCTTCTCTTTGGTTTCCACACTCTTTTCCAATACACACACATGCCTTTTGACCAACATAAGACCCAAACAATTTCTTCACATGGTATGTATTCCTTGCTACACGTTTTGTAAATTGGACTTCCTTCTTCCATGAAAAAAAAAATGAAATAGGTCTCTAACAAATTTCATACATGCCAAGATAGATGTACATGCTCTAAAATAAAATGTCATGTAGGTCCTTGGTGGCTATATGGTTTTGATCTATGTTAGGATTTTTCTCCACACTGGCCATTCACCATTCCTTATCAATAAGCATATGTCAACTTGTCTTCACACACTCTCCTTGGTCATTGGTTACATTGAGTTATAGGTCAATTTACTACGTCTTTTGTTGCACAATCGATTCACGCTAAGCTAGACAATGTTTGCAGACAAAGCGAGCTCGTTTAAATCAACACATATGTTTCAAGTAATTATGTAGTCATTTCTTCACACACATTAGTAGATAAGTAGGCACTCGATACCAATGAAGATAATAAAATATGGAAAAATAATTGTATGATCTATTCATGTCGGAAGGAGATAATATAAAAATGGAAAATAGTTCCCAAGAGGTCAGTTTAACAAATTAATGGAAACATGGATATGTGAAGGAATTGACACAAATAATGTTATATCGTATATTAAGCTAACAGTTTTGTGTCCCATTTGAACCACTTGTCAAAGTAATGCTTATTTCACTAAATCTAGACTTATTCCAGTCTAAGCAACTAAAAATATAGCCAATATTGGAATCTAATATTACTATTTTTAGATTCCAAAATGTCAAATATTGGAATTATTTACACTCCAAAATCACACATATTGGATTCCAAAATTACACATATTGGATTCCAAAATTACATATATTGGAATCCAAAATCACATATATTGGAATCCAAAAATCAAAATATTGGAATCTATTAATTCTCCTTCCGGAGTCCAATATATCTGGTCACGAATTAAATTTATGAATATGTGAAAAAACATTTAATGATTTCAAGGAATCCAACATTGATATGAGAAATAATGTTCGGCATCCACTAGCCTGTATAGAGTAATGTATACATGCTCTATTTTATAAGGGATAGCGGTTTCTAGGCTTAGTGATTACTTTGAAATAATTCACTTATAAGTTTTAAGATGTTTTAAAGATTAAACTATGCAAATTTTAATATTTCAAATTTTATTGGCCAAGAAACCACTAGAATAATAACATTCACGAGATGTGAGACACTTCCATATTCAATTACTATGGTTCCATGAACCTTGAGGCAACTAGAGAATTACCAAACATGTTAAGAATAAACTTAAAGAGTGTGATGATTCAGTTTAGGAGAATGTAATTAACTATAAACCCATTCCCGATTTTTTTCATATTTAAAGTTAGATCTCAAATATACTTCATTTATTATGGTGTGATTGAATTTATGAAGATGTTATGAAGAAATTATCGAGGGTGAAAATCCATTGTAGGAGAATCTAATTAATTGTAAAACCATACAATATATATTTTCATATTTAAATTTAGATATAAATTAAACTATAAGATATATGGCATAAAAAATTTCATATTCAAATATGGATATGAACTTATTTAAAATTAATTGTAAAACTATACCATATATTTTAGTATTTAAATATAGCTATGAAATAAATTGAAATTACTTTACTAAAGGTAGAATTATAGTAAAAATTTGAAGAGTAATTTGAATTTATAATATAACACTATTCCTAAATATGGGCTTCCAAATCAACAATACAAAACATAGTAAAGCTCTAATAAAAAATCTCTGTATAATTGTTTTTGTGATCTAATATAATCCCAAACATCTTTAAAGTCATTCAATGGTTACAAAAATGCCAAAACACATATAAAAATTATTTATATTCGACTTAGAATCTATGTTAAATGTTTAAGCAATTATGTAGTTCGCAACATCATTGAACTTATTTTTCTCTAAAGAGTCATCTACAAGCATTGTATTTTTACAATTATACGATGCATTAAACCACAACCAAATGGAGTTAATATTCTTGAGATATAATTTATGATTCCCATAACCTTCATAATCGAGTATTTTGTCTTGAATAAATCTTCTGTGTAAATATGAACTCGAAGCTTGCAACCTCCAAGCCAATGTTTTGAAGGAATAAAGGCATCATGTCATCAACATTTGAATTTCTCATTGATGTCCATATTTATATTTTGAAATGTTTTTTTCATTGTTGTAAGAACTATTTCACATTAGATATGAGAAAATAATGTTTTTTAGCTCGATGCCGCCAAAAAAATTTAATTTTTAAATTCGAATCATCCTTGTGGAGGGTGTGTGCCAAAACACCGTTTATATCAAATATGATCAGTTTCATGTTGCATGTGTTTGTATCTACAAATGAAAAAAAAAAAAAAATGGTTGAGGGTGGTGAATCAATTGAAAATTAAAAAAATTCCCTTTCGATATTATTATATCAAAAATCAAATGGTTGTAGATGGTGACAAAGTTAAAATATAAGGGTGTTCCTCATTTCTTATTGTTATACTAGGAATATTTTTGTGTAAAATTTATTTGAATAGAATGTAATGTTTCAGCATGACGAGTCTTTACATACCGTATTGTAGTTATTTCATTACATTGGAAAGTGGTAATGTTTTCTAATATTGAAGAAAAAAACAATATTTAAGCATGCTTGGAATTAATTTACAAATACATATTTCATTAATAAAAACTCCTCAAATATTTGTTACATAAAATATTTTCTATTAATTCACATTTACAATTTATACACTCACACTTTGAAGTTATATTCAGGGGAAAATTTAAATTCTCCCAACTTATAATCACATAATCGTAATTTAAATAGTTACACAAAACCATCACTAAAAAGTATGAATGTATTTTATTTACAATGTTAAGTTGTATCATCACAATAACATTTTGAAATGCAAACTTTTTATTTAGCATTTACTCTCTCCAAATATTTGATGCCCTCTACCAAATTCAATACCTTTGACACTATTAGTGATTAGTATTTTTACAAATTGGTCATTAACCAAATATATTTTGAGAAATTTTCTCCTCTGCTTGTCATCACAACCATAAAATGTGTTGGAGGGTTTCCCTTTGCACCTAATGTAATACACATTGTGTCTTTAGAATTGCAGGGAACATCATTTACTCCAAAAAAATTCTATATCTTTTATTGTAATTCCATCGAATATATTGAAATGTTATTTTCCCTAGGTGATTACTGGATTCAAGTCAGTTGATAATTTTTATTGAAGGCCTTTGTCAAATTTTCAACATCAAAAGAAGTAATTTTGTCTGACCAGAATTCCATTTCAAATTTTGTTTATAATGACTTTATAAATTCTTTTAGGCCACCTCACATGTTGATAGGCTCCTTTTGAAACTTGAATGACATGTCCCTAGAGGGCAATTGGTTTTCTCATATAGGAATCCCTCCAAATCTAAAATAAGTAAGTAATTATTGTGCCTAATTGCAGGGAAGTAAATAATTTTTTTAATCAGTCTCATATCAATTATAACCAACGGAAAAAATAAACAATTTGGCTTTGTTGCTACCACTTATCAATGGGTCTTGTGTGTAGGATTACATCTTATTTACCCATAACTAGATCCTTTAATCCAAGATATATTTCAAACAAACATCAATATATTCATTATTAATAGAGCTATTGTTATGGAAAGTGAAAGTGTATTAGAAAAAAATACGGTGATCTACGTGGTAAAATGGTAAATTCAATATTAGCGCTTTAGGTAGCTATTACTTCTTGAATGAGCTTTTGGCTTGGCTTGTATAAACCTTACTAATTGCTAGTTTTGTTGATGTAAGATGTATTGTAAGAAACAATAATCAATACATAAACGATTTCATGTTATAGAAAATGAAATCATTATTGAAACTCATGTTGGTCTCCATGGTAATATGGTAAGTACAAATCAAAATGTTCTATCTTCTAAATGAATTATAGCGGCATCTAGGGTTCATTTATATCCATTGAACCACCCATTGGTAGATAAGACTTTTGATATATTGATGTGGATTAGCGACTGCTAGGTTATGCCATAATTATTTGGAATAAGCATTGATTCTAATGTTTGTATCATTATGTTGATACTAATGGTTTATGTAGACAACCAGAACCTGGTAACTACAAACTATGTAGAATTAGATGCCACCATGAAATTTTGAAATAGGTTATTTGGTAATTCCTTCTTTGAAAATGGTTTTGCTTCTAGAATTAGATGATGTCATTTTCTATAACTTTGTGATCCTTAGAAATAGTTATGTTTAAAAATATGCATGGCTAACATACTTGGTTCTGTTTGTATATTTGTGTTGGTTACCACCGCATACCAATTGTTATTTTCTCCGGTTGTTGGTCAACCGCATAAACCATTAATTTTTATAAATTTGTGGGGCTTAGTAGTGGTTCTTATTTATGAATGTAGATAAATAACATACCAAGATTTGATTGCATATTCATGCATGATGTGGATGATTTATCCTCATTTGTCATCGAATCTGGTGAGCATAGAGTACTATCAAAACAATAAAAATAATGGCAATTGATAACATGAGTTCATTAAACATATTTATAAAATGATTGAAGTTAAATCACCATGTTGATTTGGTTGTGTAGTGTCACGTTGAGAGGTTTATACATCAAATCCTATTTTTCTTTGGTTATCTGCGTAAATAAGAAATGTGTAAGTATATTTTTTCGTTTGAAATACATTTAACATAATCACAAGTTCAAGTTGTATTCTGGTACGCAAATTTCTTCATATGAGAATAGTAATGTTTCAAAAACATTTCCTGACTATGTGTCTCTACAATAAAAACAACAAATAGATTGGATTCAACTAATGCATGTAATACAACATTGCCACTATAAATAACTAATACTAAATAATTCTAGGAACAACATTGAGAAAACATCTCATACTAGAACTCATATGATTGTTCTCAAGGAAAAGGATTTTTATTTCCTTTTAGCCTAATTTAGCTTACAAGATTATGAATTGTTGTGGAAATTTTCCATCCAATCCCTAGTTACTTCTTCTCTTTCATCATTGTTATCATCATAGTTGTGCACTCCATTTATTGTGTACATAAGACACAAACTTTTAAATTGCTCGCTGCTATCATAGAGTCTATAACATCCATCTAGAATTGATTCTTCACTATCTTTAACCTTTTCCATTTTTTTTTTTTGTTTCTCTCAACATTTTTGAATATTAAATTGGTATGAGAACAATAATAATACAATCTAGCACACTGGTTTCAATAACTATTAGCAACTCCATTATTATTTCAGAAGAAATATCGCTAGACAAATTGCAAAAATTAGTGATAACACATTCTACATTGAAGGGATCAGTGGTAGTAATAGCATGTTATAGTTGATGAAAGCAGGAATGGGTATGCAAATTGACAAGTAAATTCTTCTATGTCCTCCATATTTTTCAAGTATATTTTCTTCCATTGTCACCACATAGTTGTCTAATATTTTTCGAGCCTTGACAGGAAAAACTCCTTTCGCCACCTAGTCCTTTTTGTTTAGACTTTTCCCCTATGTGGGAATCATATTTTCTCTTTCCTTTTCTCTCTTCACCTAATAGTACAAACAACGGGTGTTAGTGTGATTCATGTAATTTAATTTTTCAATTACATTAAATTCACTATAGGATGTCAATAGATCAATATCTGGATGCTTGTCTTTAAAAATTTATAGAAATTTTGCTCTCATTTTTCTATCTCTTTTTATTACGCACTAACAAGAATCAAATGTCTCGCTATTACACCTTCTGAAGAGATCCACTTAACAATATATCCCCTTATTGTAATTTATATGCTATCACCGATAGTCCTTTGTCATTCACTCCTCTGCAGAGCCCCGAATGAATTCCTTGTGAATATTGCCAATGAATTAGGCTAAAAGTTATCCTAATTATCTTTAATAGGTGAACAATAAATCCCACCATATCTAAACAAATCAAATTTTGTAGTCCATTTAGTCCATATATCATCCAAAAATAATAGAAAATTCCATTTGTCATATAGATTGTTGGTTGTGTTTGTTTTTAAAATCAAAAGGCATTGATTCTCAAAATTCTACATTTAATGTACATTCATATGGTTTATATTTTTATATAAGGAAGATAAATGTTAATAAAAATGCAATAAAATTAAAATACATTACCCTCCACTCCTCTATTTTTTTTTTTGTCAATCCGGGACATTGAGGACATCCAAGTGATTTCCAAATTGATCTAGCTTTATACAAAAAATCAATAAACTTGGTTTCTATCCAAGTTATATTCACTTCATTATGTTGTTTGCAAATATTAGTAATGGATTTTTTAGTTGCATTTGTAGAAAGAATGCGAGCCCTTCAAAATCCTAGCCTCTTATGTAAAGACTTATAAGTATGTGAGCGCAAAATCTTTTTTTTTTTTATACGTATTGTATATTGGTCATCAAGTATATAAAATTTAACATCATCCCTTTCCAATTATTTTGTATCTTGGAGCTCCATAACCTTATTTTTATACTCGAGAAGGGAAGAAGAATTTCATCTCTTTGTGTAGGAATAAAATTTATCAACATGGAGTGCACGAGAAGGTCAACATTCTCATAATCTACAGGATGATACCGATACTCTGAAGGTGCTATATAGTACCTAGAAACATCAATTGAAAACACTTCACCATTAAACAAAAAGTAATCAGATTGTTGAATAGTTGAAAGTTCTATTTTTGTGAATATATTGGTTGCTTTCTTCAGCAATGCAATTGATTTGGTATTCTTTTTCAACCCCGCAACTTTGATATCAATGTATCGAGCTCCAATTTAGCCAAATATTTTCTCCTCAAAGTATAGTAAACAACTTGGCATATTTAGGCTATGAAAGAAAACCTTTCTATTCAAAAATGATAAACGTAAGAGGTTGTATCACCTCTATAAATTTTTGAAATACTGCAAGCATGCCACTATGAATGTCTTCGTATTTGAATAGACAGCTTTTTTCTTTATCTATTAACAACCCCAAATCCCAACCATATATTTAATAGGAAAATTATGTTTTGTCTTCTAAGAACCTCATTTCCCGTTTCCTAAATAAAGAAACATACAACTACATATCTAGAATAAGAAACTTAATATTTTCATAGTCAATGTGTTCAACTTAAACATGCAATGTACATGAATCAATAACTAAAGAGGATATAACAATTTTGACTTCCTCATGTCTATCATCTATAAAAAAACTACCACAGGTCATTGTAGTAGTTGTCAGGGTCATGGATTTCAACAAACCATTCCTCATATCTTTTTTTCTAGTACTCAACTCCTTTAATGAATGGAATTTCCAAGAATGGATTGCGACCAATGGAAGACATTTTACCTATAATTGGAGTAGAATATATTAATAATTACTTCACATATGGATTAATTATTTTTCCCATTATATGATAATGAATGTAATTATTAGCCTTTGTGATCACCAATCTCTATAATACATTACTTTTTATCATTGGTGAGTAATCAATGTAAACATTAGCGACCACTAGGATTCAATCGGACATGATATCTAACCTTCAATCTAGTTACTATAAATTATATTTTGTGATCACATCATTAATACCAGAAACTATGCAAAATTGTTCTTGACAATTAACACACAACATATTTTGGAAGGATTATCCATTGTCTAACAACCATCCACATTGTGTAGATAGCATGAAAGGAACATTTGAAAACATAGATGTTAGTGAGAGAGAGGATTTAAGTTGACATATGAATGGAGATTTTTAACATTTTTTTGGTAATTAACACCAAATGAATGGAATAGCGTAAAGTCCATTACGATTTAATTTTTCAAATTTTTTAGCAGAGTGTGTGAGAAAAAAAAATAAGCTGGTTGCTAAGCATAATTTGTTAAACATAAAAATGTTTAGTTGTCACATAACACATTTTGTAAAGAATAACATAGTCCCCCCTAATACCTAACAAGTTTTATTTAAAATCGAGCATTGGAGTATGTCAGTAATTCACATCCATTTGTATCAAAGAAAATGCTTCATGGCCATAAATATCCATTACTAATTAAAAGGAATGACATAAAGACCACTAAGCTTTTCCGGTTCTTGATTTAAAAAGAGAGATAAAATAAAAATTCATTTTGTATCCTATCAGCGTCAAGGTTCCCGACATTACCTCTTGTGGTTGTAACCATTATCTCTACACTTTTTAATCGATATTATTTTTCAATGACTATAACTTTATCATATTGGCTTGACTATTCCTGACGGAGCCAAGTGTTGCACTACAAACCCTTGGGAGGGATGAAGCCTTATATTATTCTCATAAGATATATTATTTATGTCGTATAATTCAGTTAGGTTCTTATATTATAGAATGTGTAGATACCACTAAGCTACATTACTAATTGTAAGGAATAATATAGTGACAACTAGGCTCAACAATCTCTCAATTTGAAAAAAGGGACCTCTAATCTCCATTACTAGTTGAAAAGAATAACATAGTGGCCGCTAGGCTCAACATTTTATTCATTTGAAAATAGATATATAATAACAAACAATGGTCTAGCTTAGCAGCCACTAGGATCCTATGATTACCAATTGTCATTGTAAGCACTATCTATTTAGCTTTGGACTAATATTTTTTCAATGATAATAATTATATCGTATTGGCTAGACTTCGTATGGTGGACCCAATTGCAGAACTACATTCTAAAAAGATGGATGAAGACTTATATATTTCACCTAAAATATATCTTTGTAAATTATAATCCATATTCATTCGTATCAAATAAAAATCCTAAAGAAACTGGTAGGCTCAACAATTTCTTAATTTAAAAATAACTATTGAATAACAAATCATGGTCTAGCTTAGTAGCCGCTATGATCCTTTCATTGCCTCTTGTTGTAGAAATAAATGTATGTACAAATTTAGATTGGTTATATTTGTCAATGATTATAATTTTATCAAATTAGTCACATGTTACCTAGTGGAGCCAATTATTGCACTACTTTCCATCGAGAGGGATCAAGAATTTATCTTCGTATCAAATAAAATTCTTGATGACCACCAAGCTCCATTACTAGTTAAAAGGAATAACATTGCAGCCGATGGGCGCAACAATTTATAAATTTGTGAATAGATATATAATAACAATAAATGGTCTAGCTTAGTGGCCGTCGGGATCCTATCATTACAATTTTCCATTGTAATCACTATCTATTCAACTTTACATGGTTAGTGCTTTTCATTGATTTTAATTGTAACATATTGGGTAGAATTCACATGGCAGACCTAATTAATGCAAAGACATTCCATCGAGGGTCATCTAGTATTTTTTATTTCTCCTAAGATATATCTTTGAAAATTATAATCAATATTCATTTGTATAAGATAAAAAGGTATCAACCACTAGGCTCAAGAATTTCTTAATTTCAAAATAATTGTTGAATAACAAATCATGGGCTAGCTTAGCTACCTAGACAATCATATCATTACCTCTTATCATAACAATCACTATCTGTATAGATTTAGATCAATTGTAATTGTCAATGATTATAATGTTATCAAATTGTTTACACGTTACCTAGTAGATTCAATTCCTACAATGATTTCCATTGAGAGGGATTAAGACTTTCTATTATTAGCAAAGAAAATGTTTACTTGACCATCACCTTAGTTACTAGTTGAAAGGAATAACATAGAGGACACTAGGATTAATAGTTTTAAATTTGAGAATAACTATATAATAACAAAAATGGTTTATCTTAGTGGCCACTAGGCTCCTATCATTACCATTTTTCATTGTAATCACTATCTTTTTTGCTTTGGATCGATAGTGTTTTTCATTGATTGTAATTATATTGAGAGGATTCAAGACTTATTTATTTATCCTAAGATATATCTTTGTAAATTATAATCCATATTCATTTGTATCAAATAAAAATCCTAGCAGCTGCTAGGCTTAACAATTTCTCAATTTCCAAGTAGCTATTGATTAACAACTCATGGTCTAGCTTAGAGGCGCTAGGATCCTTTCATTACCTCTTATTGTAGTAATCACTATATTTACATCTTTAGATTGATTGTAATTTGAAATGATTATAATTGTATTAAAGTGGCTACATGTTACCTAGTGGAGTAAATTATTGCACACGTTTCGTCGAGAGGGATCAATATTTTCGGTTCGTATCAAAGAAAATTTTTAGTGATCACTAACCTCCATTACTAGTTGAAAGGAATAATGTAGCAGCCACTAGGCTCAATAGTTTCTAATTTTTGAATATCTATATAATAACCAACAATGGTCTAGCTTAGTGGCCTCTAGGATCCTATAGTTATCAGTTGTCATTATAGTCACTATTTGTTTTGCTTTGGATTGATAGTGTTTTTCATTAATTGTAATTGTATTATTTTGGGTGGAATTTACATGGCAGCCCCAATTGTTGCACTACATATTTATCTTGTATAAGATATATCTTTGTAAATTGGAATCCATATATACCCCTAAGAGTAAGTGATATTTTTTGTAGTTTTGATAAGATAAATCATTGCAACATATAATTCACATTGGTTCTTATCAAAGAAAATGCATAACAACCTCTAAGCTACTTTATTTATTGATTAAAATGACATATGGTCCATTGGGCACAACAATTACTTAATTTGGAAATAGCAATAGAATAAAAAATCATGATATAGCTTAGCGGTCGCTAGCTATATACCAATACCTATTTTCATTGTAAACACTATCTTTATAACTTTGAGGTGCTACTATTTTTCATTGTTTTAATGTAAAAACCTTCTGGAATTTTAGAATTTTCATGCCACATGTCATTATTTTTGGTAGCTATTTATATTATAATATCACAGTTTCATATAGTTTTAAAATATTTTATAATCATTTCTTTATATATAAATTTTGTAATAAATGTGTCAATTATAATGTTTTCTAATTATCAGGTTCAAAACATGCCACATGGCATAGAGTAATTGGATAATTATTTTTCATTATTGCACTACATCTAACATTGTCTAGGTCGATTTTGATAAAAATAAAAATAAATGTGCCTATACATTCATACACTTTATTTATTCTATTTTATTATAATATTATATGTTTTATTACGTTTTAACTATTTTAAGCTATAGCCAATAACAAAAGGAATTGTTTTCAATATTGTTTATTTTTTCAATATCCCGCACCTTTTCTTAATGAGTGGTAAATTCAAATTTCAAATTGTGAATTCCCGCATTTTTTAGAATTTAAAATTTCAATATTAACAAAAATCCTCGCTCTAATTTTCAAATTTCCATATCCCACACTTTTTATATTTTCAAAATTTCTAATGTGGACTGTGCGAGGAAAAAAATATTAAATGCCCCAGAGAACTATTTTTAGGTTTTTTTTTCGGTCTTACATAATAACAACTCGTGAAATCATAGAACAGGACAAGAAAATCGAAGATCAGTAGGCCAAATTTGAAGAATCCGATTATTTTGGCCAGGGAACAATAAGACAATATTTATAATCTCATTCATGGATTAACAAAAAGGGAAAAATCAGCAAGAATAAGAAGGGTGCACACATATTGGGAAGCAAAATGGGTTGCAGAAAAATAATGCAATTAGTTAGATCGATACAGACGGTGGTTTGAACAACATCACCAAGCACAAAATAATCTCAGATATAAACTAGGTATTTATCAAAAATGTATATTATACCAAATGTGCACCTTTTTTATCGTGGGCTTGCTCATTTGTTTTATCTTCAACTAGATCATGTCTTTTTCACATCAGCCCAACCATGTTTCTCCATAAAAAATGGGCTCCACGACCTAGCTCGCTTACCAATTCCTTCTAATCGCTTTTTTCAAAATACTTTGTGCTTACTATTTCTTGTCTTTTCACATCATTCCATCCTTTCTTTTCCCTACAAAAATGTACTGTGGCCCAAATCTGCTTACCCATTCCTTCGATCATTTTATCACATAGCCTTTTTCTTCAAGAAAACAAGGAATCATTGCACCCAACCGAAGAAAATTTAATCCCTTTTCATCTCTGGTTTATATTTCATTTGAACGCTTTCAAGTTTTTGTCAATCTATTTCCCCCTCTAGATTTTTTTTTCCCGATAATCACATAATCAATGGTTTTTAAAATTGTAATGTTTAGTGAGAATCAAATTATTGTTTTCATATTCATTACATCTACCTTTTTTCCTTTCAATATAATGATAGAAAAACCTGAGGTAAATATTTCATTGTACCTTATTTATATGGTTGCACATTGAATTTGTGAGAATATATTTGAGGTTAACAAAATGGTTTAAAACCTGTAAAATCATATTAAGTATACAATTTTGAGATATTTTTTTTGTAATGAAAGGTAAACATATTATATATACACCTATATATATATATATATATATATATAATTCACAAATAGTTTGAAGGGACTCTACCATGTTACATAGAGGCTCGAAATCTAGATAATTTAGTGAATTCATAAAAACATATCAACATCCAGATATTACGATAAATCGCAACTATAGCCAAAAGGAAACTACACAAAGGAGAAAAAACAAGGACAAAACTACAAAAAATCAGTGAGAAAACAAAAACTAAACAACTAGGCAGTCACACAAAATATTACTTCTTTGATGCTCTGTCAATTTTGGCCCTCACTGACTGCAATGAACTAAAGAGAGCCAAGGAAGTGATTTGAGAGGGATCCATTTTATCTAGCTAATAAAAACATGGTCACACTCTGAGTCCTCCCAAATAGCAGCAGGAATATCACTAAGCATGCAGACACTCTTAACATGTTTCTCCATGAAATCATAGATAACCTTGAGAGCAGAAATGTTGCAATCATGCCTATCCTTTGAATTCCCAATCTATTATCCAGAGAGTTCAAATTTTTGTAGATTTCATTGATCTGACCTTCACCAAGTTTAGAATCTTCATCCAATTTCCTTTTACCCTTTTTCTTTGATAA
Organism: Taxus wallichiana var. yunnanensis; assembly: GCA_018340775.1. Classification (NCBI taxonomy): domain Eukaryota; kingdom Viridiplantae; phylum Streptophyta; class Pinopsida; order Cupressales; family Taxaceae; genus Taxus; species Taxus wallichiana. Next base: position 134,660,717 of record CM031243.1, read on the forward strand.
TTGTTTAATGTCTCTTTTTAAAATTTCTAGCTCCTTTTCCATGTTATCAATTCTTTGTTGAAGGTCCTCCTTCTTTCTCCTGAGTAGAGCCACTAGGCCCTGTGCTGCTAATGTGAAGGAGATTCTAGGTAGTTTCAATGTCCTTACTACTACAAAGTACTCTACTAAAGGGAAAAGGGTGATTATCAGGATAAGAGGGGTTCTTGGTCTTGAATTTTCTTCATTCAAGAAGGAATGGTGGTGGGGTTAATGACATGGTTGAGATTAAGAGAGTGAGGGGTGGATATAATGACAAGGGAAAAAGGGATGGTAGTGTGATGGGTGAGATAATGGTGGTGAAGGAGGAAAATGATGCTCTGATGGAGTGTATTAGCTCGGGAATGGTTTTGGAACTCTAAAATGGAGCGTTCCATAGAATTGAGGATGTAGTGAGGAAAATAGACTTGTAGGTTCCTACGGAAATGATTCAAAAAAACCAAATGCTTAATGGGAACCGTAATATACCTTCCTTCAAGTGTGATAAACTAGACCATCATCTTGGAAATATCATCAAAGGGTGTTGGGATGGAGTTTATCTTAATGCCCGTAGTAACAAACTTGAGTTCTTTGCCCACTTCAAGAAATTTTTCTGGCCTTTGTGTTCTTGTCAATTATTTCGTTAAATAATATAATACCATCCAAGCTAAGACCGGTTACCTCTGTAATAAGTTCCTCTATGATTTGAATTCCATGTCCTAAATTGTATATATTAAATATTTTAATCACTATGTATTTATGTATTTTAGTCATGATGATATAATTATTTTAAAACAATATTATCAATAGGCCATGTATTATTGGTGGAAGATAGAGTGTTGTCATATATATTAATTCATTAGGGTTGCTATGGAAGGCCACAATATTATTAGTCTCTATGGAAGGCCACAAACTAATATGTTGAACATTAGGGTTGCTAGCAATTAACACATTAATGAATTATATTCTTAGCGTAGCACCTGGTAGGTTATGTTCAACATATTATTTCGATATTATTTGTCACTAGGATTTAAAAAAAAAGAAATCTATTGTAAGCTTAGTGGCCACTAGGGTATACCACAATACCATATTTGCAGCTTAGCAATCGGTACTCAATAACGGATATTTGTATCTTAGCGATCGGTACTCAATAATGGATATTTGGAGCTTAACATTTACTAGGGTTTCACAAACTAAAGTAAAACAACGCTTTCGACCGGATTTAACATTTTAAGTGAAATTAAATTGATCTTAGTGGTCGCTAGCCTTTATAATGATGTAATAATTCAAGCTTAGTGTTCATTAGGATTTAACCCATAATATTTGGGGAATAACATCTACAAGAATTTAACACATTAAATTAAGATTTCAGGAGGCTATCCTTTTCTAGAATATGCATACTCATAGTGTTTGCAAGTTTTATGTGGTAGGCATTATTAAATTTTTGTCTAGATGGCATCTAGTTGCTTAGCTTAGAATTTGACAAGGTGAAGAATGAAATTTTTAGCTTAGCATCTGCTAGTTTATGTTGCAACATATTATTTGAAGAAATGTTATTTCTAGGATTAAACAAATGTTAGATATTGCAATATTAGTGGACGCTAGGTTATGCATCAAAACATTTTATGATATTAGTGATCGGTACTCGATAACATATATTTTTACTCTTAGCTCGCTAGACACTACCACATCATAATATTTAGAACATAGTTGTCGCTAGGATTTAACAAAATAAACAAAGATGTTGTGAGTCTAGAACCCGATAGGTATTTCCAACACATATTATTTGGATCTTAGCGGTCACTAGAGTTTCAAAACTGAAAAAGGTAGTATGAAATTAATGGCCACTACATATTGCCACAACATAATATTTAAAACAACACTTTCAACTAGGTTTAACATTTTAAATGAAATTGATTTGATCTTACGGTCGGCCTTTACAACGATGTAATAATTTAAGCTTTGTGCTCGTTAATATTTAACCCCTAATATTTGGGGCATAACGGTTACAAGAATTTAACACATTAAATTAAGATTCCAGGAGGCTAGTGTCTGCTAGAATATGCATACTCATAGTGTTTGCAAATTGATAGTGGTAAGCTTTAACAAATAAAATTAGCAAATTTCAAGCTACATGGAATCTATTTACTTTCACAATAGAATATTTTTATCTTATATTTCTTGAGCATTTAACAAGACAAAGAATAAATTTTTTAGCTTAGCATCTACTAGCTTATGTTACAACATATTATTTGAAGATATGATGTCGCTAAGATTCAACAAAAATCATGTAAGATATTGTGATCTTAGTGGCCACTAGGTTATGCATCAAAAAAATTTGATCTTAGCGATCAGTACTCAATAACATATATTTTGAACTCTTAGGCCACTAGGACACTACCACATCGTAATATTTGGAATATAGAGGTCGCTAGGATTTAACAAAATAAAGAAAGATATTGCAAGTCTAGCACCCGATAGGTATTGCTACAACATATTATTTGGAGCTTAGTGGTCACTAGGGTTTCACAAACTAAAGTAAGGTAGTATGAAATTAGTGGCCGCTATGTAATGCCATAACATAATATTAAAAACAATGCTTTTGACCAGATTTAATATTTTAAATGAAATTTATTTGAGATTAACAAACTCTACCATTTACAATGATGTAATAATTTAAGCTTAACACTCATTTAGATTTAACCCATAATATTTGGAGCATAGCAATCACATGTATTGAAAAAGTAAATGAAGATTCTAGGAGGCTAGTGTCCCTAGAATATGCATACTCATAATGTTTGTAATTTGTCAAAGCAATATGCTTCAACAAATAAAATTAACAATTTTTTATCTACATTACATCTAGGTGCTTCCACAATAGAATATTTCTAGCATAGATATCTAGAGCATTTAACAAGACAAATAAGTAAATTTTTAGCTTAATGTCTGCTAGCTTATGTTGCAACATTTTATTTAAAGATATATTGTCACTAGGATTCAACAAAAAAAGTAAGATATTAAGAGCTTAGTGGCCACTAGGTTATGCCTCAAAAACATTTTCTAAGCTTAGCCATCAGTTATCAATAATGGATCATCATAGTATTTGGAACATAGCGGCCACTAGGATTTAACAAAATAAAGAAAGATATTCTATGTCTAGCATCTGATAGGTATTGCCGTAACATATTATTTATAGCTTAGTGGTTGCTAGGATTTCACAAATTAAATTAAGGTAGTATGAAATTAGTGGCCGCTACGTACTATAACAACATAATATTTAAAAATAATAATCGAAAGGATTTAACATTTTAAGTGAAATTTATTTGAGCTTAGTGCCCGCTAGCTTTGTCCAACCATCTAATAATTTAAGATTATATTTCATTACAATTTAACCCATAATATTTAGGGCATAGCATTCATAATAATTTAACACATTAAATTAAGATTCGAGGAGGCTAGCATCCGCTATAATATGCATACTCATAGTTTTTGTAATTTTTTAGTGGTATGCTTTAACAAATCAAATTAAATTTTTTTATCTACATGGCATCTATTTTCTTTCATAATAGAATATTTTGAGCTTAGACGTCTCAAGAATTTAACAAGATGAAGAAAGAAATTTTTATCTTAACATCCGCTAGCTTATGTTGTAACATATTATTTGAAGATATGTTGTCACTAGGATTCAACGAAAAACATGTAAGATATTACGAGCTTAGCAGCCGCTAGGTTATGCATAAAAACATTTTCCAAGATTAGCGATCGGTGCTAGATAACAAATATTTTAAACTCTTAGGCCACTAGGACACTACCACATTGTAATAGTATGAAATTGCAAGCTAAGTGGCCGATAGGTTATGCCTAAAAAACAATAATGGGCTTAACAATCGATACTCAACAACAAATATTTTGGAATCTTAGGATGCTAAGTCACTATCACTGTTGTAAATTTCTAGATTTAATGTTGCTAGCATTTAACAAGTCAAAAAATTAATTTTGTGGGTTAGCATTCACTATATTATGTTGAAAAATATTTGTTTAAGATTTGGTGTCACCATGATTTAGCAAAACAACATGTAAGATATTGTGAGCTTAGCGATTGGTACTCATTTACAGATATTTGAGCACAAAGTGTGTGCTAGTTTATGCCACAACGACATATTTGGAGCTTAGCATATCAAAACAACAAATGCATGTTTAGGTGAGTATAGAATTTGGAATATATACATGAACATTCAATCAATTATAAATATTCATCTATTAACATGTCATACATATTATAGTGCTTACCCACCTATCTCAGATACTACAATTTATGATTCCTTGTAGTTCTTCCTTAACTATTGGTTGTGGTTGAAACGAGTCCGTGAGGACAGTTGCTTTCTACGGGTTTTTTTCTCTCATTCAAGACTTATTTCATCATCTCATTTTCGTGCCTCCTCAATAACTAATTTGTAAATTTGAGAATCTTTGGTTATCTTTTTCATGTCAAAAATCAGGCTTCTATATAACACAGTTGACTTGTCAAGAAAATCCTTTTGACTACCAATTGATTTTTGGCAATTTCCTTTAGAGTCTCTATTTTTGTAATTTTTCCTTGTTCTAGAAAAAATATCAATGACATGTGAAGTTTCTCCTTCATTCACCTTAGTTATTATCCTTTGAAAATTAATCAATAATTTCTTAAGAGATGTTGTGAAATATTCATCAGAAACCAATTCATGGTTTCCTTTAAATACTTCCATGACTGAAGCTTCTATGAAAACATTGTTTCCTCTAGAAATAATGTCATCAAAATACAAAGAAAATCTTCTTACCCATTCATTCCATTCCCTTAGTATTTCCTTCATATAATTAGCATATGTCTGACATATACCAATATTTTCCATGGTCATAATTGAAGTGTCTTTACAAATGCATTTTTCAATGGTCTACTCCATCTGTATTAATGTTTTCTACAATGATTTCATCCATGTAATGATATTTTTGTTCTTTGTCAATGATGGTTCTTCTTGCACCTTTACACCGATTCATTCTTGTATATCGTTGTACAAGTCATGCAATGTCTCTTCTACATCAGAAACTATGCTGAGAGGAACTGTGGCATTTAATTAAGTTTTAAGATCTTTATTTCTAACATGTACTCCCCTCACTACTTTTATGATTGCTTCAGATGTAGCCCTTAACAAGTATTTTGGATCTTCCTCATATTGCACCACTTGGGATCCTTTGGCTTTCCTTTTCTTTGTAAGAGTGAAGAGGTATTCTAAAGTTTCACGCCAAATAATGGCTTGTTGTGTTGACATATTATTTTTAGTTACCCTTTTCAAGGTTCTCGTTCTTGAATTTAATTCAATTTTCACTAAGGGATCTTCTTGTGCCTCCTAATTTGGATTTTCTTTGTAGGTAATTACGAATTTATCTACCCAATCTTGTATGGCTTCATGTGAAGTGGAGGGAGAAGATTGAGAGGATTATCTTTGGAGCTTGGTTGGCTGGAATTTCATTTTGGATAGTATCCTCTTATTCACTTGATGAAGTTAAGGCATATGTAACCCAATTTGGATCTTTATTTGTTTCATACAAGACTTATAGAAAATCAAATTGAGATTCATTTGGTGGAGATAAGGGAGCACAAGGCTATTGTGAATGTTTTGAATACAAATATTTCTTTCTCTTCAATTGTTCTCAGAGGTGGAACTTCCCTATCTCCTTCATATATTTTATTAAGTAGGTTATATTGTGTTTGGGTAATCCATACCCAGTCATTATCATCATGCATGTGAGCATACAATATATTTAACTATCCTTTAAGCAAATTTAGGTGCTTGGAAACCCTTTTCCTTTTGTCATACTTCCTTACATGGTTTTTAGGGAGGTGAAATTAATTTCTATGGGCTGAGGAAGAATTCAAATTGATCTACCTATTAAATATTCTATATCCCACATAGACTGGGAAGGGGGGATGTGTTTCAAGCTTCTTCTCCTTACACTTTAAATAAATATTGTTGAAAATCTGATATGAAACCTCTTGTTCTACCCATCTTTCTAACACATAATATGGAAATTAAAAAGGTATAAGGAGCCCCTCATTCATGATAACTGTATATTCTAGATAGAAGAGTACAGATCCCATTTTCCTTATAGAAATGAGGATGGCATCAGATATTCTCGGTGTTGCCATTTAATGTAATTTTTGGTAGAGAGAAGGATATAAATAAGTGCATATATCTTGAATTTATGATCATAAACAATGGGTGTACAAGTATGAATATTGCTCATTTACATTCAAAGGGCTCGATGGATACAGATTTGACATAAATCCATACATTCGAGAACACCAAAGACAACATCAAGAAGATAGGAAGACATGTAAAATGATTTCCCTTTGTCAACGAAATTAGTTATTTGTCTCACTAAATTGATACGAGATAACCTGAACCGAGAAGGAGTCTTGGTATCATTAATAATAAAAGAAATTAATGGGATCTAGGAAATATCCACCTTAGATATTGAAAAATTTCCATATAGCCTATTCATGATTTCCATGTCAATACGGACTCTGTCCGAACCTTTTAATAAGGATTTTAGGCAGATTAGAATCATCCATATTATCAAATGTGCCAATTTCCCAACTCGTAAAACATCTCTTACTCTCCTTTAGGCCATCCAAGACTTGACTATTTTTGAGTTGTACTAGGAGTTTGGCTCTAGAAGTTTATAAAAACTTTTGTATGCATTCCCAACAAAAAAACCTATTCTCTTTTTCCATGATTTAGAAAATAATGACAAATCCTTGGACTTGGCATGAATTAGATAGGAAGTGATCACTTATTGAAATGGAAGCAACTCTGGTTTAGTGACAATTAAATGGATTTCAGCTCTTTTTATCACCCTTATGTCTCAAAAACCGTAACACTTTCTCTTTCGATAAACCCTTTGTCTACGACATCAACATCAACACTTTCATTCTGAATTGTAGAAAATAAAGATGAGTAATGCTGAAATTCATCATGTATAGAAGTTTGGATCGAACATGGTATCTCTTATTACTTTCTTATCCATGTTGGAATATAAATAAGCATCTATCATCTTCATTACCCACTCTCTTGACATGTTGAAAAATTAAAGGGCCATGAACATTGAACACATCATTAACATACACAATTACTTGAGAGAAAATGATGTAATTGATTTTACGAAAACATTCATATTTCCCTTATTATGAATATTAGGTAATCTTAGAAAATAATTTCCAAATAAATGAAAGTGTTAATCCTAGCAATCGTTATGGTTAGAAATTACTAAATATTTAGACCTTAGTGGTCATTAGGAATTATTCACAGACTTACTATTAATGGAATGAGAAATGTGCGGATGTACATTCACCCATGAGGGTCAAGATATATGAAGTTTTAACCATGTAGTTCACTAGGTGTCACTCTAGTAAAATATTAATGCAATGATTTAAGTCTGTCAATAGAAGCATTCTTGAGGCTTCAAGACTTATGTAGTTCAAATCCTATTGATCACTAAGTTCAGCCACAACAAAATATTTAGAGATTGGTCATATCTATGTATTATCCACTAGAAAAATATTATTAGAATGAGAAAAATTTCTCCGATATTTGAACTTGTGGGGTAAATATATATGTAGTGTTGATCTTAGCATTCGCTATATTCAGCCACAACGAATTATTTAGAGATTTTTCATATCTAGGCTTATTTCAAATCCCAATTATTATTTTAAAGAACAATAGAATGACAATCCTTTCACTACTGATGGGTACAAACATAAATATTTTTATCCTAGCGATCATTAGGGTCAGCCACAACATATTTTTTAGATTTTAACGTTTTATAAGAATCATTAACAAATAAATACATACTTCTTATCATAGTTGTTACTACGATTAGCCACAACAATATACCTATAGTTTAGTGGTTGTTAGGCATCATTAAAAGGAAAACTAATAATGCATTAACAAGAAAAAAATATAAATATTAGTGGTCAATAACATCCACCTCAACAAAATATTTTGAACTTAGTGTTAGCTAAACACCATTCAATGGACATCTATTATTGACTTGAGAAAAAATTTGTAATACATGTATTCATAAGGGATCAACCTTTACTTAGGTTTGATTAGTTCGTTGTAGGATCATGAATATGTCTCATTGTTAGGCATCATTCATCAGACTTACTATTAATGGAATGACTAAAGCACTATTGTACATGCACCACTGAGGGTCAAGATATACGTATTTTTAACCATGGCATTCGCTAGGTGTCACTCTAGTAAAAATATTAATGTAATGAGAAAATTTTGTCAATACAAGCACTCTTGAGGCTTCAAGTCTTACGTAGTTTAGATCCTAGTAGTCACTAAGTTGATCAACAATGAAATATTTAGAGATTGGTCGTATCTAGGATTATTCACATGATAACTATTTGTAGAATGAGTAAAATTTCTACATTCTTTGTAGACGGGTGGGGGGTCAAGATATACGTATTGTTTCTCTTAGTAGTCGTTAAGTTCACCCAAAATGAGATATTTATACCTTCTCTATATCTAGGATTATTTCAAAGCATAACATTTATTGCAATGAGAAAAATAATGCCAATCCTTGCACTACTGATGGGTACAAACATAAGTATTTCTTATCCTAGCGGTCGCTAGGGTCAACCGCAACATATTTTTTGGAGCTTAACGGTGTATAAGAATCATTAAAAATAAATATGTACTTATCATCATTCATGTTACTATGATCAGCCACAAGGATATACCTATATCTTCGTGGTTGTTAGGCATCATTAACAGGAAAAATACTAATGCATTAATAAGAAACTATATAAATCTTAGTGGTTAATAACATCCACCTTGATAAAATATTTTAAACTTAGTGTTAGCTAAACACCATTCAATGGATGTATCTTTAATTAATTATAATTGTATAATCTCTTGGGTCATTAAATATCACAATTAGGAGTCAACACATACAAATTTTTGTTCCTAGCAGTCTCTAAGGTCATCCATAACTAAACAATTACAAGTTTAGCGGTCACTATGATCAGCATCGACGAGAATATTTTGAAATTAGTGTTCGCTAAACATCATTCGCTGGACATCTATTATTGAAATGAGAAAATATTTGCATTGCTTGTTTTCTTCAGGGGTCATGATTTTCTTATCTCTCATTAGATTGTTCAATGAACTTGTTTGATCAATCGCACTACAAACCCTTGAGAGGGATCAAGCCTTATGTAGTTCTCATTCTATTTACTATAAGTTATTGAAAGGAATATAAAAATTCCATATTTTAATTATAAATGAAATCTCAAAAGTGATGGTGATCTATAATTAGTTATTAAATGAAGTCTCAAATGCCATGGTATAATTTTAATAAATATAATGAACACACTGTTTGTAGTGTTAGTATGAACATATAGACTCGAACCCTATGTATAATCTCCTTGTCATTAAACATCATAATTTTCCATGATATCACATCTCCCTATTTCCATATGCTTATTGTCACATTAAGAAAGAAAAGTGATGACATCTTATAATTTTTAGTGTTGATATATCATTAGCTAATTTAACTAAAACAACCAAAGCCTAAAATTTTAATCTCTAAATGTAGGATATGTCTTTTTAGAACTATCAATTAAGTGAAACTTTATTCAAAATATTGTTTATGTCAAAGGAATGATGAAGATCTGGAAGGAATCCATGAGCATCAAAATGTTGCACTCAACCACAAAAATATGTAGCTTCAAGATCGAAGCAAGAAATCACCCATGAGAGAAATGTGCATGCATTAAGGGAAAAATGGCTCAAATGCCATACTCTATTCCATTCCACCATATTGCTCAATATGAAAGGGTGTACACATAGTAGTGAGTGTGTAACTCCCCCACAAATGTAGCCATCAAGAGGTGGGAGTTACATTCTTGGAATAGACAGGTCAAATGTAACTCCTATGATGCTCTATGATGCGTGTAAGGCCATAATGACACCCTAGGACACCTAAGCATGGTGAATCACCTATGTGGAGGAATCCCATGTACATAAAATATGTGCATGGTAAATATCCTACACCCTAGGACACCTAAGCATGGTGAATCACCTATGTGGAGGAATCCCATGTACATAAAATATGTGCATGGTAAATATCCTACACCAACACCCCCCGAAGCATAGCTTAGGTGGACACATAGATGAAAACAAGGAGAAGTGGGTCCTGGCAACAAGCTTGATGAGGTACCCATGAACAAGAAGCTCTCGAAAAGTGGAGTAAAAGGAGAAAACCCAGTGGGAAAAACTCCCCCCAAAAGAGAGACAAGCCCACTCTCTAATCTAAGAAAGATGCCAAAGATGGGTCCCGGCCATAGACAAGCTTATAAAGGTACCCATGTACAAAGAGGTAATCTCTCGGAAAGAAGAAGAAGAGAGAAGAAGAGGGAAATGAGAGGAATACAGAAGATTCCATGGATGGATCTGAACTTTGCAGCTATAGGAGGTCTCCCAGAATAATGTCGATGACGAGATCCTCTACCTCCGAATTGAAGAAGAGCCACCTATACCAAAGCGTGTGTCTACCATTAGGAAGGACAGAAATGACGTGTTGGAAGTCCACCCACTCCATGAAGGAAACTAAAGGTAGAAGAATTAAGAACTCTGAGTCTGGTCCACGAAAGTGTGACATAGGTCTAGCAAGTGAGTGCGAAGTAACTGAAGGTAATGTCACAAGTGTAGAAATATCAGAGTATGAAGGGTGAGCACCTATAGAAAGGATGTACAACTGATGTGAAGGAAACAAAACATCCCCCACAATAGAAAATGGATCCTTAAGCAAGAGTGGATCAATGAAGGTCTCCAGAAAAGTGGAAGTGGTAAGAGTCCCAGAAGGGGCACTCCCAACAACGGAGATGATGAAATCCTCTAAAATACCTGTAGATGGATGTGGAACTTTTAGTACATCACAAGTGTACTTTACAAAAGGATGACTAAGGTCGGGGAAGTTACTCATCCTAATGAGGGGGCTCAACAAACAAGAGTGATGTCAGATAGGTATGAGTCATCCAATGAAGGTAGAGGAGTGGAAGGGGCCTCATACACTAGAAGTGGAAAGGAGGTAAGTGTGATGACCTGTATTTAGAGGCTGAGAAGGAGACTCTGATTTATATCTAATGAGATGTGGGATGTGTCAACACTCTCTAAAATAGTGAGAGGAGGAGAAGAGTCCTCTGTAGTACTCTCGACATCAAAACTGGGTGCACAATCCTCATCATCAGAAGTAGAACCAAGCGAGTCTATGTCAGTGGAACTGTCATCACACGAATAAGAGGAGACAACTGAATCAACAATAAGCAACAATGGTGGTAGTATGTGAAGGGTCTCTATAGAGGGATTGAAGAATGCTCCAGACATGATGGGGTGGATCTAAGTCTGCCACATGAAACTAGAGAGATGGAGAGACATGCATCATCATGTGACCAAAAACATGGTTGCAAGTGTTGAGAAATTCATTAAGATGATGATGATCAGTGGGTGCAGGAACTGGCCCAAGCAAGAAGTGTGAAAGACCCTCATAGGCGAAGTAATGTTCCATAGAAGCATGCCAAACTAAATAGTTCCCTCTCCCAAGAAGAAGTGGTGGAGGCTATAAAGTGATCCTACGATGCTCAAGTTTGGAAAGAGCACTCTCCATGATGTGGAATCAAAAGTGCAAGGTGCACAAAAGCAAGACGTTGGACTCGGCCGATAATGCATCTACGTGTGAAAACCTAAGAGTACTAGTGAACCCCCCCAGAATGTAGAACTTTATAAAGTAGTGCATTTAAAAAAAAACAATGTCATCACATAATGTGTGAAAAATCATGCAACTTTGACTAAAGAAGCACTCAAAAACAAGTAGTGAGTCAAAAGTTATAGCATAAATACGATTCCCGCAACTGATGGAAAATGCCAATAAATGTTGTAAACACATTTTAAAAATGAATGAAATGGGTGCAAAGGGTGTTATGTGGGTACTCATTGGAAATGGCATCAAATTTTAGGTAGGGTTTGTTTTTCTTGCAAGGGGGATTAGCCTCCTACCAACCCCGGACCTCACCCTCCATCTTCGACACGCGTAGGAAGGGCATAAAACAAGCAAAATACAGCCTTGAAAATTATTACAATGCGATGTGAATGTTTTTAATCCTTAAAACATTAAAAAAGTTTTTTTTACCTCCAAACATATTCTAAAAGAGAGTGGTCCCACGTTATGGAGTCACGTCATATCAGCACCAGAGACCGAATGAGTTGTCCACGTGTGTGTGGAGAGGGCAGAGTCCCAGAGAAGTCAGAGCCACGTGCCAAGGCCAACTTGCAGTGCCTAGTTGACAGATTTGAGAGGTGGTAGTGCTGAGTTGTTGAGCCTGTGGTTTTGGTTAGGTGAAGGTCAAGTTCATGTGAAAGTAATCAAACCTGGACACAGAAAGGGAAGGGCCCACATGACACCTTGCTCGACCGTTGTGTTATGCAAACCTGACAGATCTCCTAGCGGCCACGCAAAGATTCTCAGTAGAGGTCACAGCTAATCTGAGCCTACCATGCACACAGATTTGAGACTAGAATTTGAATGGCCAATCCACGAGTGCAGTAGAATACAGACGTTGAAAGCACATGTGAGTGTAGAGGAGTCAAGTCGTCAAACAAAATAATCCAGGTGAATGCTCAGGATAGAGCCAAAAATAGGAAGGCCGAGAGGCAAAACAGGTCCAAGTTGAGTAGAGACTCAACATTGCATAGTGAAGAATGGTGAGCATGGTAGAGACAAGACCCAGTTCGAGGCATAGGAGAATACGAACATACAGGGCCGAGAAAGAGTCTACACAAAGCTGACCAAACAAGCTAGAACCAATATCTAAATCCCGCAAAAGTGATACAGAAGCACTACACGAGCCTGGAGTACCGAGTTGAATGAACCAGAGAAGGGCTGAACAATGAAAAAAGTGCCCGAGAATGCAAGAAAGAGCACACATGTCGACACAATAGTGATTCACGAGCCAATCACGGTAGTGGAATGTTGAAGCAGTGAGCCAATGTCTTCAATGCAGCAAAGTGTGAGTTGAACTAATGCAGGCAAAGGTAAATATTATGACCTCGAGATGATGGTCTAAGGATGAGCAACCCAAGAAAATGAGTCAAGTCAATATACAGAGAGAGAACCACCATGATCAAAGGCCACGAGTTGCAAGCTCAAAACCGAGCCATAGACCGAGTGAAGGAAGGGCCCGTAGAAGATCAAACAACCATGAAGGAGCACCTTGAACCTAAAATTTTCTCTCAACATAGAAAACACCAGCATAAAACCAAACACAAGAACCTCCCTTTTTTTAAAAAAATAAAATAAAATGCAAGTAGAGCACAAAATAGAATGGGAACTTGCACAAGAAACTACGAGGTGGAGAGTAGTAAGAAACCGAGGTGAGAAACATGATTATGATCCCCAACCTCTGATACCATGTCAGAGGAATGATGAAGATTTGGAAGGAATTTGTGAGCATAAAAACATTGCACTCAACCACAAAAATATGTAGCTTCAAGATCGAAGCAAGAAATCACCCATGAGAGCAATGTGCATGCATTAAGGGAAAAGTGGCTCAAATGCCATACTCTATTCCATTCCACCATATTTCTCAATATGAAAGGGTGTACATATAGTAGTGAGGTGTGGAACTCCCCCACAAATGTATCTGTTAAGAGGTGGGAGTTACATTCCTAGAATAGTCAGTCAAATGTAACTCCTATGATGCTATATGATGCGTGTAAGGCCATAATGACACCCTAGGACACCTAAGCATGGTGAATCACCTATGTGGAGGAATCCCATGTACATAAAATATGTGCATGGTAAATATCCTACACCAACAATTTAGCCTAACTTCTCAAATAATATTCTTTATAATTCCTCGATTCACTATTTTTCAAAGAGAAACCTACATAGACAGAATGCTTTGCATTTTTGCTTTGGTAGTCACATATATGTTTTTATAAATTTTTATTTCCAACAATTTCCTTATATAATCAAACAATTACTGTAAACAAGAAAAAAATTATTTGTGTTACTATTACTATTTCATCTACTAGAAGTTACTATCATTATTTCATTACTACAATTTAATTTATAATGAAATTTCTATAGAAATCGGCCACTAGCGGTCCAAAATCCCTAAATGATTAACAACCCTAACTAAACAAAATCTATTTTCCTTAGCCTTTTCAACAACACCCATTTTGTTCACTTCCAGTAATCATTAATGTCCATGTCAGGTATTTTACGAATCATTTCTCATTCCTCTTGTGAAAAAAACCCATAACATGTTTTACATTACTCACAAGTAGGGTACACACATATTTAGTAAATCATTTAGGGATTAGAAAATAGAATGAAAAAATGATGTCAAACCATATCAGTTGAGAAGTGTTTTTCAAAGAGCATCAAAGAATAGAAAGATTTGACTACTAAAAGTAGACAAAATAGGGTTTCATTGAAAAGGCTATGGAAAATTCTACATTCATAGAATTTCAAAATTTTGGAAGGACCAAAAGTGATAATGCATACCAATATTTGATGTCTTCATGAAAACAAACTATGCTCAAAATTTTGGCAATCAAAGTGCGATAAGATTTTCCAATGGATTATTACACTTACGGTTTTTTTCCCTTACACCAATGTTCTCGCTAGAAGCTTCACAAATTTAAGTGTCCTCAAAATATACTAATAAATGAAAATATATAATTACATGGAACTGACACTTCCAACCTCCACTTTCTTCGGTGCACGAATTACAAAAGACATGCGGTTGTTGCTGATTTGTTTTATATTTAATGGTTAATTAATGGCTATCAAATGGTGCACGTATTTTGAATATCATGTGAACTTTAATTTGTTCGAGTTAATGGTCAATTAATTTTAGGGGAGCCAAAATATTAACCATGATGGGTGTCATTATTCCCTTCATTTAATCAACTCTTTGTTGATGTCATATTCAAACCAGGGGGTGTTTGAAGCTATATGCAACAAGAAATATTAGTGATCTAGTAATTGATTGTAGGTATTTGTTATTTTATTTTCTAGGGGTTTTTGTAGTGTCTTTAGGATTCCATGGCCAAAGCCTTATTATCTCTATGTTGTAAGAAACTTGCTGAAATAAACACTCATTACTGGAATGAATTGTTGGAAATAAACACATGTACAGGAATAAATAGATTGCTGGAAATAAACACACAATACGAAGTAAAAACACTTTTCTTGGAAATAAACACATGGTTTAAAATGTTGTGAAAATCTTGCAAGGAAATGAAAATATAGTCTATAAAACTGTAGGGACAAGTATAAAATAGAGTGTAATTTAAAGAATCAAAGACATTTACACAATTAATCAGATCTACACTATTTTCTTTAGAAATATAAATACCAATAAAACGATAATCCTAGTTCTTAGAGGAGTGGGCCCTTGCTCCACCTTGAATCAAGATTTGAAAAAGTGATATTATCTCAAAATGAAGTGGCTATTTTATTTTTGAAATATTCTATCTAACAAAACCACACTAAATCTTTCTATATCTCTATCTCTATGTGTATGTATTGTACATTCCTCTCTTTAATCTATCTACAAGTATTTATATATGTATTTCTTTCAAAGATGCATTTATAGCCATAGTTGTTCTACCGATTCAGATGGAACCAAATTATGCCCAAAATAGATGTTGAATTTGGAACCTTGCTAGACATATAGTTGTCTGATAAGTTATCCCTAGATCTTCGAGTAGGAAGAATCGGAAATCTTTTTATCTACTCCTGATTGAAAGGCTTCATTGATTTCTCTATCATTGGATGTCATCAAAATAGTAGATTCCCATTGGTTTTGGAACTTTGGAGAAGTTCCAAAACTAAAGGGGAATGTTCTTGATCTAATGTGAAATTTCCGGAGCTAAATGTAGGAGTTCTAGAACTAAGTCCGAAAGTTCCAGAACTAAATGATAGAGCTCATAAAATGTGTGATAGAGTTCGGAACTAAGTTTGGAAGTTCCGAAACTAAGCCGTATTGAAGCCAAGGCTCCCAAAAACATGTTGATCACTTCATACTCCGTTCTTTGACTTATTATGACTTGTTTTATTACAAAAACTGAATTTCCACACACTTTGTTAGGAATTACAAAGCTTTTAAACTTTAGAACTAAATTCAACAAAATATGGACAATTACATCCTAACTTACATTAGATAAAAAAAAAGTCACAAAATGTAGTCAAACTTGATAAAAAGGAGAGTAAAATAAGATCATTAATTGTGCATTAACAAGACATATTTTGGCCTTATCATCTCCCTATACTTACTTGTTTGTAAGTCCCCTTAAAACTTTACTCTTCAAATATTGGGTTGTATATTCTGCATTCTAATTGACTTATCGAGTCAAAAGGATGGCTGAATCCCAGTTTTTAGTAGATAAGTAATATACCTTGATCCTTCTTCTACTTTCCTCTGTCATTCCTCAAATTGAGTGGGATCTTGAGGCTCTCTATTTTCCATGGAGGCATGGGAGTGAGACGAAGGGGAGGTCTTCTTCTCATTACCATCCATATGCCCCTACATTCTTCATTGACCTGAGGGATTAGTGTGCACAAGGCTTTAGCTCTTTCTAAGCTCCATATTAAGTTTGTGGGAGATATTACTTCTCTTCTTCTCAATGCAACTGTGAGAAACTCCCATATTTTCAAACATCCATCATAAATCTCTTCAAATTTCTCCTCCTCATAAGAGGTGAAGGCATCAATAATTTTCTATAAATTGGCTAGGTAGTGTGCCTCAAAGCTACCATCAAAAGCATGGGATCTGAAATGTATAGAAAAGGCAGATGGTTTACCATAGTGAGCCCTCATGCAGAGACCAAGATGAACTAGATTTTAATAGATGCTTAGAATCTCTCTCTTTCCATGCAACTTGATTTTGAAGAATAAAAAAATGCATTCAACTGGCTTTACCATACATATAAATTGATCATAAATCCTGTGTTCTTTTCCATCATAAGATTACAGAGATAAAATTCATAGAGAAGATTTTTCTTTTCTGCACTAGCTAAGGAATAGGCTGTCATGAAATCATATTCATCTTTTATTTCATGTGGAAGGCCACATGCAATTCTTGATAGCTTCCAGTGAATAAATTGTTCTTCTAAAAAGATATTGTATGCAAGAGAAGGTCTCTTGCATGTAAGTAATTTTTCACTCATCATGCAAACCATTTGTATTTTTACAAGACATTTAAATTTGTCTTCTTCCTCTTTATATAATTTTTCTTTCCATTTCTTATTTGATTTCTTTTCTTCTTCCATCTTGTTTCTCAGGTCCTCGTTCAATGTTTTGAATTCATTAAGTTCCCTGCAGGTATCATCCCATAACTGTTTGAGTGGCTAGTAAGTCGATTCGATGCAGTGCGAGATACTATTGACATAGCACTTGGTCTTCTGGGAAATTTACATTCTTATTATTTTTCCATCATCTATTGTTTGACCATTGTTACTTCTTCGGTCCTATTTGTGATCTCGATTTGTTAGTTTCTTAATGAGCATTTCCCTCCGGTCCAACTTGAGTTTGAGGAAGTTTAATTTCTCATCTTTTCTCTGATGATGAGTTATTCTATGGAAAAAAACATAGTTTGTTTTAAATTTTGTTTTTCTTCCTTTTCTGAAAGTTCATTGGGAAATGAAAATTCCTCTTATACAAAAGGGGATTTCCCTTTCCATTTCTAGGATGCCAATTCATCTTCTTCATGTGACTGTGCACTGGTTCACCAAACTCTTGAAAATCATGTTCCTCAAATATTTCATCTCCCTTCTCCATCTCATTTTGGCATGGTCCAGGAGGAGTCATGGCCATACTGACCAAAATATCAGTAGTTTCTTTTTCCAATCCATCCTATTCTTCCATTTATTCTATAATTTCCCTAGATCTTTTATAATCTCTTATTCTTTGGGGAGCTTCAAAATGTTGGAAATGGGTTTCCTCCTAGATATTTTGAATTCTACTTCATACTTTAGCATAGGTGAACTATCACTATCTGAGACAAATATTAGTTCTTCTAGCATTGCTGTAGAGGAAGGAGTTTCTTTGATGACAATAAGATTCTACAACTTTAATCCTTTTTTAGATCTCCTTCTTTTTGGTACATTACCCTCACCTATTTCTTTCTTCTCCTCTATAGGGGCATCAATCTCCAAATTAATTTTAGGAGAAAAAGGGGTTGGTATTCCCCTCTTGATAATATCAGGGTTTTGCTTAAACTTGTTAAGAAACTTCTCCCATTTTTCTTCGAAAGAAAATGGTGTTGGGATACCAAATGGATTAACCCATGATGTCTGATTGTTCCAACTCCCTAGGAATACCTTTGAGCCATTGTCTAGATGGATTCAAAAATGAATCCTAGAAGATTTACTATATATTTAGGTTTTGAATTCCCATACCTAAGATATATTAACATCTTAAGGACTTCTCTTCCCACAGTCCCAAATTGACCATCGCAAGTTAAATACTTAACTACCCAAAATGCTACCCTATCAAAGGGTTTGGGAAAGCTGGTCCTTTTGACCCCCTTTATGATTTTCTTGGTGTTATAGATATATTGGGGCTCAGATTCCCCCTCTTGTATCAAGGTTTCCACTAGATCTTTAAGGGTTCCCTTGACAAGTTTTGGGACTTGCACAATTGGTATTCCAAACACATTACTCATTGTATTGACAATAAAAGGAATTATAATGCTTCTAACTTTAGTTATGAATTATTCTAAATTTATAACAAATTCTCTTACCAATTTGTCATTGTACCTCAAGAACTTCTTCAGGAACTCCAGCCACCCTGATCGTCCAAAAATGGCTGCCACTTCTTCATCTACAATAAGTTGGGTATCATCCTCTGCTCGACTTATTTTTATTCCACGTAGCAAAGAGGATGGTTCAAATTATTCTTTCTTCAAATTCAGAGTTAGCTATAAAACTACTGGATTTAGTTGCGGAACTATTGTATTTAGTTGTAGAACTATTGTTTTTATGTGTGGAATTGATAGGTTTAGTCATGAATTTAAATACAATTCTTCTGCTTCCTCTTCAAAATTATTTTGCAACTACTTCTCAACTTCATTTATTCCACCCACATGATAGGTAATTATAAATGCACTGCCACTTTCTTATTCTATCAACATCAACCTCATGATTACTTTATTTTAATCATAATGCACAATAAATGACTCATCATACTGACCTTTTAAACCAAGTCTAATCACACATGTGAACTTTTAATTTAACCTTTAATAATTTCAAGACATAATTACCATCCTTTTCTGATGTAATCCCTCCGTCTTGATGACTCATCATTCCTAAAAGTGAAAAAGGAAAAATGGTTAGAAAAGACAACTGGAATTCAAACAAATTCTTTTATTTTGCATTAGCCATTTATTGAGGAGACCAATCACCATTGTTGGTTTTCAATTGATCTTTGAGAGATTTTTTTGGGAAGAGAATGCCATTTATTGGTTTTCATTATTTCCCTTTATATATATATATATATATATATATATATATATATATATATATATATATATATATATATATATATATATATATATATATATATTTATTTCAGGGGGAAGAGAATGCCATTTGCTGGTTTTCATTCTCTTCCCTTTATTTTGGATCCATGCATCTAATTATTTGATCATTTTGGAAGAACTAGGTTCTTCCATATGATCAAATTATTTGTCTGCTTCAATCTACTTCAAGAATTCATCCCTAGTAGGAGGCTTCCTATAAATTTTTAGCCTATGTCCATTGACCAAAAGTGTCCTTCTGCTGCCATCAATGGGAAGTAGCTGAATAGATCCATTATCAAATATCTTCTCAATTTGATAGGGTCCTAACCATCTGGTTCTCAACTTTCCCTTGAATTGCTAGTACTTGGAATCAAACAATAATTCCCAATATCCTACCTTGAATTGCCTTTTCTTGATATGTGTGTCATGCCACTACTTCCTTTGATATTGGATTATCTCTGTCTATTGAATTACTTCCATTCGAACTCATCCAATTCATTGAGTTGAAGAATTCTTTCCTTTGTGTTGCATCCAACTCAATACCCATTTTAGTTGTTTTCCGCAATGTTTGTAGTTCAAATTCAATGGGTAACAAGGGATTTTTCCCATAGACTAGCTCATATGGTGAAAACCATGTTGTAGTCTTCCAAGTTATATTATATGCCCAAACAACCTCAGGTAGTCTATTTACCCAATCTCTTCTACCTCGATTCAATGTTTTTGGTGAGAATTTTTGTAATTCTCTGCTTGTTACTTACTTGTCCATTTGATTGTGGGTGATAGCGATATGACTTCCTATGATTGATCGATAGTACATTGCGAAGGCCTGGATCATATTATACATGAACTATATTCCGATATGAAAATATACTCCTTGGTGCACCAAAATTCATCATAATTTTGTGTCAAAGGAAATCAACAAATGTTTCTCGGTGGCATTTGTTAAAGCCGCACCTCTTCCGCCCACTTTATCACATAATTAGTACACACAAGAATGTGCTCCTTTCCTTGTGAAGGAGGACTAAAGGGACTAAAAATCCATCCCCCACATTTCAAATGGTTTAATCACTACTTGAGGTTGTAGAGGAATTTCATTGGTAAAGGTTGGTTGTCCCATCCTTTGACATGGATCACACTACTTGCTATATCTCTTCACATCTTTATACAGAGATGGCCAATAATAGCCAATGCCAAGTATCTTGTGATCTGTTCTTTTTACTGAAAAGTGTCCTCCACTTGGTTCATCATGACATGCCCTGAGTATGTCAAATATTTCATCTTCTCTCACACACTGTGTAAAACCAAATCAGGACCACATTTAAACAACATTCCATTTAACCATTTAAATTGTGCACTGGTTTTGATCAACTTCTTCATTTGTTTCTTAGTGAAAGGAGGAAACTTCCCTGTTGCAAGATAATTTTCCATATCAAAAAACCATGGTGTATCAGCTGAAATAACAAACAATTTTTCATTTGGAAAGTTTTCCTTAACTAGATCTTGCTCCCTTGTAGTGGTCAATCTTGACAAGAAATCAGCTACCACATTAGATTTTCCTAGATTATCTACTATGGTAATATCAAATTATTGTAAAAGTAATAACCATCTAATTATCCTACCTCCAACCATTGGTTTGTTCATTAAGTATCTAATTGTTGAGTGATCTATATGTACAAATATTTTGTACCATTTGATATAATTTTTGCATTCATTAATTGCATAGATCACAACAAGAAATTCTTTTTCAGTGGTAGTGTAATTTCTCTCAGTGGGAGTAATATTTTTACTAAGGTAATAAATAGCATACATTTTCCCTTCTTCATCATTTTGTCCCAAAACTACAGCTATTGAGTTATTTGAGGCATTTTTATGGATGT
This sequence comes from Taxus wallichiana var. yunnanensis, assembly GCA_018340775.1. Lineage (NCBI taxonomy): Eukaryota > Viridiplantae > Streptophyta > Pinopsida > Cupressales > Taxaceae > Taxus > Taxus wallichiana. The sequence continues at coordinate 134,682,245 of CM031243.1, forward strand.
GAAAAGGTTTTGCCCAATTAGGTCATCTCAATATTAGCGCGAGTGATTAATTTTTCTTTAATTTCCTCAAAAGCATGTTGACACTTTTCATCCCAACAAAATTGACAATCCTTGGTAATTAAACTAAACATGGGGGAAAAATTTTACTAAAATACTTAATAAAATGCATACAGTATCCAACATGCCCTAAAAATGACTTGATATATGTGGGGGTTTGGGGAACATGCAAGTCTGAAATAATCCTAATTTTGTCTTGGTCAACCTAAATTCCTCTTTTTGAAATATGGTGTCCTAATACAATCCCCTCATCAACCATCATTAAAAATTTCTCATGGCTAAGAGACAAATGGTGTTCCTCACATCTTGTTAGTACTCTATCCAAATTCTTCAAAGCATCATCAAATGTGTTTCCATGTACAGTAAATTCATCCATGTATACCTTTACACAATCATTCGTTAGGTCTACAAAAATTGCTAATACAACTCTTTGAAAGGCTATTAAAGAATTACATAGTCCAAATGGAAATACACTATAGGAAAAGGTACCCCATGGACAAGTAAAGGTAGTTTTATCTTGATCCTCAAAAAACTCGATTTGATTATATCCACTAAAGCCATCTAGGAAGGAAAAATATTGTTTACCTACAAGGTTGTCCAAAAATTGATCTATGAATGGTAAGGGAAAATAATATCTCTAGTGTGGCTTTGTTTAGCTCCCTATAATCAACAAAAATTCTCCATTTTTGGTTCTTTTCAGGCATGATTACAAGAGGAGACACCCATGACTATCCGAGATAGGATAGATAAAACCTACTTGTAATAGTTTTTAATTTCTTGTTTGACTATGTCCCTTAAGGCTAGATTAATCCTCCTCTGAGGTTTTCTAACTGGTTTAATGTTTTCAGTATAGATGTGATGGGTGTAAATAATTATATGGATTCCTTTCATGTCTTTATAGTCCCAATAAAATCTCTAGTATGTTCCTTGAACATCAAACAATTTAACGTCTTCATCATTCTTCAGCCAACTATTAATGCTCAAAATTTTACCCGGTTGAATCTCAACATATTTGGTTCCAATGTGTGATGAACTGATTTGTTGGAAGGTTTCCATTAAGGTGTTTAGTGGACATGGATGTTGTAATAACATGTGATATACAACAACATATCCAAAATTCCCTTGAGAAAAATCTTGGACAAAGGACAATAGGAAGAGTTATGATGCTTATCTTATTGTCGGTCAAACTCCTCATCGCCTCTTGTTTTCCAAAAATTCTGCACCATTTCTGATATCTTTGAAATAGAAAATACTAATTGTTATCCAAAATTCACCCCCAGGGTAATTTTGAAAACATGCATCGATTATTCGGTCCGAAAGGTAGATTGATTCAAGGAAAAAAATCATGTTTCTCGGGGTCCGCTCGTGTTCTTTCTAACTCTCCTGTCTAAGAAGAAAACCTAGCAAGTTTTAAAGTATGTGAAAAATTTGCAAAGATCCAGGCTTGACGCTGAAATATAGAGAAAATCGACTAAGGCAGCACTAGGGACAGTTGGGACGTCGGGGCCCGAATCGGCCGAAAAACCGCCAGACGGTCCGCGCAGCAAAGGGACATCGGGCCGTGGGGATGCGCGGGACGTGAAAGGGTGAACGGATGAAGGTGAAAAAATTGACTAAGCACAGTTGTGCGGGTAGTGCCGGGACATCTAGGTTGTGAGTACGCCGAAGGATGTGAAGGACGCGAAAAGGTGAAGCGGCCGAGAGCAAAGTCGATCCATTTCAAAGGCGGTTCGGAGAAATTTGTCCCAGGCAGTCTAGGACAGTTGGGAAAAGAGTACGCGGAGGACATGAACCGGTTGGTTCAGCCAAAATAGAGGACTTTCGTTTGGGACATCCGGGCCAAAAGTATGCGTGGGACGTGAAAAGCCGAAAGAGCCGAGAGTGAATGAAATCTTGCCACGTGTCTTCGCCGCAAAGAGGGACAAGGAAGCCTGAATCGGGTGGTTCGGAGAAATTTGTCCTGGAGCAGGTTTGGGACATCCGGGCCAAAAAAAGTACGCAAGGGGGCCCACGGAAAAATCGCAACATGAAACGTGTCACAAGGGGAAGCGCAATGGAAATTGGCTAAGTGTTTTTTGGCCAAAAAATTTCAAAGGGCAAGGTTTGAAGGGTCGGCCCGAGCTAATAGACATAGGACACGTGTCCTAAGGTGGGGAGTTCGGAGCCAGGGAAAGACTTAGGAAAATTTGACAAAATTCTTGGGCCAAAAAATTAAAAGACAAGGATGACCCCGCGCCCCGTCCTCTAACAAGATCACGCCACGTGTCCCAAGTGGCGGGGGCGCGGGGAAAAAATGGAAAATTTTCCAAAGTTATAAAAAGTCAAAATTTTTAAAGGAAAACCCACGGAAAGGGAAGGAGAGGAATTTATCATTGAATCGAGCCTCGACACGTGTCATCCAGTGGCAAAGCGTGGAAAAAATTCAAAATCTGTTTTGGCCTGTTTTTGCCCTAAATCTTTAGATCGCCATAACTTTCGATCCAGAGCTCGGATTTTCATGTTCTTTATATCACTAGAAAGATGGTAAAATTATCTACATGATTCCATGGTCAATATTACATTTTGGTTCAGTTTGAGAGAGAAAATCAATAAACATCTCTAAGCGCGTGGTAATGGCCGAACTAACGTTTCAACAACCGGTTTTAATGCGAGAATGGGTCGTATTCTTCTCTCCAAAGACGGCCAAAAATGTCGGGCATGGGTCTGTAAGATGCCCATGCTGTTTTAATGCATTTTCATTCAATGAGGAATGGATCCCATGTTTTTACACATTTTCTCTCTCCTGGGCTCGACCCATGCATTGTAAAAAGCCAGATTTGGCTCATTTTTCAAAGGGTGGTTCATCTTTTCAGCTCTGCCCTCCCTTCTTTTCTTCTCCAGGGTTGAAAATGGAGTTCAAACCTCCTCCCCTACTCTATAATGGTGTTTTTTCTTTTACTATTGAAATGATGTTCTGTGCAAACTTCTGGAGCAACAAAAATGTGTTTTGTGATGCGTTTGTCCATCCTTGCTCGTTCTTTTGCTTGTTCTCTTCTTGCCTCTCTTCATTGCAGGTATTTGTGCATGTTCTAATGTTCATTACAGGTCTGGAGCTGTGTTCATGGAGTTTTGGGACATTTTATGTGTGAAATCTATCCTTGGGCCTGTGATGCATCTTTCCATCTTTCCCATCGCTCACCTCTCTTTATTCCATGACGGTTTTGATAGATGTTCAACATTTTCCTTCTCTGTTGTATCACCGTTTTAGTGTAGGCTCTATTTTTTCCCTTTTCTCTCTCTCTCTCTCTCTCTCTGTCTCCTTGGCATGGTTAGATTAGGATTAGATTAGCTTGTCTGCACTGGAATAGCTTGTGGCAGGTAGTTTAGGAAGAGGAACCAGCCTTCTCTGGAGATTCCTTTCTCATTCTTACAAGTCCCACACTTGGAGGAAGGATTCAATGTTGTGCAATCACACTAGATGCTAGAGTGATCAAACTAGAAATCTGATCAACATCCAAGGGTGCTGTGATTTTCCCTAATAGTTTTGGCACACCATGTGGGACCTTAGAGCTCTTCCACTTCATCTTTTGCAGGTTGGTGTGTTCCTGTGAAGATTTCAGCCTTTGGAGGCACTTGCAAACACATTTGGCGACTCCATCTGATTAGCAACCCATTTATGAAGTTGAAGACCTGTTTTTCATCCATTCCCATCCATCCCTTTCATTCTTTTCCATTCCATGAAGTTGTGCAATCATGACTTCATTTCCATCATGGAACTCACATTTACAAAGCAGCAATATATCACACCTCCAACATGTTTTACAAATCCTCCAAATCAACATTTTAAACAAATTCAAAATCAGCATGTGTACCCATATGAGCAAAGCAATGCCAAAATCAATTTGGCTATGGAGCTTTCCAAGAACAAAAGTATGCATATCTTGAAGAAAATCAGATGTAAGATCTTTGGTCATTGAGAAAATCCAAAAGATGGAGGTAAAGATGGTGCAGTCAGAGCAATAGCCCAAATGAGAGCTTTGGTGGTTGCAGGACTCCTTGTCCATGGGGAGGCCCTTTTCCAAGACACTTCAGCCCTCAGGAGAAGCTGGACTTCATGATGAAGATGTTGCCCCAACTTGCACAATGGACAGCAAAAATAGAGGCCTATACACTTGTTGTTGAACAACCTTGTCAATGGGTAAGTTCTACACCATCATCTAGTTTTTCTCTTCCCATTACTCAAGCAGCATCATCTCATTTGGAATTGCAAATTCTAAACTCCCCATCTGCTATCCCAAATGTTGATCCCATGTCTCCACCTCTCAGTCTTCCACCACACCTCAATTCTTCTTTCCTTCTTCCTTGAAACAGTCATCCCCTCCACAAGAGCTAACAAGAAATACCCCCTCCTCCAAAGAAACAAGAGTTTCTACCTCCACCACCACAAAAATTGCTAAGCCATTTGAGTTATAACCCATCCCTCTTGCATTCCCAATTCCATGTGGGGAAGAAGAAATTGCAAAGATCGGCCATGAAGGACAGCAAGAAGAGGAGCCCAACAGAAAAGAAATGACAGAAAACTTGAGGGTTTGGGCTGCCAAATTTGGGATAACAAAGATCCCCTTGATGGTTAAACCTACAGAATAGGCTAAGGTTGAACAAATGGTGGTTAAGACTGATTTTGTGGCAGCAGAAGAAGAGAAAAAGAAGAAGTAGATCAACAGTCAGTTTGCTCAGAAAGTAGTGTCCATGTTGGCACTCTATTTGAAGGGAATGCTGATTCAATTCAAGTTACACAATCAGCCATAAAGGAAGAAAGCTCAGAAGAAGATCTTGCAGTCCCAACTTGTCCTCTAGAGTAGCAGATTGAAGAGTTTGACTTGACAAACTTCATGCTGGAGGAAGAGTTCAATCAAGAGCAAGATTTTCTTCAAGTAGTAGAGAAAGGAGAAGTTGCTCCAGATCCAAAAGAAGAGGAGCACATTCTAGTTGTGGAGGAGAAAATTACAGATCCAAGGGCTTTGAGCACAAAGCAGGCTACAGGAGAACCTTCGGTTCTTCTTTCTACTTCACCTCTCTCAAGTTCTAGTACTGAAGAGGAGTTTGATCTCTCAAACTCAATGTTGGAGGGTGAAAGAAACCATGGTGGTCAAGTTACAGATCAAGAAGACACCATGGAGGAAATGGAGCATTTGCAGTAGGATAGCCATGAGGCAGTTTATCTGTCAGATTTGGAGGACTGTTTTGATGGAGAAGAGCCGGTTGAGTTTCCACCATTCTCTCTTTCATCATCCACATTCCAAACACTTGAGTCTGCTGTCATGAAGGAGAACATTCATTTGCAGTAGCCTGCATCTTATAGCAGCTCTTTGGAACCAAGATTGGAAGATTTTAATCTTTCATGTTCTTCATTGGAGGAAGAGAAAGGACAGAGGAATTCTACCATTGCTTCCACACCATCCATTCAAGAAGGTCTACAAGAGAACTCCATTTTTGGAGTTGAAAATTAGAGCTATGGGCATATCAAATGGATCAGACCTTGCCTAATCAAGTATTTGGCTTCATTGGAGCCAAAGGAGAAGTCACAACCAGTCGTGCTTGCTTCTGAGCATGAGGGTGAGATACAAAGTACCAAGGATCAGCTTTCATACCTCTTCAATCCAAATGCAGAACAACTAAAAGAGGTATTGGATTTGTTTTTAGTTAATACCTTGATGATTTAGGTGGAATACCAACTTCTTGTTGATTTTCCATTCATCCTAACAGCCATGATCAGCTCCAAATCAGTTGCATGGCTGCCACTTTTGAGAAAGGGAAGTTATTTCTCACAACTAATTGCAGGTTTGTTTAGCTCACCTTTGTTTTCATTAGAGTAGAGTAGGTAGGTTTGCTTTCGAGTAGAAGAAGTGCTTGTGCACACTCGCATGTTCCATTTGGAGCATGTATGATTTTAGTTACGTACATAGTTATTGTGGTGCTGGTTTTTCTTTTGCATGTCCATTTCGGTGGCATTTTGGTGAGAACGACTCCATTTTAGTGGGTTTCCAAGTGGCTCATAGGGGAGGTTTTCAAAGTTTAGATCGGTTTGGGGTTACAACTCATGACTCCATGCCCAATGGATGCTTGAGCAACCGGTAACTTCATCTAGCAGAAGATGACCCCTGAGTCGCAAAATTGTTATCCAAAATTCACCCCAGGGTAATTTTGATAACATGCATCGATTATTCATCCGGCGGTGTAGATTGATTCAAGGAAAAAAATTGTGTTTCGGGGTCCCCTCGGTGTTCTTTCTAACTCTCTCTGTCTAAGAAGAAAACCCAACAAGTTTTAAAGTATGTGAAAAAGTAGCAAAGAGCCAAGCTTGAGGCCGAAATACAGAGAAAATCAACTAAGGTAGCACTAGGGACAGTTGGGATGTCGGGGCCCGAATCGGGCTGAAAACGCCGCAGACGGTCCATGCAAAGAAAGGGACATCGGGCCGTGGGGACATGCACGGGATGTGAAAGGACGAACTTGCTAAAGGTGAAAAAATTGACTAAGCTGTTATGGGCGGTCACTGGGACATCTGGGCCATGAGTACGCGAAGGACACGAAGGATGCGAAAAGGCGAAGCGGCGAGAGCAAAGTCAGTCCATTTCGGGTGGTTTGGAGAAATTTATCCCAGGAAGTCTAAGACAGTTGGGACAAGAGTATGCGGAGGATGCAAATAGGCCGGTTTAGCCGAAACAGAGGACTTTCGTTTGGGACATCCGGGCCAAAAGTATGCGCGTGACGTGAAAAGCCGAAAGAGCCGAGAGCGAATGAAATCTTGCCACGTGTCTTCACCAAAAAGAGGGACAAGGAAGCCCGAATCGGGCGGTTCAGAGAAATTTGTCCCAGACAGTTTGGGACATCCGGGCCAAAAGTACACAAGGGGTCCCGCGGACGAATCGCAACCTGACACGTGTCACAAGGGGAAGCGTAATGGAAATTGGCTAAGTGTTTTTTGCCCAAAAAATTTCAAAGGGCAAGGTTTGAAGGGTCGACTGAGCTAATAGACACGGGACACGTGCCCTAAGGTGGGGAGTTTGGAGCCAGGAAGAATTAGGAAAATTTGACAAAAGTCTTGGGCCAAAAGATTAAAAGACAAGGATGACCCCGTGCCCTTGTCCTCCAACCAGATCATGCCACATGTCCCAAGTGGCGGGGGTGCGGGGAAAAAATGGAAAATTTTCCAAAGTTATAAAAAGTCAAAATTTTCAAAGGAAAACCCACGAAAGGGAAGGAGAGAGAATTTCTCATGAATCAGAGCCTAACATGTGTCATCCAGTGGCAGAGTGCGGAAAAAATTCAAAATCCGTTTTGGCATGTTTTTTGCCCTAAATCTTCAGATCGCCATAACTTTCGATCCAGAGCTCAAATTTTCACGTTCTTTATATCAATGGAAAGATGGTAAAATTATCTACATGATTCTGGGGTCAATATTGCATTTTGGTTTAGTTTAGAGAGATAAAATCAAGAAATTTCTACGGGGCGTGGTAATGGCGGGCGACGTTTCAACAATCGGTTTAATGCGAATGGGTCGCATTCTTCTCCAAAGACGGAAAAAAATGTCAGGGCATGGGTCTGTAAGGATTCCCATGCTATTTTAATGCATTTTCATTCAATGAGGAATGGATCCCATGTTTTTACATGTTTTCTCTCTCCTGGGCTCGACCCATGCATTGTAAAAAGCCAGATTTGGCTCATTTTTCAAAGGGTGGTTCATCTTTTCAGCTCTGCCCTCCCTTCTTTTCTTCTCTAGGGTTGAAAATGGAGTTCGAACCTCCTCCCTTTCTCTGTAATGGTGTTTTTGCCTTTTACTATTGAAATGATGTTCTATGCAAACTTCTGGAGCAACAAAAACATGTTTTGTGATGCGTCTGTCCATCCTTGCTCGTTCTTTTGCTTGTTCTCTTCTTTCCTCTCTTCATTACAGGTATTTGTGCATGTTCTAATGTTCATTACAGGTCTAGAGCTATGTTCATGGAGTTTTGGGACATTTTCTGTGTGAAATCTATCCTTGGGCATGTGATGCATCTGTCCATCCTTCCCATCGCTCACCTCTCTTTGTTCCACGGCGGTTTTGATAGATGTTCAACATTTTCCTTCTCTGGTGTATCACCGTTTTAGTGTAGGCTCTATTTTTTTCCCTTTTCTCTCTCTCCCTTTCTCCTTGGCATGGTTAGATTAGGATTAGATTAGCTTGCCTGCACTGGAATAGCTTGTGGCAGGTAGTTTAGGAAGAGGAACTAGCCTTCTCTGGAGATTCCTTTCTCATTCTTGCAAGTCCCACACTTGGAGGAAGGATTCAATGTTGTGCAATCACACTGGATGCTAGAGTGATCAAACTAGAAATCTGATCAACATCCAAGGGTGCTATGATTTTGCACTAACACTAATTCCTTGGATTTTTATTTTCCTCCCCAAGAAAAATCTCATTCCTTTGGAGTGAAATTATTTACATTTGCATGGGATTACTATTGTGTGGTTCCGGAGATAAGTCTGAATGTTCTAGAACTAAATGTGATGGTTTTGGAACTAAATCCATAGGTTTCAGAACTATGTCCGTAGGTTTGAACTAATCCATATTGTTCCAAGGATATATGGTTTTCATTCAATGGCTGATTAATCATATCTTCCATCTCTTGTATGTGATCCTGCAACATTATCATAGCCAAAGAAGACATATTTTGTTTATTAGTGTCAGGATCATCAACCCATAATTGCTCTTGATTATCAATAAAAGGTCATGTAGAGGGGTATAAAGAAATTTTCTTAGAACTCTTACCATTTGAGATAGTCATATCACCTAATATGTAATTGATTAAGGAAGAAAATGTAGCTAACCATGGTCTACCCAAAATAATGGGATAACCAAGTGTTTTACCTTTTGGCTATAATATAAGGAAGTCCACTGGATATTCCCATGACTCCACCATAACCACCACATCTTCAATAACTCCTTTTGGTTTTGCTATGGATTGGTCTGCCATCTGTAATATGGTGTTAGTAGGTTGGATACCTATTAATGGTAATGTTTTCAAAGTGTCCATTGTCATCACATTTATAGCTACTCCCAAATCAACCAAAACATTATGTATATCTTTATTCCCTATAGAGACAAAAATAACAAGGCTACCAAGATCTCCATATTTGGGAAGTAATATTTTTCCTGCTAATAAATCAACAAGTTTCCTATCTACTTTAATAGTCCTGGGGTATTGCTTCTTTCTTCCAGGTCTTTTTAAACATAACATCTTGATCAACTTGTTCAACTCTAGAATGTCCTTGATTACTTGTAACAATGATATTTCAATATTTAATTTCCTCAACTCCTACACCAATTCGACTCCTTGGTCCCTATAAATTCTCGAAATCTCTCTCGGTAATTGAGTTTCAACAGAGTCATTACCGACTCATTTTATTTTTCATCTTTCTTGGGAATAACTGTATTAGGGATTACGCTTTTCTTCGTCATTTCAGTAATTATAATAGGTGGGATGCCAATTAATTTTCCATATCTGGTTTGAATATCTTTACAATACATGACATTTAGATCCACTGGTTTTTCTTGTTCTCGCCCCATAGAAAGGAGTGTAATTTCACAAAACAGTATAGTAGCCTATGAATTATATTAATGTGAAATCAACCATTATAATGGAGTGCTGCAATTCTTATGGGAATTAAATGACCATGTGCAGACAAAGAAATATTTTACACAGTAAAACTAAACTCACAACTGCTTCTAATATTACATCTGGGAAGCACATAATTGTTATAACAATTATAACAATTATACATGTGGAAATAAAAGACAAATATGGTTGATAAAACCATATAACAAAATAAAACAATAATATGGTTTATAATATAACCATATAACAACATTATTTAATTAATAAAATTAATTAAATAATCAATTTATATTATGCATAATTAATTAACTTAACATTCCCCCTTAATTGTGCATTGTCTCAAGAGATGAGGAGAGGAACTCTCTGAACAACTTGAACTTGTCATGTGCAAGTGACTTTGTGAAGATATATGCCTGTTGTTCAGCTATTGGACAAAATTAAAGTTGGATGTTGTGCTTCAACACATGTTCACGTATGAAATGAACCTGTACTTCAATGTGCTTTGTTCTCTCATGAAAAACTGGATTGTGAACAAGTTTGAGAACACCTTCATTATCAACATGCATGGTGGTTGGTGTGTCCTGTGGTATTCCAAGTCTTTCTAGTATGCAATGTAGCCAAATAACTTCATGGGAAGATTCTCCTATAGAACAATACTCAAACTTCTATGGAAGAGAAAGAAACAAAGTGTTGTTTCTTACTTCCCCGTGATATTGGTCCAGATCCCATAAAGAATACAAATTTAGAAGTAGATTTTCTGTCATCAATATTTCCTACATGATCTGAATCGAATATCTAGTCAAGAAGAATTTTTTGTTCTTCCGGTATTCTAGACAAAGATCCTTGATCCTTTGAGATATCTCAAAATGCACCTTGCTACTTTCCAATGAAAAATTTGGGTTCCCGCATGAACTTGGATAGATAGCTTACTTCAAAGCTGATATTTGGTGCGCAGTGTAGGTCGTAAATGAGACTCCCAATAAATTTTTGATAAAGAGTGACACTTACCTTAGGAGATGGATCTGAATGAGATAACTGCAATTTGTTCTCCATGGGTGTAGAAATTGGTGTGTAATCCATCATCTTAAATTTCTTGAGCGTTGTCTTGGTATATTTCATTTGAGAAACAAAATTTTGATTCTCTTTCTTCCATACATCCAATCTAAGAAAATAATGCATCATCCCGAGATTGGTCATGTCGAATGATCGACACGATCTTTCTTCGTTGCATCAATCATCCTCACTGAATTACCAGTGATGACAAGATCGTCAACATATACAATGACAATCACAATCTCCCCCCCTTGTTTTTTGAGGCAAATATTGGGATCATATGGATTTCTAACAAATCCATGTTGTATGAGATGTTCATCAATCTTGATGTACCATGCATGAGGTTCCTGTTTGAGGCCATACATAGATTTCTTGAGTCTGCATACCTTTGCTTCTTGACTAGGTACTATATATCTCTCGGGTTGAGTCATGTAGAATTCTTATTGTAAATATTTGCTTAGGAAGGAAATTTTTACATCCATCTAGTGGACTTTCTAGCCAAACTATGTAGCTAGAGAAAAGATCATTTTGATTGTTTTGATCTTAGCTATGGGAGAAAATGTCTCCTCATAGTCAATGCCTTCTTTTTGTGCATACCCCTTTGCTAAAAGTCTTTCTTTGTACTTGTCCACTATCCCATTTGCTTTGTAATTTGTTTTGAATATCCATATGCATCTAATGGGTTTCTTCCCTGGTGGAAGATCGACAAGCTTCCAAGTGTTATTTTTCATTATTGACTAATATTCAGAGTCCATGACATCTTTCCAAGATTTTGACTGTAGGGCTTTATGGATTGTAGAGGGCTCATTAGACTCAATAACTCTACTCATCAAAGCAAAGTTAACTTCTTCTCTTGCTTTATTATTATTTTGTGGTCCAGGGGTGGATGTACCTAGTGAAGCATCCATTCTTGCATCTCATAATGTGATAGTACACCACTTAGGCATGTGTTGAACTGTTTCCATGGGTCACGATTCTATCTGATCAACACCATCATCCCCATCCTCACTTTCATCATTAGTGGGAACATCAGATTCAGTTTTTACGACTGGTGAAGAATCTACATCAGGTGAATCTGGAGGAGGAGTCTCTGCTTCCTTCTTCTTAAAAACTCAACATCTATGCTAGTGTAGACTTTTCTGGTCTTAGGATCCATCAATTTGTACCCAAGAGTCTCTTCACTCTACCCAATGAAGATGAGTTTCTGTGACTTCATGTCCAATTTCTTTCTGTTCTACTTGGGTATGTGCATGCTTGCTTTGCACCCAAATACTCTAAGGTGTACAATAGATGGTTTCCATTTTGACCATGCTTCTTGTGGTGTTACTCCATCAAGAGTAACTATGGGCACTCTATTCAAAAACAAACTACTTTCTTTACTACTTCTATCTAGAATGTATTTGCAAGTCCAGAGTCATCGATCATGCATCACACCATTTTCATGATAGTACGATTTATTCCCTCAACAACACCATTTTTCTCTAGTGTGTGTGGAGGAGGCATTTGTCGATGAACCACATGAGTTTGTAGGTAGTCTCGAACTCATTATCGGTGAATTCCCCCTTGATCTCGAGCGGAGAGTTCGATGTGATGACCGGGTTTCATTCTCAATTGCTACTTTGAACTTCTTGAAAGTTTCAAAAGCTTCACTTTTCTTGCAAAGACAAAAAATCCAAATTTTCCTTTAATAGTCATCAACACATAGCATGAAGTACTGAAATCCATAATGACTTGGTTGCATCTAACCATAAAGATCGGTATGAATTAGATCAAGTTGACCATGAGCTCGGTATGTACTCTTCTAGAATGAATATCTCGTGTTGTTTGCTTCCTAAAAAGTGAGGACACTTGTATGTATCCTTATGAAGAGATGGTAGCCCATGTACCATATTGTGCCAGTGAAGTGTCTCGAGATAATTGAAACTTACATGACCAATTCTCTGATGCCAAATTTGTAATGAGGTGGATTTATTAGCCACAAGTGTTTGATCATCTTTGTGAACAAAATCAAGTTGGAACATGTGTCCCACATTAGAGGCTTTTGTAACTATTTTCGAGCCTCATGATTTATCTCAAATTAAACATGTTTTCTTGCTGGAATGACTATCAAAGTAAATTTTTAGGTTGTGATAAAGGAGTTGAATGACTGAAAGAAAATTCTTTGTCAACCAAGGGATATATAAGACATCTGATAGTTTGCAGTTGCATGAACCAAGGGGTAGAGAAATGTTCCCAACCCCCTGAACTGTATATGAAGAATCATCTCGCAACGAAACATGATTTTTTGATGGTGTGTCCCTCATTGAAATAAACAAGTCTCTATGGCCGGTCATGTGTTGAGTGGCCCACAAATCAACATACCAAACATCACTAGATGATGTGGATGGTTCACTTGATCGAGAAGTGAACAAGAAGTCTTCATCATCTGAATGTTCTTCTTTCTCAATAATATTTCCTTGCTGATGGGGTATTATTTTCTAGTTCCCCTTTTTCTGCCCTTGATTGTAGTTAGAATGTACCTTGTAAGATTGTTGTTGTGGAGGTCTAGAGTTACTAGATGAACCTTTCTTGTAAGTATTATACCAACAATATTTTAAGTCATGTCCTCTTTTGTTGTTTTTCCCGTGATACTAATTATGATGTTGGGGATTTTGATAGGAATTAGGTTTTCCTTTGCATTTTCCTTTCCATATTCCATGTGAAGAAAGTTCTTGCTCCTCTTCATCATCCTTATTGTGCATGGATTCCTCTTATTGTAGTAGGTTTACCAGCTTGTCAAAACTAACTATCATATCTGAGAAATTTAGTGTTGTGAAAAAAATGTGGTAAGAAGAGGGGAGTGCTCTCAGAATAATGGAGATGAGAGCTACATCTCTAACCTCTTCTCCTAGGGATAGAAGTGAAGCCCTCAACTCTATAACTCTTCTTAAGAAAGCTTTAATTTTCTCATTCTGTTTGAGCTTTAGTGTATGTAACTGACTCTGTAAATTTAGTATAACATTCGTGTTTTTCGCTTCATACACAAATGTGGCGCAATTTATCCCATTCTTATTTTGTTATTTAGCATCTGAATGTGTGGTTGCACATCATCGGACACTCCAAACAAGATGATGAGTTTGTCTTTCTCGATCGCTTTATCAAATTATCGGTGTTGTGTTGTATCGCATTTACTTGATCTCGCGTCAGTACCATTCACAAAGAGTTAGATCTCGTTAAACTCAAGTCGTGTCTTGATTATTTTCTTCCACGTAGCATAGTTGTTTCCTCGAGTAGTTGTGAATCCGGAAGAAAAAATTTGGGGGCATTGGTGCCCATTTTGTAGAAAAAACTGACGAGTTTTGGCTCTTATCACTCCGGTATAAGGTCTTCCCTGTCTATATACCATTAGTCCGATATCTTGAACCTTTCCATATACGTGACCTTCGATATACTCGGCGGTACGTGGAAGAAGCTCACCCTTTATATATACCTAGCGAAGTACATGAAAGAGGTGTTTACATATGCGGAAGAATTCAATACGTGGTACCAAGACAAGATCGAAAGGGTCTCGTGCGATTATTGACACCGGCTCAAAGAAATATCCTCATACATACGCGTAACTTCACTATATACTTGGATAGTTTCTCAGTCCATATTTATGTCATGTAATCATTCACAGATGGATGGGATGGCTCATAGTGTGTGCACTGTGACCTTATTACTCCCCATCGATTTAAAGGGTCAGTGCCCAGATGACATTGTTACAGCTATATTAGGTGTTATGTGTAGTAGTAGTCACAAAGGCTTTACCCGTAAGTGCTTCCCAGAGGCATTGTATATACCGAATGTTGTGAATGAGATCTAGGATCTCGTGAGTGTTATAGAACCAATTTTTACTATTTTTATTACAATTATGGTAGTTTATGAGCAGTTACAATTTTTCAGTTGACTTATGGCACCCTCCAAATTAGTACAATATCTTGCAGCATGTAATTAGATTCAAAAAAATTAGAAAAAATTGAATGGCAACAAATGTTTTTGTTTTGCAGGCACTGGTGGCCTGTGGAGCCCAATACAGCTTGCTGAGCAAAAAACCATAAAAAAATATCTCAAAATTAAGTTTTTAGGTATCCCTCCTTGGAAAAAATTTCTCAGGATACAAAAATATGCAGTGGAGGAAAAAAATTCCCTTAAAATAGGGTTTTTCTTGCTAAATTTAGTTATTTGTAACTAAATTTGATTTTTTTGCTAAAGTTAGTGATTCCACTAAATTTTTTCGCCAAATTTGGCAAAGTGGGTGAGGGGGATTTGACCCTTGACCTCTCTTGATGGGAAGTGTCTTACAAAATTTAAGCTAGCCACTTGGGTGGCTAAGCCAAACAAGTATATGTAAAGAGAAAATGTAATTAAACACTTCCAATTTGTAACACCATACCTCTTCAAAAAACCAGTTTTGGAAAGGCGTTTTGAGAAAACATTCCAACAAAGAGAAAAAAAGATAGGTGGTTTTAGCAAGAATGCGGGTGGTTTTGAGTGTGTATGGCACTTTAGATCATTTTTCTTCCTTCCTTTAAGCTTGTAATCTCTTCCTTGGTGAATTCTATCCTCCTTAACCTTAATTACAATGAATAAAGGCGTTTTTGAGTAATTTGATGGTGGTTTTGAGGAAATTGATGGTGGTATTGCAAGGAATGGGGCTGGGAAGTTACAGAGGTAACTCTGGCTCTCTTTTACTTGCACAATCTTCTCCAATGCTCCTCAAACTCTGCTGCAATCCTCCAATATCCTTCAACCTACTCTGAAATCAAATGTAATTTCACTAAACAAGGATAGTAGCCTATGAATTATATTCATGTGAAATCAACCATTACAATGGAGTGCTACAGTTCTTATAGAAATTGAACAGCCATGTGTGGAGACAAAGAAATAGGTTGCATAGGTAAAACCAAACTCACAACTACTTCCAATACTACATCCAGGAAGCACATAATTGTTATAACAATTATACATGTGGAAATAAAAGACAAATATGGTTGATAAAACCATATAAAAAAAATATGACGATAATATGGTTTATAATATAACCATATAACAACATTATTTAATTAATAAAATTAATTAAATAATCAATTTATATTATGCATAATTAATTAACCTAATAAGGATTTGTTTGTTTGTTTCTAGCATTAGCAACTAGTTGTGCTAGCATTTGTGTTTGTACCACATTTTTGTTTTGTGAATTTTGTGTTGGGGAACCCATTATGGCTTGTTGATTCTGATTGGGATATGTCCTCCCTTGAGCATAATTATTAGGGATCCACCTAGGTTGTGACCAAGCATTCGGGTTACCTTGACCAAACCATGGTTGTTGGTGTCGTTGAGCATACCAGGATTGTCCTGACCAATCCTGAGGATTCCATGTTTGTTGAGGGACTTGAGGTGGTTTCCCCCAACTTTGAAATCATCTAGGGGTTAGGAACTGACCTGGGCATGAACTTCCCTTGGCTAGGTTGTCTCTGGAAAAAATTTACTTCTTCTGATGTGGATGGAGTGTTAGTTTGTTTAAGCTAATTTTTAATAAATGGAAGAAGAGAACATGCATTACTCTCATGGTCCCTAGATTCATAGATAAGACACATTTTTGTTTTATCCAAGGGAAAATATCTTATTCCAAGCTTCTTACCACATCTAGGACAATACATAGCTAATGGTTCATTTTTAGCATTTTCTTTAGCTTGCAATCCATCCATGGTGGAGGTTAATTAAACTAAAATGTCTGTTTTAAAGTTTTCTAGTTCATCCATCAGTTTGTTCATATCTGGATTCAAACTTTTAACTATTTTTCCTTTTCTAGGTCCACCCCTTGTTCTTGAATAGCTTCTACAAATGTCTTTAATATAATTCATTCTTAATTGATCAATGTTTCCACCTCCCATAAAATCAAGGGCCTCCCTAGATTCATCATCTAGACCTTTAAGAAAAATGGTTTTTCTTAACTCCTCTTGTAGTACAAATCCACATCTTTTACTCACAAAGAGGAATCTGTCTAAATAATCTTCCATATTCTCATCCTCCTCTTGCTTGATTTTGAAAAAAATTCCTTCCTATTCCTCCCTCTATAGTAATCTTGATACTTTTCTAGGAAGGAAACTTCCATTTGTGCCCAAGTGGTAATAAAATTAGATGTTAATCCCATAAACCACCTCATTGTTGCATCCTTCAAGGTAGATGGAAACAACTTGAGTTTCTGATTATCTATTTTGTAATCATAAGTTTGACACAAGTACTTTAAATTCAAACAAAAATTAGTCAGGATCTTCAGATGACATTCCTCTAAATGTGGGTAAATGTGCAGGTGAAATATTATTCATGGGTGTATCATCATCATCCAACTGAATTGGATAAGTAAAGGTCCTATCAAGTTCTCTTTCAGCTTCTTGTGCCATTTTTACAGTACCTTCTAGAATTTTCTCCCAATCAATATGGTATGTGATCTATTTTGGGGAAGGTGAAAAGTTAGGAGTAGGAGGTTGACTACTCAATTGTGAATCAAAACTTTCTCTAAACAGGTCTTGGGATATAATCCTCTTTCTAAAGGTTCCACTTCCTTCTGGTGACTGATCTAAGAATTCCAAAGGTGGCAATTCTGCTTCTTGTCTAACAGGGGACAATGGTGCTTCTAATTCTTGGTCAACTTCCTTATTTGATTGAGAAGATGATGATGATTCTTGTTCAGATATTTTTGGGAGGAATCAACCCTTGGAGTCTCTTGGTCTACTCATAAATTTTATGATGACATAGGGAAGATTCTTCAATTACTAGATATATGATTGTTTCTCTTTTTGACACCTAATTAGACAATTCTAACTATTGGTTCCCCAACAATGGCGCCAAAAATTATGGGTGTCATTATTCCCTTCATTTAATCAACTCTTTGTTGATGTCATATTCAAACCAGGGGTGTCTGAAGCTATATGCAACAAGAAATCTTAGTGATCTAGTAATTGACTGTAGGTATTTGTTATTTTATTTTTGGGGGATGTTTTAGTGTCTTTAGGATTCCATGGCCAAAGCCTTATTATCTCTATGTTGTAAGAAACTTGCTGAAATAAACACTCATTTCGGAAATAAACACATGTACAAGAATAAATAGATTGGTGGAAATAAACACACGGTTAAAAATGTTGTGAAAATATTGCAAGGAAATGAAAATCTAGTCTATAACACCTGCAGGGACAAGTATAAAACAAAGTGTAATTTAAAGAATCAAAAACATTTACAAAATTAATAGATCTACACTATTTTCTTAAGAAATATAAATACCAATAAAACAAGAATCTTGGTTCTTGGAGGAGTGGGACCTTGCTCCACCTTGAATCAGGATTTGACAAAGTGATATTCTCTCAAAACAAAGTGGATATTTTATTGTTGAAATATTCTGTCTTACAAAAATGTACTAAATCTTTCTATATCTCTATCTCTATCTCTATGTGTATGTATTCTATATTCCTCTCTTTAATCTATCTACAGGTCTTTATATATGTATTTATTTCAAAGATGCATTTACATCCATAGTTGTTCTACCGATTTAGATGGAACTGAATTATTCCCAAAATAGATGTTGAATTTGGAACCTTGTTGGATGTATAGCTGTCTGATAAGTTATCCCTAGATCTTTGAGTAGGAAGAATCATAAATCTTCTAATATGCTCCTAATTGAAAGGATTCATTGATTGCTATATCATTGGATGTCATCAAAATAGTAGATTTCCATTGGTTTTGGAACTTTGGAGAAGTTCGGAACTAAAGGGGAATGTTCTTGATCTAACCGTGAAAGCTCCAGAGCTAAATGCAGGAGTTCCAGAACTAAGTCTGGAAGTTACTAAACTAAGTCGTATTGAATCCAAGGCTCCCAAAAACATGTTGATCACTTCATACTTCGTTCTTTGACTTATTATGACCTGTTTTATTACAAAAATTGAATTTCCACACACTTTTTGGAATTACAGAGCTTCTAAACTTTAGAACTAAATTCAACAAAATATGGACAATTACATCCTAACTTACATTAGATCAAAAACAAGTCACAAAATGTAGTCAAACTTGATAAAAAGGAGAGTAAAATAAGATCATTAATTGTGCATTCATGAGACTTATTTTGGCTTTATCAAATCATATATGCCACACACAAAAATTATCAATATTATCATATTTTGAATATCACATGAACTTTACATTGTTCAGTTTAATGGCACAAGCAAATATTAACCATATATGCCACACACAAATATTATCAAAATTATCAACATTATGAAAAAAGAACACCATGCTCATTGTCAATATTATTTTCTATAAATTACATAGATATTACATAAGTATTCCATATTGTTGCTAAACTACCAATGATATGTGGTTCAATTGATGTCTCACATATTGAATTATCATATTATCCTCAACAAAAATATACATGTTTACCAACATCATTTTAAAATTCTTTTATTACACAAACAATATCTTTGGATGTGTGTAACAATGATCTTGGTGGTGCCCATGATGTTGATCATTGGAATTGTTATGAAGTATAAAGGAAGAATGCAAAATAGATAAGTATTAGCTAACTCCAATGCATGATATTTTTTCTTACACAATGTATACCATATTTTATAATGGAATGGATGATGTAATACTATATTACTATGGTTAAAAAATGTAATTTACCGAGGTAAAAATACTTGCGACTTGAATTTGTACATCCAATATTTTCTCCTTAGCTTTCTCTCCTTTTCTATTCTTTCAAGCTCAAGTTGAAGTCTTCTTTGCTCAATTTCTTTTAATGTTGACTAAATAGATGCATGATATTTTTGATTACCTAATTCAAATCTCCATAAGATTTTATTTTTCTCTTCACACCTTTTCTATGAATTCCATTTTTATTCAAAGTGGTTTCTATCTTTGCTCCTTCCAAATTTTCAATGTTGATAGAGGGATTTATGATTGACCTCTCATGTATTTTTCAGAAGTAGATGTGGTTATATTAACCCTCTCTTTTCTATTAAAACCAATAACCCTTTGTCTTTCTTGTGTAATGTGATCTATATCTTCATAGAAAGTCCATGTTGAATGTGTTTCCAATGTTTTGTTTTCCAATTGTTTCTCCTTCGAGGGTTTTCTTCAACCTATTCATCTTATATTTGCATTACATCCCAGTGGATGTTTTTCCACAAACTTGATTCAAATCATTTTCTATATTATCCTGAAGTTTCTTGCCGAAGTTTTCCACGGTTTAAATGTTCATACACCTCTTCATATTTTGAAATAATTTTTTTCACATAGGATTTTGAACACAGCTCTTTTTTAATTATTTCATCAACTCCTCATTATTTCCATCTCTTTCATATGCATGGGTTATTGAAAATGTTTCTTATAATTTTAAATCATCAACATCATTAAAAATATATGGATAATTTAGATCTACTTTTGAACGTGGAATGCAAGGACCCAATTTATATGTGCCACTTGTATTCTCTTGCAAATTTGAAACACTATTTCCATCTAATTTTTGCACGTAGAATTCATTTACATGACAATTTCTTAGTTATTTTGAAAAATCCATATTGTCTACATAGTTTCTTGGATTTAATTTGAAAACATGGGATTTGAAATGTGAAAACAAGGAAAATGGTGATGGTTTCATGTCCTACAAATTTCTTAGTTACTATAAACATTCATAAATGAAACAATTTACATACTCCATCTTAAATCTAAACTTAATTTCATTTTTCATTTTCTAATAATAAATATACAAGGGGTTCTGCACTCTGTAAATTCATAGGATCAAAACATGTGGAGAAACATTGAAAATTGATTAATTACCTACTAACAAATGCAATATTTACAATCACTGTAAAATGGGTGTATAAAATGAAATTCTTCAAAATAAAATAACAATGCTTTACCTCTTTTAATTTTCTATAGCTCTTTTCTTCCCCCATTTGTATATATGCTCCTTGTTTTGGTGGTGTTGCCTTCAAAATGAGTATATAGTTTTACATTTTATTGCATTAAATACATACGTTAAAAAGTTTGTGTGGATTAAAATTTAATATCGTATTTGTTATGTTTGTGGAGCCTATTTGCATGTTAGAATGTGGTACATCTTCTATGTGTTACACTTAGGCATTTTTATGGTGGTCCGGCTCGCCGGTGAGTGGGTCAGGGGATTTTGGGGCGAAGCCCCCGAAGCAAATTTTCATGGGTGGTTTATTAACCCATGGGTAATGGGTAACCGTTATGGGTTGTTTTTGGGCCCATGGTTTTTTTGGTCTTTTGCCCATTGTTTTGATATCCATGGTTTTTTCCCTTGGTTTTGATACCCACGGTTTTGTATCAAAATGCTTAAGCAATTGTCTATTTATATGGTATTATGCATATGATAGAGGTGCAAGTAAATGTATTACATGTGTGTTTTAAATTCGGGTGTGAATTTCAGTAGAGTTTGTTGAGTATAGCTCTAAACGGATTTGGGTATTGTATTGAGAGAGTGGAGGCTTGTAATAAAATCGAGCAAGTGATTCTTGGTGGACGTAGCCCAAATTGGGTGAACCACTTTAAATCTTGTCTCTCTATGTTGTGTTATTTATTTTGCACTTTTATTTGAGATCTGTAATATTTTCTGCATATTAGTTTCTACTGTTGCGATTCTATAAGGGATTATTCCGCATATTTTATCTCTTATTTCCTAATAGTACTACTTACCATTAAATGCAAAGAGGAATAAATAAAAAGTACTCTCAAGTGGCAGATTTTACATTATATAGTTTAATGCTCATTTAATGTTTCGGAAGTGTAACATTAATTAGGTAATATTTGACCTTACAAAAAGTGTAATTTTTATTGTAAAGAATAAACGTAACATTTTTATAACATAATTTTTAATGTATGAAAACTAAAATTCGACATTTTTGAAACTTAAATTTGACATACATATATTTAATTGAAATAAAGTATTTAATATTGACAATTATTATTAAAAAAATACGTAGAATGGGTTACTTCTACTCAATATTTTATACAATTATTAAAAATAAACATATATTGTTAAAATATTACGTAATATATAAAAACATAGAAACAATTAATACACATAATTGAATGAAAGTTTATACAAAAATAATTAATAAAATAAAGACTAAACTTGAACTCTATACCATAAAATAAACATAGCTATATAATTAGATAATTAAATACATGAGTGATTTACTTTGACACAATATTAATTGCCCTTAATTTAAGTCCAAGAGGTCGCTAGGATAGACAATTTTTGACTAGAATGGAAGGTGAAAATATTCCCTTCGATATGCGAGTGATCATTATTCCAAGTGTGAATGCTCGCACTTCATCTTGAAAATGATCCTACTTTTTTTTATGCGAGGGATTGCACTTCAACGTGTGAGGGATAACACATTATTGTGTGAGGAATCAAAATTTGTATATCTACGAGGCCACGACTCTCTCACACTATGATGATCTATCATTGTCACATCCAAGTGTAATTTTGAGAACTTGGAATTGCATTCGTTTTCACATTGAAGTGCGATAAAAATTTTGCCCCCATTCTAGTCAATCTTTGAATTTTAGTGTGTAAGAAAAAAAATTATGTCATAGCGGCCACTAGGCTATACAAATTTTGAAAGGCATAGGGTAAAGAATCCAATGAGTGTGTGTGGTAATGTGAAGTATAGTACCACTAGTTGTAAAAATTGAAGTCAATATTTATACTTTGTATACTAAAAATTTAGAAAAAAGGTAGCCAATAACACAAGTAAAATCAAGTCACATGTACAAATCAACCAATAAAAAGGTGACACATCAGCTTTCCCAAAAAGGTGATTTTATTCACAAACAAGGGCCAATATTAATTTTCTTTGTACTGAAAATTACCTATTTTAAATCCCTTAGAAATAATTTTTCAACAAAATTTAAATGCACAAAATAAAATGTGTGCATTATAAAAATCTTAATCTTTTAAAGGGTATTTAAAATATATATATGATAGTTAAGTAACTCTAACAACCTCCTACATTAAGATTCATGATCATTGGCTCCTTTCACCTACACTATGTGTTTTATGGATAAAATTATACACAATAGCGGATGGATCTAAGGGTGTAATGCAATTTTTATATGTTTAAAGATTGGGATTAAATTATGTTTTAAAGATGTTAATATAAGATGCATATTTTAATTTTCTCATTGTTATTTCAATTCTCCATGCTAATGTTAAAGATTTAAGTGTCCTTAGTACTAATTTTCTCTTTTTATTTGTGGATATAGTTGAAAATGAACTTTGTTTTTGAAGATGGAGAACATGTGGATTTACTATCCAAAGGTGTGAAAGTTGTGGAGGGACTAGTTTATCCATCCAAAGATACACTCCATTGTAGAGACATGGGGTCTAACTTATTTTATGTCACAATAAGTATTGTATTCAATGATAGAGTGATACTTTCATACACAATTGATGATTGTGAAACCCTGGAAGAAATTAAAAACAAGGGATACTTTATCCCATGGGAAAGGAGACAAATGATTAAGTATGTGATTTCAAATGTTTCCCATCCTGGGGGTGATGGAATTCAAAACATCATGAGTAGTGACTTAGAGGATACATTTAATGAGGATGAGGGTTTTAATTCTAACATAGTGATAACCATTGTTTCATAACTCCTAAAGATAGGGATGAATTTTCTACAACCTATGTGGTGCTAAAACATAAGTTTCCTTAGAAATAAGGTGACATAGCTAAAGGGTTTATATCCCTAGTACAAGAACAACATGTGATTTCAGGATTAGTGTTGGGACCCACACATTTTTGTATTTTTGTGGAGAATATTATAACTACAGCAATTATAATTAGCCAAGTCTACAATTCAATAATTATTATCCAAGTCTACAATGCAACAACGAAGTTTCCTGACCAATCAAAAACCTAGTTTATCTAGAAATAAGAACTGCACTTTATGTGAATGGAAATTTTGGACTCTAAGAAATAACCTCCACATCAAACATTGACTTCAATTTGAAGTTCAAGGGGGTTACTTCCAAGTTGATACATTTTTGTTCAAAAGAACACAAATTTTTTTCAGAAGAAACAATTACAAATGTCTATGAAGGAGACATGGTGCACGTTAAAAATTATATGGAAATACGTTTGGGGTGTATGTTGATAAATTAATTACGCCTTTTGCAAGGGTTGCTCCATATAAGAAGGATCTCTCATCCAATGACATGTCAGCTAGTTGGCCTATCAAGATGGTTCCATTATGGAAGTAAGGCTAAAATAAATTCTAGAAGAGTTTCTGTAAAAATGTGGAGTGCATTTGAAGATCCATTTCCTCAAATGGTATACCCAAATTCATATGAATCCTCCATATGTAGTAGTAATGAAAACTTGATAAAAAGACATTATAACATCTGCAAATGCCAAAAGGTAAATTATAATCCATCTAGTACACCAAAGGCAAGGGAAAATGATGAAAAATCAAGAGAACAATTTTTGTCTGAAGTTTAGAAATAACCTTGTTACGAGGAAGGATGTCTCTCTAATATATCTCTAAGAACTTTTAATCACAGTTGGAATTTAACTCTAGGTATGAATGAACCTACTATCAAAAGCTTTGTACTTAATACATTCACCACAAAAAATAGTAGTTGTGATAAAATTCATACTTTAAAACATACTATAGATAAATTGAAGTTATGTGGAAGGGATGTATGTCAGAATACATGGTATAGATGTCATGGAATCGAAAAGCACATTACATGATACGAGACAATGTTGGATTAATAGAGAGAGGAAGGTAGTAAAAGGAAATATAGGGAAAAACAATTTCCAAATACTATCACAACTATTGCATTAATATCCAAAATTGTGGATAATAATTCTGATATATCCCCACATGTCTCATTCAGTGGGACAAGATGGTACTAAAGTAGCAATGATACTATTTCCTGCATGTTATACTTTTTCTTACATACTAAAAAAGTGTAACGAGGGCCTTTCATTGTTGGACCTTCCTCCAATGTCATAGTCAAATCTTAGAAAAATATGGAAAGAACATTCCTCCCATATTTCAATTACCAAGAACAACTTCTTCTCCAAATATGAGGAATGCATATAGCTTAAGAAAAAATGTGCAACAACCTCATGTCTAGAAACACTAGCAAAAATAGATCAACGCTAGAAATGGCACAATGATTACATTCAAAGTTGTCATGTAAATTACTATGCACATAGAGTGCAATCACAACAAAATCCTAATAGTTATTTGAGAATTGTACATGAAAAAATAGACAAGATGAAAATGCAATACCAAGGATGAGAAAAAATGTAAAATCAATAAGAAATTCTATTAATCTACCCATCTCCTTTACTATTATGATGATACATGGGAACAAAATAGGGGGTTTCATGCACTTTGGTCTCCATTTTGTTGAATGAGGAGGAAACTTCATAATAACATCATTGGAACTATGTATCTGGAAGCTAGAAGAACCACTTATAGATCAATATGGTGATTTTTTATATAGTAGTGGGATGTAAAAACACCCATTACATGATGCATTGTTACAAAATGATGCATATGACAAGTGTTAGGAATACAAGAATAAAAATTAGGGTGATCATACAACTAATACTGTAAGTATATGTTCAAGTTCATTTATAAAAAAACCACCAATTCTCTACTTATAACTAGATAATGCTGCAAGTGACACAAAAATCACACATTGTTTGTGTTTTCATCCATACTAATAGTTAGAAGGGTTTTTAGCACAATGTATGTGAGTTCCTTCTAGTGGGTCACATGCATGAAGACATAGATGGGACATTCAGCCAATTATCAACAACATTTTCTAAATTGTATACATTCTCTTTTCCACAAATAATGGACACTTACAAAACATGCCAAGAGGATTTTAGCACATTTATTTCATACCTTATCGTGGAGGTGTATGACTTTAAGGCCTTTTTGCAACTGCACTTGCTAGATAGTAACCACAAGATCATGGGTTTCAACAAATGAAATATGTTTAAATTCCATGTAAAAGATAACATTCCCATCATGGAGTTTAAAGGATCAATCATGGAGTCTGATTGGTCATGCTCAATTAAGATCTGGAAAATAGTGGATGAGAAACCTTTCTTTCTTGAAGGGGATCCTCCATTGGCACCCTTAAAAGAACTAAAAGAGATGGCAGACATGTAGAGAGGCATTCAATCATACATCACACACTGGGAAAAGAGTTCAAATAATGGTGGAGAATCATATTGGGTTTTGAATATTACATATTGGAAAAATGTTCTACGTTCCCTAGAGAATCCCTTTGTCAATTGTAGCATGACAAGAAGAGATTGTTTTTAGCAAAAAAAAATCAGGATAGCGTAATGTATGATTAGATAGTGGGTGTGTCATGTCTTGACATGGATAACTACTATAGTCAAAATTTCCTTTCAAATAAGGATATATATGTTGGGCCTATTTGTGATATACCTCGAGATGAATTCAACCCAATAATGGATGTGAATGTTGGGCAAATGATACTAGTAAGACCAGCTGATGATAATGTACCTATATAGATGGGAAAGGAAGAACTAAAACTAATATAGGATGTTCACACAAACACTCAAAAGATAAGGGTACACTGGTGGGAACCCATAGGAAAAGGAAATACAAAAAGAAAGGTACCATGAATGCTTAAAGAAAAAGAAATGGTGGAAAAAATCAAGGGACACATCAGATATTGATATAGAAAGTGTCATCTGGGCATGGATTCCAAGAAAAATGTGGAAAGGAGATCAAATTAAAATACCAAATCGAGGTCATGAAGCTATCCAACAATACCTTACATAATTCAAGAAAAATAATTAATACCCTTGTGAGGGATCAATGCTTATGTAATTTTCTTGAAGGAATTGATTGCCTATGGAAATACATTTTCAAATTCATTTCCTTAAAACAACTTGTTTAATGTAATTCTTAACTCTTTGTTGTTCTTTATGATTTACATAATGGAAAATCATAAAATTAGTTGACTTTATCACACATAACTTGCATATTTACAATATCACCATCATTTTTATATAGATTTATATAAAAATTATATCAATATATAATATACATAAAATATTAAATAAATATAAATTTGAAGTATTTAAATAACTACTATTTTCTATTTTTTTAAAGGTGTATTGTAAAATTACTGTCATCTAAAAATTGTTTGATAGGCATAGGTGGCCATCAAATTTAACCCCTAGGATGATGTAACTTTGTGGTGCCTAGGCTTATGTAACTTAGCGGCCACTAGGCTTATGTAGCTTAGCAGTGGGTAGGCTTATGAAAATTGCTACCAGTAGGTTGGTGTAACTTTCTAGCCACTAGGATTATTTCACCTAGAGGAATCTACTCTTGTGTAAATTAGCGGCCACTAAGGTTATATAAGTTAACAACCTATACACTTATGTAAGACAGTGGCCACCAGGCTTATGTAAGTTAACAGTCTATACACTTATGTAAGATAGTGGCCGCTAGGATTATTGTCCTTTTATGTAAATTAGAGGCCACAATGCTTATGTAACTTAAAGGGCACAAGGAAAATGTAACTTACTATCTATAAGGTAGATGTTACTTTGACGCCACTAGGCTTATTTCACCTAGCATGCACTTTCATCATGTAAGTTGGAAACCACTAGGCTTGTGTAAAATAGTGGCTGCGAGGCTTATATAAGATAGTGGCCACTTGGCTTATGTGGGTGAGTTAAATAATAACAAAATATAAATCCTAAAATAGTGAAACTAAAATCTTAAAATCAGGATTTATAATTGGATTACAATAGTGGTGAAATTGTAATCCAATAATAGCGCTACTGGAATTCAATATAAGCCAAATTGGAATCCAATAATAACAATATTGGAATCCAATAATAGTGAGATTAGAATCCAATAATAAAGCAATATTGGAATCCAATAATAAGCGAGATTAAATTTGAACTAGATTCTAGAATAAGTCCAATAATGACAATATTGGAATATAATATTTCTATTAATGGATTCCAATAATAGTAGTAATGGAATCCAATAAATAAAAAATGGAATCCAATATTCACAAAAACATAGATGGATTTCTTCCAATACTTGAAATCTTTGGAGTCCGCATTTACTAGAATATGTCCGAATTTAGTGAAATAAGCATTCATCAGTATTATCCATGAAGATGCATTCATGACGGGTTGAGGCGCTAGTCTCTCCTCATGCATATTACCCCCATAATTATTTTTCACATTCAATTGGTCATAAATTAATATAAAAAATAAATATAAAACATGCTTTTAATTTTTTGTTATTTTCATACGAATTTATGTCATCTCGTCCTTCTAAGTTCCTATATTGCATTTTTTTTCAATAATGTCTACATCATAGTAGCACTACCAAAATATTTTTTAGTATAGACAACCAATCATTTCTTACATTTGATTAGTCATGATTTGTACTCCAATTGGAAATTTTTAGTAAATAGCACTTTTCTTTGCAAAAATAATTCTTTTTGAAGTACATAAATATAATAATGAAATTAAAATAATTTAAAATTTTGAAAAATTTGATAACATACAAAAAATAATTAAATTAAAATAAAATGTAAACTAATACTTACTTTCCATGAACATCTTGTAATATTTTCATGTCATGGTTCACATATAATTTCACATGCAAACTCCCCATACTCGATACTTGTACTCATTCAATGCTAGAAGATATGTGCAGTCCTCATCGAATCAATTAGATATTCTATATCCCCCCTCATTGTTGTAGGAAACACCTACTCAACACTTGTGGGGGTGGTCTCCTATCATTTAAATTGACGAGAACCAAATTTATGAGGTTTCATGGAATAAATTGGCATGGAAGATGATGATCTATGATAATCCAATAAATTAAAGAATCAATTAAATTCTAAAAATAATATATAAATAAATAAAAATTTACCTTCTTACCTCCCTTTATGAAATGGAATCATGATAGGTCTCCCAAAAAATGTCACCACTTCTAGATTGTTGATCATGAGATGTAAGATGTTGTGTTAACATTGGCACTAAAGAGGATCTAAAATTATACAATATATAAAAATTCCAATAAATTAAAAAGATAAAACAAATTTTTAAAATATTTTTGGAATATAACTATAAATAATATACAAAAAATGTTGATGGGGTGGGAGTGGCATGGTTGATTCAAATGATTGTGTGCTTTCCCACCCATGTTCAAATACCCCCAAGCCACAATCCTCTCTAAGGTGGTTTCGCCACTTGATGTCGCTTCTCTTCTCACTATAGTTAGAGTATGTTATTTTCATCACTCACTACAATTATAACATACACGTTATATCTAATTTTGCACACATGAAAAATTTGGAAAACGGGGTCCTATTACGATCACATTACGACATTGGTCCCACAAGCCTATTTTTGATAATCGTGGAGATAAAATGATTAAAATAATTAATAATTTTCATAGGAGAGCTTACCTAGCATTGAACGAGGTCAAATTGAGCTCAACTTGGTGACAACTTAGTGTTAGCTCGGTTGAGAACTCGATTGTTTATCATTAAAGCTCAAGTTGATGGGTCAGCCAAGCCCAACATTGAAAACAACTAGTCGAGTCAATAAAATATGTGAAAGTTTCCAAACATAGGAAGATTTTACAAAATAATCCAATGGCCATCGAACAAAAATTTAGCTTGCCAAGTATCTCGGTGAGTTGGCCAGGTCGAGAAGGCATTAAGTCAAAATGGAACTCGGTTCAAGGAGTTGAGCTCAATATCAAGTATCGGTGACATATAGGCAAGCTCAAAGGGAGTTGCTTGGTTGATAGCTTGGTGAGAGCTTGGTTATCAACTAGGTAGCAGATCAAAAATCACCTCGATGTGTGGTGATCATAGTAGAATAGCTCAGCGCATGGCTAACATTAATCTTATTATCATATGCATGGTGTTTGAGGTGACCATCTATGTGCTCAGAAGTGAGGCTCATTGAGCTTGGCACAATCATTGAGGCTGCGGTGACAATGTGTAGAAGTTTTAAGGATCCTAGCATTAAGCTCGGGAGAACGCATGGCCCTGTGATGAAAATATGAGTCAACACAAAATATGTGGATTAGATCCATGATGAGATTATCGGTGAATAATGAATGAGATTGGTGAGTGACTCTTTGAAGGGAAGAAACTTGGTTCTTAGTCACCGGAAGAAGGTGATGGCTCAACTCGTGGATCGGCCGAGTCGTCACACAGGATCAGCTCAATGAGCTCTTGTTACGTGGGGATACATGTACAAATGGTGTAGGTTGATCTCATTCTAGTGATCTCGTGGTCGAAATGGTTGGAGAAAGCTTGTGAGTAATTTTAATGGAATTTTGGCTTGACATGGTTGCATAGGAGTTGTTTTGGTGAATATATCGATTGAGGAGGTGAGTTTCTCGAGAGCAATGGAATCGGAGTTCATGAAGGAGCTCTTATGACGAGCTAAGTCATTAGTTCAAGAATATTTCTCATGGAAATAACAAGATGACTTCACCTTGGCACAAATGGAGAATGATTGGTATCGAGTAAGAAGGCCATTATAAAAGAATTTAAACAAACTATAACCATATCTTGAATTGCGGGATGAGGATCCAACTCGGCTCAATGGATCAATGTTTGATTTAATCACTGGTGAAATACTCGCAAAGAGGAAAAGAAGAATCTCAGTAAGGCCGATTCAAAGCTTAATTTCACATTGGCGATGGGTAGACATGACTCAATAGTTACATGGTTATAAGGTAGCTCGAGGGAAGCTCACAAGGAAGAGCCAACCCTGCTCAAGCTTAACACCAACATGCTCAGTTGGGAGCTCGATTGTGGAGGTGATGAAATGGTTTGATGAACCAAGATGAATCGAGTCACAAGTTGGAAATAACTTGACATGAACTCAACGAAGGAAAAACTAAATCAAAACCAACTCATGGGAGCAAGGAGTTATCCATTTGTGCTCAGGAAAATACACGAGTTGATTAGTCAGGAATGGCTCGATGGATAGCTTGAGGAAAATCGGCGGTGAATTCACACTTGCGATGAGTTGGTGGAAAAGTGGGGACTGTGAGCTAGTGTGCCAAGTTAAAATGTTGGTAAAATGGCTCTAAACGTCTAGAGTCCCCATCTCAGCTGTGTATTTTCATGATAAGGAAGCCATGTCGTGATGGCAAGATAGTCTTTGGGTTCTAAGACTTAAAATTCCAAGGACATGGGGATCATGAGAAGCATCGCCAAGTGGGAATAATTACTTGGCAAGAAGGAGGAGAAGTTTTGTGAACCGAATGAACTAACAAAGAGCCCGAGTATATGGATGAGATTTAGGTGAGTCACCAAGTTACCTTTCGGTTTGATGAGACGGTTGGTAGTGCGAGTGAGTCATAGGGGAACTACCTCTTTTAGAGAATATTGTTCGGGCCTACACATATGTAGCATGATAGAGTCACTCACTTTGGGTAAAGGAGGGAAATGTTCACAGAGGCAGTGCAAAGTTTAGTCCTTGGAGGCTTGAGCTCACACAAATAGTCATTGGTTCAAGGAGATTAGCTTGAGAAAGCCACCAAATCAAAGAAAATATCGATGAAAAGTGAATTTATTGAAGTCACAATAGCTCATTTTGGGAGCTCAATGCGAGGATCTTGGTCTATGTAGATCAATCATCATAGGGTGTGGCACAGAAAGTGAACGTCAACACCATCTCAACGAGTTATCACCATGCATAGTGATTCTAAACCTCTATTAGCTCGAGATGAGATAGAATTTATTTATGGAGGAACTCAGGGTCACTTGATTGAGTTGGTGCATGGAGCTCGAATACATCAAAAAGGATGAATGCTAACCATGCATGAGTCATTCAACATCGAGTTCCTAGATGGGGAACCTACACAGGAGATGAGTTGTTTGGTGGTGAGCTTGTATATAGACTTGTGGAGTGAGCCATAAAGTATCTTGACTAATATGAGCTCACAAAGGGTGAGGTTACACTCAAAGCTCACAAAAGGAAATTGATTTCCATCATTGCAGAGGATCTTGGCAAATATGTCTCTAGGTGCCAATCTCAATGGACTCTATGATGTTGGCGAGTTTGCATACAAGACCAAGTCGGGTTCATTTAGGGGCTTGTTTGAATGAACACAAGCTCGTAAATTGGGATGAGATGACGGGCTCATTAATCACCATGCGAGTTGAAAATTGAGTCAGGTCAATCTCAAGCTCGGTGAGTGCGGGGGTCTTGACTAAACCAACCCATATCAAGACTCAGCTAGTGTGGAAAATTCATGGAAAAACTCACTCAAACCAATAAAATTCATGGATAAAATTAGTGGTGAGTTTAGTTAAAACTGAGTTGGCTTAGTACATTATAGGAAAACTCATGACTCGATAGGAGGTCAAGGGGAGCTCAACCATCGATGATCTAAAATTCAAAACCCATAACGAAGGGAGAACCAAGTCAATATAAAACATGGTGAAAGATGATGGCTTTCAGTAGCCTTGGGTGATCCTAGGCATGGTCAAGTGATACAAATTTCAATGTGAGAGAAGAGGAACTAAATACATTCATGAATTCATGTCGAATATCAACACCATATTGCAAAGATAAGATAAGTCATTATTTGTGCATAGGTTGACTAATGGAGAACCGAGTAGGGAGAAAGAGAGCTTGTTTCACTCAGATGAAAGTTAGCTCATGAAGATCTCGACACGAAAGTTGAGATAATTCACAAAAATTCATGTTTGATAGTGTGGAACTCACCTATGAAGAGCTCGTGTAAGAGAATCATGTTGGAAGATTGAGCTGAACAAGAGGAGCTCCATGTAGGATGGGAGCTCACTTGTGATGAATACCCAAGTACCTTGTGACCAACTCGGTGAGTTGGATTCGTGAGCCAACCACCGAGTTGGTTCTTTTTTGACCCATTTACATGGACTCCCCCTTCACTGCAAATCAATCCTAAAGGGGTCCCACCATTAATATTTTTAATATTAATTTTAATTAAATTAATATTTTTATTTAAATATTTTATTAATAATATTTATTATTATTATTAAAATATTTTATTTAAATATTATTTTAATTAATTAAGAAGATTAGGTCAATAGGCAATTAATGGCACATGATGGAATATTCTCAAAGTGGTTCAACCAACTGTAATAAATACATCATGTGCCTTCAATTTAGGAAGGGAATTTATGACTTCTTCTCTCCTCTCTCATGAATTCTTCTATAAATGTAAGTTGGAAGCTCATTCCAAGATGTTAGACAGGTTGGACAATTTAGACTTCTGAGACAAGTGTATAGTTTTTCAAGATACCTCCTTCTTCTACATGTTGTTCTTGTATGTTGAGGGAACTTCCAAGCCTCCTCTCAAGACTGTAATGCCAACCATTTCCTCTTCTGAATGTATGATGCATTTTGCATGTTATTAAAGTAATAAAATTGTGTTTTTGTGATTAATTTTGGTCCTTTTATCCTTCTATACTTCTTTGTGCCTTTCTCATGCTTGCATGTACATTGTGCAAGTTCAAGTTTCTATTGCAGGTTCTTGGAGCTCTATGCTTATCAAGTGGTGGAGCATTACATGTAGTTGAGTTGTGGTGCTTGTTCACCCTTCTCAAGTTCATCCTTCTTCATTGGAAGACTGATAACTTGTTTGTCTGATTGAGTTTAATAAAGGGAATGCGTGCTTCCTATTCTGTGGTATTATGTACCCTCTCTAAGTTGTAGTAGGTGAAGTTGATTTGTGGTGCACACACCCTCTTCAAATTAACCCTTCCTGAGTTTGGAAACACCCTTGATTTTTACATCACTATCCCTAGTATAGTTCAACCTTTTGCAAATATCTTTCCTTAAAACCCATGAAAATGTTAGCACATGTCTAGATAATCACTTTATTGCACTAGGAGTAGTATAACACTTAGTTTAGGAAGAGGAATCCGGTCTTCTCCGGAGGTTCACCTTGAGCCCAAGTCCCATAGCTTGAGAGGTGATCCTATGTGTTCCAATCACACCGAATGTATTGTTCACATTCTATTCATTCATAGGGTGCAGTGATTTGGCTAAAACAATGTTTCACATGCCCGATGGGACAATAGGTGAAATTTATACATTTTACCGTGATCCCATTGTAATATCTTAGCCATAGTGCTACCAACACAATAGTTTTTAGCATGCCGGTGGGACCGAGTTGGTACTTCTCTTCTCACTTACACAATTCAAAGTACCATGAAACTCTATATCTCGGATTCCAAATCTCAAAGTGCATTAACTTATGTAAATAATTCAGACAAGATATTTTACAAAGTAAGGAAATTATCAGCATATCGAACTATCCTTATCCCCTCCAAAGAGGAGAAGATGCATTTCAACATCACTAGTTATAGATTTACCTTGTAGGTGTCATTTAACTCCTCTCGTATGGAAGGTTTCCTCCACCAAGGAGCAATCAACCACTTGTTGTTATGACATGAAACCAAGTTTTTACTCCTTTCAATGCAAGCAGTCCTCTTCAATTGGCTCAATGTGACCCTATACCTATTGCGGCACTCAAAATTTTATCTGTTACACATGGGAAACTTACGTTACCCTAGTGGAACATATTATTGATGTATCCAAAAATTTTGTAGTACATAATATCACATAGGACAACGTTGCGAGTTAGACTTCTTACTACCTCTTTCAAGGGAAAAGAACTTCAATGGTTTCAAGGGTTAAGTGTTGGAATTATAACCACTTGATATGGGTTAGGAAAAAGATCTATAAATTTTGAAGGAAAGAGTGATCACCTATCACTTTTGGAACAACTCACTACCATGAAGAGAGCTCCTGAAGAATACATGAGTGATTTCAACTTTTGATTCCAAAGGACCTGGAATAGGATTCCGGAACTGATAAAGCCTTATCCAAATAATGTATTCTTATACTATTTGCAAGACTTGAATAGAGATGTAGCAGTTATGATCCATTCCATGGGAGGGACTACACTACTTGATGCCTACAAAGTTTCCATAAGAGTGGAAAATTCCTTGATTCAAGTTGGAAAGATAGATCCAAGACTGCCAATGTCATTGTCTCTAGATCTTACAAACAATCATCCTATCATTGAACCTATTCCTTCAACCTCTAATCAACCAAATCAGTCTACCCTACCTCTTCAAATGTTCTATTTGAAGTCAAGTCACTCTTTGGAAACTTTTAGAAACAAGCTCCTTGCACTCAAAAGGCAAAAATTTCAATATAATCATCTATGCCAGCCATAAAACTAGTGGTATCAAGGCTAACCATCCTCCTTCTTAAGGGAACAATCAGCCTCAAAATCAAACTATAGGTCAAGCTACAAATGTCAAGCCTTTGAAATTTTAGAACCCTCTTGTTACTAGCTCATCTAGAGCCATAGTACCTATTAGAATAATCTAGTTTAAGAATAGGAATGGTGTTACCCTTTTCTCAACCACACAATAAATATCTTTTCCTCAATGGATTTCTTAGACAAGCACTTATGGTTCAAATAATACCTTCCCCTTTTAAACTAACAGAAAATTCATCTACGCAAGAAATAACAGATCAATCGTAGGCACATGAAGAAACCACTTTGCTAAATTGGAAAGTAGAATATTTTTGTGGGTTGAATATAGATTCCTCATCAGTGGCAAAAAAATCATTCCAAGAAGAGAGAAATGGAACCTCAACCTTCCAAAACTGGTTAAGCATCCAATTCATAGCCTTAGTCACAAGCTATGGTTGATAAAGAAGTGGGAAAGAAACGCCAGAAACACCTATCAACCAAGCTATGAGGAAAGAAGGTTCTTCAACCATCACGATACCCAACAATAGTTTTCCAAATGAGGATCCCAATGCCCAAATAAGTGTCATAAAAGTAGGAGTAATTCCCTTCAGCATAGTATAACAAATGAAGTAAACCAATCTAATCATTACTATGTGGGACTTACTCTCAATTCCTTCTCAAAGAAACTTTTTGTGATAGGGTCTAAACAATTTTAGTACAACTAACGGATCGTCAAGTCATGGAGAAAAAAATTCTACAAGTTTTGTCAACCGGAAGGGAAAATTATTACTAAGGAAAACAAATCACTGCCATTCTATATTCCCTGATCATTGGTGACCACCTAGTGCATAATTGCATGATTGATTCTCATGCTAGTACCTTAGTCAAGCCCAAAAAAATTGTAGACGTACTAGGCATACAATATGTGCGATTGCTGAGAGGATTTGTTTAGCTAGATGACACATCTATTAATACTTGTTAGAGTTATCAAATGAATTCAACTTACCATCCATACATCCCTGAGTTTTTCATTCACCCAAGACATATCAATTATTAATCTCGCTCCTCTCTTCATCATCTACCTATTACGATATTTCAATTCCAAGATGAGCGGTTATCTATCATCGATTGGTAACATATGATTCTCAAGAATTGATATGGAAGCAAAGTGACTACAAGGGAGGAACCAATCTTCCATAATAATGTAGAACCCTATACTGTTAGTCTTATAAATGGAATTACACCATCAGAGATATAGAAGAAGAAGATGTTGATCATGAACCAACTACTCTTGTTGAGGAAGTCCCTAATACTGTACTAGATGAAGTAAGTTTAGATCATCAATATGATCCCTACTCATGTTTAATGGTAGAAGAAGAATCTGGTTTTCTACTTTTGGAAGAAACGAGATTAGGTACCTACTATATTCATGAAGAAGAGACAATCATACCACAACTTGTCAAAACACCAAGAGATTCAAAAGGACTGTGGCAATTGTTCTTTGATGGCTCAAGAAGTAAGAATGGATTTGGTGCTGGTGTTATGTAAATTCTCTAGAGGGATATAATTACTTCTCATCTTTTTGGTTGTAATTTAGTTGCACTAACAATGTTACTTAATATGAGGCCCTTGTGAAAGGAATTAAGCTAGCCCAAAAGAAGGGAATAAGGGCTCGACTATTTTGGAGACAAGTGAGTTAGTTGTTCACGAAGTGACGACACACGATTCATCCAAAAATAATCTTTTAAGATCTCACAAGAACTGAGTCGGGACTTGATTAAATATTTTGAAGATTTTGGGATCCATGCGGTTCCTAGAAATCAAAATCAAGATCTTTGATAGGCTTGCTACTATTGGCTTGTAATATGACGTACATGTTGATATCATGAAAGAATGGCAGAAATTTGTCAAAATGGTGGTTTGACTTGAAGTCCCTAATAATGTGAGTAGTTGGCAAGTGTTCGATAGTGACAAACAAATCATCAATAGTGACAAAAAAATCATCCTTTTCCTACAAGAAGAGGCAAAGTTTACTATGAAAAATTAGGATAAGTTGCAAGAATCATATGGTGATCAAATCATACAATTGAAAAACAACAAGCTACCAAAAGGTTTAGCTACCTTGAAATCCATTTTCAATTTATATGATCAAGCCAAAAGACAAAACTCTAACATGGTGGTTAAAGAAGAAGATTTTGAAGAAGTTAAGGTAGCGAATGAAAGGTTTTGAAAATCAGAAAGGTATACACTTCCAAAGAGAAATAATATTTCATAACACTTTTCCAAGAGTATCAAGACATATTTTCATGGAGCTATAAGGATCTGTGTGCTTTTGATCTAGGTCTAGCATAACATACCATCAAATTGGATCCTAATTCCAAGCCGAGTTCATCAAAAATGGATGCCAATTAATCCCAAAATTGAGTCACTAATGAGAAAGGAACTAACCAAACTCATCGAGGACTATATAATGTTTCCCATCAAGCATTCCTCTTGGGTAGCCAATCGGTGCACTGTAAGGAATAAAAATGGAGAAATTTGGTTATGCGTGTACTTCAAGTATTTGAATCGTACCTCATTGAAATATCATTATCATCTTCCATCAATGGAGAAAATCCTTCAAATGGTGGCAGGAGATCAAATATTTTCTTTTCTCGATGGATATTCGAGTTACAATCAAATTCTAGTATAAGAATCCGACCAATTCAAAATGGATTTCACTACCAAGTAGGGCACATATGCCTACAACAAAATGCCATTCAGATTGTCCAATGTCGGGCTACTTTCTAAAGAGCCATGGACATGGCATTTAAGGGAATAATCAACGATATCATCTTTGTTTACCTTGATGACATAATTGTATATTCTAAGCATGCAGAATACCACATCATGTATCTAATGAAGGTTTTCCGAAGATGTAGGCAATTTGGGGTTTCACTTAACCCCAAGAAATGTATTTTTGTAGTACACAAGGGAAATTTTTTTGGGAATTTTTTTTTCAGTGGAAGGATTATCAATTGATCCAGACAAGTTTTATTCAATTATGTCTTTATCTCTCCCAAGTCACTTGAAGGCCCTCCAAATTTTTTCGGGAACCATAAATTTTGTGCAGAGATTCATCCCTCAATTCACAATATTGGCTAAACCACTTAAAACCATGATGAAGAAAAATATTCCATTCTCATGGACAAAGAATGAAAAGAGAGATTCGAAGCCATAAAAAAGGCCATTTCTCAAGTTCCCATGCTAGTGAACCCCAGGTTTGATAAATACTTTATTCTTTATGCTTTTACAGTCAAAAGAGCATTTTAGGTATCCTCACCCAACAAAATGACAACTTGATGGAGAAACCAATTTCTTTCTTTAGTCAATCCCTCAAATACTATGGGCTCAAGTACTCATTCATTGAAAAATAAGTCTTTTGAGTTATTTGAGTTTTGAAGAAATTCAAGCACATGTTGTCTAACAACAGAATTCATCTGATGGTGTCTCATCTAGGTGTTAAGGAATTTTACCAAACAAAGAGAAGAACGAAGAGCATCTTTGGATAGATCACAAAGGTGATGGATTATGATGTACATATCAAAGTTACCAAACTTTTCAGAGGTAAAGGTTTGTGTCAAAAATTATTGCAGATGTGGAATCAAAAGGTGATGAGGACATGACACTCATAAATACTAATGAGAGTGATGATCGGGTTGATCAAGTTATCCAAAATGAAGAATTTCCTTTTCTTGGGAGTATATCTTGTGAACATGGATAAAAATAAAAGATGGAATTTCCGTATTTAGTCCATTCCATATGTTACGGTATATAATGTTCTCTTTTGGAAATTTTATAATGGTGTTCTCCTTTGGTGTGTGGGACCGAGAAAAGGTAAGTAAGATACTAGAAGGGTTTCATAATGGACTATCGGAAGTCATTATTCTACACAAACAACTCGCTACCAATATCATGTGAGTTGAATACTATTGGCTGGATTTGTTTAAAAATTCCATCTCTGGGTAAGGAAATGTAAGGAATGTGACTTTTTCATGGGCAAAGAGAAGTTAACGACTCTTCCCCGCATCCAATTCAAGTGGATCAACCCTTTGTTCAATGGGGGTTGAATTTCATTGGAGTGATTAATTCTCCATCCAATGACAGAGACATAAATGGGTAACATGGGAATGATTAATTATCCATCCATCCATTGGAATGATTAATTCTCCATCCATCCATCAAAATGATTTTACTTGATGGAAGAGGCGGTAAAATTGAAGGAGATAAATGCGAAGGTAGTTATGGATTTCTTGGAAGGTATAATGACAAGGTTCAAGTGTTCCGTTTATAGTCATTTCAAATAACGTGATGAATTTTCTTGGTATGAAGTTGAGTGAATGGGCTGTTCAAAATGGGGTCTACCTCAAAAATTCATCTAATTACTATCCGAAATGAAACAGATTGTATGAGTCTAGAAAAAAAAACCTCATAAGGATTATTAAGCACACAATGGAGACTAACAAGAGGACTTGGCATACATAGCTTAAGACCGCCTTATGGGAAGATCGGATCACACCTTAAAGGGAAATCAGAAACTATCCTTTCATTTTTATATATGGAAGAGAAGCAAAATTTCTGCTCTCCCCTGGAATTACCTTCTCGAAGTTGGCCCATAAACTTGAGGCCATGGAGAATGATTCCTTAGTGGTAAGGTTTTCGAGAACTTATGGAGTTATAAGAAGTACGGAACAAGGCTATGAAGACTTTGGAGCAACATCGGGCTCAAGTTAAGAAATACTTTAACAAGAGGGTGTCTCGAAAGGCATTTTTAAAAGGAAGATTTAGTTCTCAAATGGGATGAAGACATGGCCAAACTAGGAAAGCATGCAAATTTTGATGCTCTCTGGAGTGGGACATACATCATCATGAGTTGCGAAGAGGCAAATTCATTTCGACTATCCAAGATCAATGGATAATAACTTCCCATTCATGTGAATGGGATACATCTCAAAGTTTTTTTTAGAAGCGTTCCACCCCTTATGCAGTTTAGTTAGGTGTTTTCCTCCAAGTGCTTATGCACATTATTGTGTGTTGTTGTTCTTTTTCTTTCCTTTTTGTCATTTTTGTGTTGTTCTTGCACATTGTATCATCCTCAAAAGTTTCTCAAGGGAAGGAAGGTTCAAATTTTCCATAATAGTTTCATACATCTGCTTCATTCAAAATTCTATAGTTTTCATGATGCCAAGCATTCAACATATTCAATATACCTCATGCCTAGCATTTCAGGGAGGTCCAAGATCGGATTTGCTCAAGGAGATTCCGAGATGTATCAAAGAAGATCAAATTACTTTCAATATTTCAACATTGAATCCATGCCCAATGGATGGCTTAAGGCTCTTGGAATCATGTTTAACAGGAAATCATCCCCAAGAGGTCACCAAAAATGTTATCCAATTTTACACAGGACAAAATTGGACAACGGGGTCCTATTATGATCAAATTATGACATTGGTCCCACGGGCCTATTACAATTAGGAGAATGAATGGTGTTGGTGATGAAAAGATGAGTCAACACAAAATATGTGGATTAGCTCCATGATGAGCTTACTAGTGAATAATGAATGAGATTGGTGAGTGAATCTTTTAAGTGAAGCAACTCGACACTTATTCGCAAGCAAAAGGTGATGGATCAACTCTTGGATTGGATGATTCATCACAAGATCAGCTCGATGAGCTCTCATTCCATGGGTATACATGTATAGATGGTTTAGGATGAACTCATTATAGTGATCTCATGGTTGAAATGGTTGGAGAAATATTTTGAGTAAGTTTAATGTAATTTCATATCGACATGTTTGCATAGGATTTTTTTGGTGAAGAGCTCGGTTGTTGTGGTGAGTTGCTCATAGAAAAGGACTCGGGTTCATGAAGGAGCTCTTACGATGAGATAAGTCATTGGTTTGAGAAGATTTCTCACGAAATAATAAGATGACTTCACCTTGGCACAAATGGAGAATGATCGATCTCGGGTAAGAAGGCCATTGTAAGAGAATTTGAACAAACTATAACCATAGCTTGAATCATAAGATGAGGAGCCAACTCGGTTTAATGGATCGATGTTTGAGTTACTCACCTAGTGAAATAATCATGAAGAGGAAAAGAAGAATCTTGGTAAGGCTGAGTCAGAGCTCAATTTCATGTTGGCTATGGGTAGACATGAATCGGTGGCTACATAATTACAAGGTAGCTCGAGGGAAGATCATAAGGAAGAGCCAACCATGCTCGGTTGGGATCTCGATCGTGGAGGTGATAAAATGGTTTGATAAAAAAGATGAATTGAGTCACAAGTTCAAATAACTTGACATGAACTCAATGAAGGAAAAATCAAGCCAAAACCAGCTCATAGGAGCGAGGAGTTATCCATTTTGGGCTCAGGAAAATACATGAGTTGATTAGTCAAGAATGACTCAATACATAGCTTGGGAAACTCGGCGGTGAATTAAAACTTGTGACGAGTTAATGGAAAAGTGGGGACTGTGAGCTAGCATGACAAGTTAAAATGTTGGTAAAATGAATCAAAATGTCTAGAGTCCCCATCTCATGCTTGCATATTTTCATGAAAAGTAAGCCATGTCATGATGGCAAGATAGTCTTTGGGTTATGAGACTTAAAATTCCAAAGAAACGGTGATCGTGAGAAGCATCACCAAGTGGAAACAATTACTTTGCAATCTAGAGGAGAAGTTCCATAAACCAAATGCACTAACGAAGATCCCAAGTCACAGGGGAACTACCGCTTTTAGAGGATCTTGTTCCAGGCCCATACATATGAAGCATGACAGAGTTAGATCACCAGGTGAAGGAGGGAAATGTTTTTAGAGGCAACTCAGATTTTAGTCGTTGGAGGATTGAACTCGTGAAAATAGTCTTTGGTTTGAGGGGATTAGCTTGAGAAAGCCACCAAATAAAATAAAATATCGATGACAATTGAGAGCTAGATGCGAGGATCTTGGTATGTGTAGATCAATTATCATAGGGCATGGTGCAGGTGAGTGAATGTCAACACCATCTCAATTAGGTATCACCATGCATAGAAATTATAAACCTTTATTAGCTTGGATGAGCTAGAATTTATTTATGGAGGAACTCAGGATCATTTGATCGAGTCGGTGCATAAAGCTCGAATACTTCTAAAAGGATGAATGCTAACCATGTGTGATTCATTCAACATCGAGTTATTAGATGGAAAACTTACACGAGAGCTGAGATTTTTGATGCTCATCTTACAGACATACTCATGGAGCCATCCATAAATTATCTTGACTAATATGAGCTCATAGACGGTGAGGTTATACTTAGAGCTCGTAGAAGGATGTTGATTTCCATCGTTGTGAAGGAGATCGACAGTTATGGATCGAGGTAATGAGCTCGATGGACTCTTCGAGTGTTGGTGATTTTTCATACCAGGTGAGTTGGGTTTGTTTAGGGTCTTGTTCGAATGAACACAAGCTCATAAATTGGGATAGGATGATGGGATCATTAATTTCCATGTGAGTTGAAAATATAGTCGAGTCGGTCTCAAGCTTGGTGAGTGCAGGGGTCTTGAATAAACCAACCCATATCAAGACTCAGCTAGTGTGGACAAGTCATGGATCAAACTCACTCAATCCAAAAATGGGGTCGACAATGAGTTTACTTAAACCGAGTTGGATTAATATATTCTTTGGCAAACTCATGACTCGATGGGAGGATGAAGAAGAGCTCGACCATCGGTGATAATTCAAAACCCGTAATAAAGAGAAAGCCAAGTCAATATAAAACATAGTGAAAGCTGATGGTGCTCGGTAGCCTTAAGTGAGTCTAGGCATGGTCAAGTGATACACATTTTAATGTGAGAGAAGAAGAACTCGACACATTCATGGAGCCATGTCAAAGATCACCACAATATTGCAAAGATAAGTCATTTTTATGCATAAGTCAACTAATAGAGAACCGAGTAGGGAGAAAGAGATCATGTTTCACTCAGATGAAAGTTAGCTCGTGAAGAGATGTACATAGAAGTTGATATTATTCACTGAAAAGTTAGGTTTGATAGTGTGAAACTTGCCTATGAAGATCTCGTGCAAAATATTCATGTTGAAAAGTGAGCACAATAAGAGGAGTTCGATGAAGGATGGGATCTCACTTCGATGAAGACCCGAGTAGCTCATGACCAACTCGGTGAGTTGGATCGATGAGCCAACCACCGAGTTGGTTTTTTTTTACCCATTTACATGGACTCCTCTTCACTTTGAAAATCAATCCTAAAGGGTTCCCACCATTAATATTTTTAATATTAATTTTAATTAAATTAATATTTTTATTTAAATATTTTATTAATAATATTTATTATTATTATTAAAATATTTTATTTAAATATTCTTTTAATTAATTAAGAAGATTAAGACAACAGGAAATTAATGGCACATGATGGAAGCTTTTCACGGTGGGTTCAACCAATCGTAATAAATACCTCATGTGCCTTCAATTTTGGAAAGGAATTTATGAATTCTTCTCTCTCATAAATTCTTCTATAAATGTAAGTTGGAAGCTCATTCTAAGAGGTTAGATAGGTTGGACAAGTTAGACTTCTGAGACAAGTGTATAGTTTTTCAAGAGACCTCCTTCTTCTGCAAGTTGTTCTTGTATGTTAAGGGAACTTTCAAGCCTCCTTTCAAGACTGTAATGGAAACCATTTCCTCTTCTAAATGTATGATGCATTATACATGTTATTGAAGTAATAAAAGTGTGTGTTTTGTGACTAATCTTGGTCCTTTCATCCTTCTATACTTCTTTGTGCCTTTCTCATGCTTGCAGGTACACTGTGCAAGTTCCATTTCTATTGCAAGTTCTTAGAGCTATATCCTTATCAAGTGGTGGAGCATTTCATGTAGTTGAGTTATGGTGCTTATTCACTCTTCTCAAATTCATCCTTCTTCACCTGGAAGGACTGATAACTTGTTTTTCTCCGATTGAGTTTAACAAAGGAATGGGTGCTTCCTATTGTTTAGTATTATGTACCCTCTCTAAGTTACGCAGAGGTGAAGTTGACTTGGTGTGCACACTTTCTTCAAATTAACCCTTCCCGAGTATGGAAGCACCCTTTATTTAGTGCATCACCATCCCTAATATAGTTTAACCTTTTGCAAATATATTTCCTAAAACCCATGAAAATGTTAGCATAGGTCTAGATAATCACTTTACTGCACTAGGAGTAGTATAACACTTAGTTTAGAAAGAGG
Organism: Taxus wallichiana var. yunnanensis; assembly: GCA_018340775.1. NCBI lineage: Eukaryota > Viridiplantae > Streptophyta > Pinopsida > Cupressales > Taxaceae > Taxus > Taxus wallichiana. The sequence continues at coordinate 134,726,632 of CM031243.1, forward strand.
AATCCAGCCTTCTCTGGAGGTTCACCTCAAGCCCAAGTCCTACATCTTGATGGGTAATCCCATGTGTTCTAATCACACTGAATGTCATGTTTTTCAAGTGTATAGTTTTTCAAGAGACCTCCTTCTTCTGCATGTTGTTCTTGTATGTTGAGGGAACTTCTAATGCTCCTTACAAGACTATAATGGAAACCATTACCTCTTTGGAATGTATGATGCATTGTGCATGTTATTGAATTAGTAAAAGTGTCATTTTGTGACTAATCTTGGTCCTTTCATCCTTCTATAATTATTTTTGGCTTTCTCATGCTTCTTAAGTACATTATGCAAGTTTAAGTTTCTATTGCAGTTCTTGGAGCTCTATGCTTATCAAATGGTGGAACATTGCATGCAGTTGATTTGTGGTGATTATTTACCCTTATCAATTTCATCCTTCTTCACCTTTGGAAGAATGATAAATTGTTTTTCTTATTGAGTTTAATAAAGGGAATGTGTTCTTCCTAGTATGTGGTATCATGTACCCTCTCCAAGTTACAGTATGTGAAGTTGACTTGTGGTGCACACACCCTCTTCAAATTAACCCTTACTGAGTCTGGAAACACCATTTATTTTTTGCATCACCATCCCTAGTATAGTTTCACCTTTTATAAATATCTTTCTGTAAAACCCATGAAAATTTTAGCATAGGTCTAGATAATCACTTTATTGCACTAGGAGTAGTATAGCACTTAGTTTAGGAAGAGGAAGTCGGGATTATCTAGAGGTTCACCTCAAGCCCAAGTCCCACAACTTGAGAGGTGATCCCATGTTTCCCAATCACACTAAATTTCCTGTTCACATTCTAGCCATTTGAAGGGTGCGAGTTATTTGGCAAAAACAAAGGTTCTTGCTTCACTCGAGGCCACTACACTTGTTGTGGTCTTTACATTCTTGTTTGATTCACTCGGAGATTATTTTGCTCATTGTAGATGTTGCTTCATTATTTTTCACTCGGGCTAATTCTTCACTTATAATTATGATGTAGCCTATAATTCACTAGTAAAATCCCAGTGTGCTTCGGCACATCACTCAGCCTAGACTAAGCACTCACCCAAAGTGTACAAAGGTACTAGGCCCCTCTTTAGGGTTGTTGTTGTATGATGTTAACATGATAAAGACTTGAAAAAGAATAGCGACAAAGAAGGAAATACATAATTGAAAACCTAATCTAAATGGAAATACTACCTTATTACAAACACCAAGAAGACTTATTTATAGTAGGGCTTCAGCCTACTCCCGTTGAAGTATCCAGGGTAATTGTATTCCATAAAGCACCTCTAATTGAAAAGCACTTGTTTTAATTATGTGAGTGACAACATACAACCCCAACCAATGTACCTTGAGTTTGCGTGGATGATGCAAAAATTTAGAGTCATAAAGGAGCACCATCTAACCAATCTCAAAATTTTAATCCCGATGTGCCTATCATGTCATGCTTTCTACCTAGCCTTTTCTTGTTTTTGAATCCAACGTGTTATGGCTCATCACTCATCTAACTTGATTACATTGTTAATTTGTTCTTGTAATGCTTTCTCATCAGCTAGACCTCCAACGTACACAATACACAAAGAAGGTAACATAAATTTGATAGGAAGAACTACTGTACAAACATTAATTGAAATTGTGTGGCTTTGTCCAACCTTTTATATGTTATTTAATATACCCAAAGAACTATAGATACTTTATTATCCCAATGCTTTCTTCCAACATCATAGATTTTTTTCAATGCATGGCTCAAAATTTTGTTAAAATCCTCGGAAGTCCCATTTGCCCAAGGATGATATGGTGTAGTCTTATTGTGTGAAATCATGAATTCATTCAATAAAATTCTGATTGTCTCATTAAGAAAATGTGTCCCCTATCCTTTGGTTAAACTTAAAGGACATCCATACCTTGTAATAATATTTTCCCATAGAAACCTAGTTGTTGTAGATGTTTTATAATCCTTTGTAGGTGTTTCTTCTTCCCACCATGTTAGACAGTATATGCAGGTAATGATATAGCGTGATCCAATTCTGTGTGTGGTTAGGGAAATAGGACCCAAAAAATCGATAGCCCATTTTTCAAATGGTTCTACACTAGTAATAGGTATTAGAATCATTTCATCTCATTGACCTGGTTTCCCTAAACGTTAACAGTGATCACAATCCTTACAATAATCCTCACAATCTTTATACAAGGTCTCCCACCATAATCCAACGAGTAGAATCTTATGAGAAGTGGCATCAGCTACATAGTTTCTGCATACAATACCACCAGGAGATTATTCCATAATATTTTTGTGCTCATCTTCCAATACACAACGATGCAATACTTCATCCTGACCTAATTTGTAGAGGTCACCGATAATCAACATGTAGGGTGCCGTGCATATTGCAAGTTGTTTCTTCTCCAAGGATTTCATCCCTTCTAGTGCCATACCTATTCGTAGAAAGACAAAAATGTCCTATAATTCTAATGGTGCTCATTATAACCTGTATAACTATGCATCGAGCATGGTATCTTCAATGGCCTATGCTTCTTCTCCTGACTGTATTATGGATAAATGGTCTAGTCCAGAATTACTTTTCCCTGGTTTTACCACAACTATGAAATCAAATTATTGAAATAAGAGTACCCATCTCGTATATTGAAAATGGGCTTGTTTACCAAATAATTCAATGCCATGTGATCTATATAAAATAAAAATGGTGTAGCTAGCAGGTACTATCTGAATTTATGTAGCACATAGATCATTGAAAAGTTTTTCGCTTTGTAGTTGTGTAATTATGTTCTGCAGGAGTCAAATTTCTACTAGCAAAAAGATAGGATGGTCTATAATACCTTCTCGAGGATGAGCCAACACCATGCCAATGGCCATGCTAGATGTGTTAACATGTACATGAAATGGTTTCTTCCATGAATGAAAACACATAATAGGCGCCGTAGTAAGTTTCTCCTTTAACGTCTTGAATGCATGTGCTGCGATTCTTCCCAATATAATGTACCCTTTCCTTTCATTAACTCCTCCAAAGGTGCAGCAACCTTGGAATATCCCTTTATGAATTTTATATAATACCCCATGTGACCCAATAATCCACTCACCTCACTGGTGATAGGCTCTTTTGGTCCTATATCGATCGCAACCTTAGTTGGATCAACTAGAAAACATTCCTTGCAAATGATGTGTCCTAACAAAGTATTCCAAATGGTGTAGAAAATATGCACTTCTTGATTTTTAAAGAGATACTCAACTATTTACATCTTTCAAACATCAAGAAAAGATTGTCACAATGATCTTTAACAAGTCCATACACCATCTAAATGTCTCAATAAATATACAAGAAGCTCTGAATAAATTCCTTGAACGGTTGAACAACTATGCATGAAAAAATAGTAGGTGCATTTTTCAGACTGAAAGGCATCATAGTATAGGTGAATCTACCCCATTCAGTAGTAAAATTAGTCTTTTCCTGATCCTCCTGGGTAATCCTAACCTAATGATACCCAGAGAACCCATCTATAAACGAATAGATTTCATGCCCTGCAACACCTTCTAGTATTTCCTCGGTGAATGGTGTAGGAAAGGGATCAGTCACACATGCAACATTAAATTCCTTGTATTCCACATAGATCCTAATCCAACCATCCTTCTTTATACTGATCACCATTGGGCTAACCCATTCTGACTCATCCAGGGGCTTGATGATTCCAGACTTCAACATTTTGTCAATTTCTTCCTTGACCTTTTTGCGCAAGTTGGGGTTCATCCTGTAGGGTCTTTTAACTAGCGGGAACACACCTGTTTAAGATTTATCCTCATCTCCCCTAATGATTCATGCACACCTTTAAGTTCATGGTACCCCCAAGGGAATAATTCCTAATAATCCTGTAGTAACTCTATGATTTTTTCCACTTCAGAGTCTGACCAATAGTCCCCAATTATGGCCTCCTTAGGCTCAGGATCTAATCCAATATTAAATTTCTTTGTCTTCATAGGTTCATGATAGGCACACGTGGTCTTATCTGCACTTTCCAACACCTCACACCTACCTGTTGAATGGTTTACATCCATATTTTCTACTTCTTCGTCATCCACTAAGTAGACCATTTTCCCTTTTTCTTTCTCAAGGCAAGTGCAAGGATGAAGGATAGTGGCATCGACCTCTTTTTATTTAAGAAAACTCAATCCTAATTCTCCTTCATCCAATAACTCCTAAATAAGTTCTTCATCCTTGGCACTATCTCCCATAGTCAAGCGCTTTATGAATTTTAATGCTTCTTCCACTGGAGGCTTGGTAGAGAAGATGAAAATGTCTCGATTCATTCCTATAATTAAATCCACGCCAATTTCAAGTCTCTCTATGGTTTTTTGCATATACATACTAAGCACATGTGCATCCTTGTAAGGTGGAATAAAAATTGTTCACCCATAGCGAAGGTGGTAAATCTTCCTACCCCTTTGTCCAAAGTCTCTCACACTTCTGAATGTGGTGCTGAATAGGTTGATTACCATGGTAAGTGTAGATTTGAGTAGGTTTCTCCTGAAGAACCTAGTGGAAAGAGCAATCCTAATTGCATCCCATCCTACAATATTATCCTTGTGGGCCACCAATAAGCGTGTTGCTATCCCGCATAGGGTATAGGCTAGCATATTCCTTCTCTCTAGTGGGTCTATCCATTTTGCTTCCATGGCGCACAAGAATACCATAGGATCTCCTTCTTTGATATAATAAGGTACTGAGTTATTACTTATTCTCCAGATATAATGTGGTCTACAATCATTAGAAAATATACGCTTTACTTTGTGCTCCACCAACTCATAAGTTCTATGAGCCCAATTATCACAAGCAACACTTGTAGTATCACTGATAGATTGTGCATCCTCCCACTGAATGATTCCTTATTTACATGGCTCAAGAACCTCTCGGATCTTTGATGATGTGTACATAAATCCTATTCAGGTCTTCTTCACTCAAGGGCTCAACATAGGTAACAAATTTACCATCCGTTAAATGGATAATAACTCTTTCCTCCTTATTTTCAAAACTGATATAACCCTTGTTGACCCAAAGATCAAAATTATTTGTATAGCACCAAGGATGCTCCAATAGAGCTAGGAAGCTATCTTACTCTACCAGTGCTAAAGCCTCAAAATCACTAGTGAACTTGGCTCCTTGTATGGTAATGGATGCATCTTTCAAAACTTCGATGGGAGTGGCCTTAGTCTAATGAGCCATGAACAATACATTATGCGATGGCTGCAATGGAGGTCTCCCCATTTGTACCCATGCATCTAAAGTAAGAACATTAACTTTCATGCTAGTATCAATCAATATATTACTCAATAGTCACCCATCCACAATAGCATTCACGGTGATTTTCTTTTTATAATCTAGGATATGAGGGGGAAGGTTTGCATGTAGGTTCTATCATCCAATCTTAGTACTTGCGTGCACGGAGTGATTCCTTTTAACCAATTCCTATATAGTGGAATAGTATTTTCCTGGTGCAAAAATTTGTACACTTCTCTCAAGTCATCCATATTGGTTTAGACTGTCACTGATGCTTTCTTTTGCTCCATATTTCATGATTGCTCCTTTAAATACTGTATTTTACCTTGAATATTCTGATAACTTCCATGGTTTCCTTATAAACCTCCTTTTGATGGGTAGGATATGGGTACTGTGCATGTAAAACCTCCTCCTTAGTGATGGTAATCTTTTGCTGCAATGCTTCTCTAGTGTGTTCCACCTTAGCGTGGGTCCTTATCTTTACTTGTAACACCTCGGAATCTACTTCCAACTTAGGCATCCACTAATTTTCCACAGCGCATTGTATCCTAACCATCCCTTCACCTTTGTTATCTTGTTTATACTACTTGCTAAGATGTTCATCCAAGTCTGGGCATTCCTCATAACTATGATTCTTTCCACAAAAAGAACATGTAATATTCTAGGGATATTCATGCCTGTAGTGGTCAAGAGATCCGAATGTATAAAAAAATCTAAGAGGGAACTCACTTCTTCCACCACCACAGCCTCATTCTCCGAATCCACCATCGTATCCTCGACCCATTCCATGACCACCTTCAAAACATCCTTCATTCTAATCATAGCATGCCTAATTTTGATCTTGATCCTAATGCTTGTTCTTGCCTTTAGATTTATCTAAAACTCCTGTCTATTGTACACCAATATCTATAGCATCTTGGATCTGACCAATTAGTCACTAGTCTTCGATGTCATGAGTCATGGACCTATATATTTTAAAGTAACAAGAGATGTTCTCCTTTATCTCACGTTGTAGTAATGGACAACGACTAGCATCATGGTAAAAATGGCATATCTCATAGTCCAACATCAACGAGCGCATTGATCTACAAGGACAAATATCATTTGTGTGATCTTCCACTTTGCAATCTATGCACCAAATCCCTATGCACGTCTCATGTGCTGAATTTACTTATAGTTTCTCCAACTACTTGGCCATAGCTGCTATTTGTGCTTCTAAAAATGGTCTCACCCTAGTGTTTATGCTTCCTGCTACCTCACTACGTAAGGTTGCTTCAAGTGCTTCGCATGCGAGATCAATGTATGTATTATGCGATAATGCCCTCCTAAAAGGGGTAATTAGGCCTCCAAAAAACCATTGTGCATTTTGGCTTGTGTGATTATCATAAGAAATCTTGGATAACATTGTTTTAAAATGGACATCATACTCTAAAAATTTACGTAGTTCTTTGATTAATATCCTTGAGTGCACTTATACTCTTCTGTTCAAACTCAGGGATGTGAAACTCTTTAAGGAATTGATCTTTTAAAGTTGTATAATCTACATAAGTCAAATCATGGTCAAACTTTATGTACTAGCTGTGTGCGTACCCTTGTAATGTAGTAGCAAATTAGCTTTCCCTACGCTCAAAAGTAGTGATTCCTTTTATGTGTCACGGTATTTCACACATGTGTATGTGTTCAGTAGCATCTTCTATGCCCCTATACTCTAGAAGATGAATAGACATTTCCATGTAAATATTCTAGGGTTAGTGTGGACCTTGCCCACCGATCTAAAACCTCTTTTATTTCCTTTGCCCCTAGAACCACCGGATACACTTGAGCTAGAGCTACCTATAGCTAGGGTCGACAAGATGTACTTCCCTATGTGCCAACAGTAGTAGTGAATTGTACACTGACAATCTGTGAGGGATTTTTACTCCTAGAAGAGAGTCCAAAAATCTACACACCTAAATTCTATGTGGATGATACACCTAAAAAGGTACTCCCATATAACAATGAAGGCATTTACACTGCCATTGTTTTACCTCTTGTAATATTGGATCCTACTTTCCCATTCCTTGAATTAGCTAACTAAATGTTTATTGTACTAGATGCTTTGGAAAACCAATCGTAAAGGAAAGGTTGCCAAGTTGATTCAAATGTGTGCCTATGGCCCAGGTCATCTCTTTTGGCGCACTTCTACATGAGGCCGAGGAGGGTTCCCTATCATGCTTTCCCAAATGGGGGAGTTCCTGAGGCTTGGGTTCCACGTCTTCTGCATGAACTTTAAATCCTTCCTGAACTATATTTCTCCACAACGCCATTTTCTCTGCAACCTCCCGTTGCTTCTCTACCTCCCTCTCACACACCTCATTATACTTAATCTACCTTTCCTCTCTCTTCCTTTCTACCACTAGGTATGTCATATTTCACCAAACCTTCTCCTTCCCCCATGCATGGTGGGGTTTAGTTTTCCATTGGTTTACTCTCCAAGTTTAGGGTTACCATCAAAATTTTGATCACCAGTGGAATGCCTTACAGGTAAGTTCCTCTAGGATATCGTAAAAACTAGAATTCAGCTACCTCTAGGCATGAATAAGTGGAAATTGAGTACTCCAATATATAATTGTTCAAAACACCATGGAACCACGTATCCATAGCATGAGTCCAAATTAGATCAACATCATACATGGTCTAAAATTATTCCTACATCTAGACAAGTGTGTGATACCTCCAATTTCTATTTAGATGTATAACCAATCAGCCACTTGTAAAATTATACTGGAAATATAGCAAATAATATCTCATATAAATTTTCATACATATTCTTCCGCCCATAATGTGTGTTAAAATAAGATCACGGTACTTAACCTCCATGTGTATTCTTCTTCCGGGACATGTATCCACTCTTCAACACTTGTTAAGGTCAACCTGGTATGTAATCATTGCAAACCATCAGAAAATAACTAAAAACAAGGTCCTGGCAATGGAACTAATGATGTAGCCTAGAATTCACTAGTAAAATCCTAGGTGCGGCTGACACATCACTCGGCCCTAGGCGAGCAATCACACAAAGTATGCAAAGGTACCAAGCCCCTCTTTAGGGTTGTTGTTTGAGGATGTTGGCATGATAAAGACTTGAAGCATTCATATCCATAACTAATATAACATTCTACAGAACATATTCAGATCTAGATCTTAACGTATCATCAAACAATAATCATAGCAAAATCATTCATACACTAATAAACTATAACCATGATTAACACCTTGATTCATCCAATAACCTTCATTATGTTAAATACAATAATACACAGAAACTTCCTTACAATAAGAGTAGTATACGCTCATGCATGCATCAGATTTGGCAGCATAACATCCCAATAACTTGTTTCTCACATCCACCCTATGCTACATAGTTCATTACATATTTATAAGGGTGGGGACTTTCCCTTCATCACTTATCTAATCCCAAAATAGGTTGTATGCTATTATTAGCCATGTGCCATTACAATAATAGCCACACATGCAAGTGCACTAATAATAGACTTCTTCTAGTTAACTATTAGTAGTAAATATATTCTCAGCCTATATCCATGCAAAGCGCTTTGTAGCTGATCCTCCAAAAATAGCCAATGTGTGTCATGCAAGTCTCTAACCGGTTTGTGTGTTCGGCACGCTATCTCCAAAAATAGCTCATCATCATAAAAATGGCTAAGTCTCAATTCGACTTTGTCCTCGGTGCGTGATTCCTTCCGATCCTCTTGCATGTTTTAATGCACTCCAATATTCTACGTGAATCTTCTCGTATGTTCTTCGCTAAGTACCAGATTGGGTGACCATCATTACCCCACACTAGTTGCATTACCGTCCCGAAAATGGTTGTCTCCAAAATGAATCAAATAATATGAATACAAGAATAGAAAGAATTTTTATGAATAAATCTTCTTCTTCAACTTTCAACTGAAGAATCAATTCTAGATATTCCTCTTTTATTTCCCCCTCTAGACTTTGTTAATCATTAAATGCAACTTCTTCCTTTTCGGTATATCCCCTACAATTAACTCTAACTCATCTTTTGTAATCTCTCCTTTCTAATTCTACAAAACCAACACAATTCTGGAGATAGAAGTCATTCTTCTTCTAGTAAGTCCATATTTTGTGTGATGAGTTTTCCAAACTCAAACGTCCTTTCCTTGTGTGGTTCTTGGGCTGCCGTAAGGGCCTCGCACTTCATCTTGACAAGTGTTAATCATTCTACGTGGCCCAAGGTCTCATCTTTCATGGCCTTCAAGACTTCATTGTCTTCCAAAATTGTCCTAGTTATTATAACGGCTCGGAGTGTACGAGATATTCAACATTTGATCGGTTTTCTTGATTCCTCTTACAAGCTTTAAGCAACCCCTCATATGATGTAATATTTCTCATCACTAAAGCCTTTTCGCACTCGATTTCTACTCAAGATTCTTTGGTGCTAGAAAGTGCAAAGGTTCATCTTCAAGCACTAAGTCCACCAAGGTACTTACATAATGCATTTCCGAAGGAAATATTTTGGGTACCTTTGGCTCTAAGTGTGGATTTTATTTCATGATATTGTCCCCAAATTCCTCTGCCATGCTAATGAAAACATCATTCTTCTTTTGTGCCAAGTATTTTTCTTGCTTTAGGCATGTTATTTATGCATCCTTAGTTTTGAGTTATTCTCATAGTGACCTAATTATTCTACAACTTTATCCATATTTCATTGTGTCACCTCTGTTAATACTTTCACCAAACCATTAATTACTTGTTCATCGACATAACAATAGGCTTTACTTGTTATGTGTGTCCGGCCCGAGGTGTCTTCTTCAACCTTCTTGATACACATGACTCTTCATATACATAAAAGTTTAGTTCATCCATGTGCATGTGGATCAACCTTGATAGTTTCTTCCTCATATGCATGGTTTCCATATCTTCATCCATCAGCTCCCAGCCATACAAATCCTTTTATTTCATTGTTCTTTGAAAATGGGTGTGGAAAATTTTACCTATGTCCTCAGCATAGGCCATGACTGGTGGAGCATATTCTCCACTTGTTCTTTTCATTCTTGGCCCCTTAGGAATTTGAACATAAATATTTGGATCTTGTTTTGTTGTACCCCGAGCAGTCTCTTGTGCTTTCTCATTTGCTTCTTTGTATCCTTCTTATTCATCCTTCATTTCTTCATCCTTTGGTTCTTCCACATTCTATGGAGGTGTAGGAGATTCTAGCATGCTTTCCTTAGACTCTTCTACCTCCTCATTCAACTTCAACTTCCTTCTTCTCTTCTCATTTGTCTCCTTCTATGGAGAGATTCGAGGTGATTTGTGCACTGATTGTGGAGTAACACCTTGGGTCCTTGTTCTCCTAAATACTCTTTTGAAGTGGCACTCTCCTTGTATTGCATCTAGTTCCTCATCATCTCGTTCTTGTGGTGGGGTGGAGTAGCCATGCGCTCATCTTCTTCCCTATTCGAGGCTGCCTCCTACCTCTATGATCCAAACCACCACTATTTTCATACTCATCTTCTTCATCATCTATTTGTATTGTTTTTGTGGGCTTAGGTAACTGGAAAATTTTCCATTTTATGCTTAAATTTTTGCGGCCTTGGGAGCGTGAATTCATTCTCCACATGCTTCTTATTCTCCGGCTTGGGCTTGAGTTGAAGGTACACAATCCCTACTCTAGTGTCCCCAATTTCCAAGCTTACAGGATTCATGTTTAATACATCCGAGATGAGCCTCTCTATGTAGGAATTCCATTTTGGATAGAAATATGTCTTTCTCATTATATGGTAATTGAAACGTACCTTATCTAACTCAAAGGTTAGCTAGTGCACATCTAAAAACCGGTGAACTAATGCCTAGAAATATCTTGTTGTGAAGGCATATGGAATTTTTCACCATGGGCTCCAAGCCCCATCCTTCATCGCAAATCACACGATGTAAAAATGCTGGTAAACTACAAACTGTACTACCTTACCCACCACCAAAGGAAATTCCTTTGGTATGTGCCACTCTTCTTCGAACGCTGCATGGAGTCTATCATACCACTTCTCTACCCTCTGTTTGAATGGTCTACTCATTGATCCTTCGCATAAGTACTTACTAAATCTTTCCATAGGTGACTTGTTCTCCATAGGGTATTCCTAGATTTTCTCCTCTTGCCCATTGGGCACCCCGATTTCCATAAACACTAGAGACAATAGAACATCCCCAAAACTAATTTTCTCTCTTGTGCATGCTTCTCCAATGATGGTTTTTGAAATGTAGCTGGAGATGTTGTAAACCACTCCCTGTGACATCTTCTTCACAATGTGTAGCCACATTGTGTTTAATTGTGACCATCTTTCTTGGTCATTCAACTTCATTACAGGATGAGCATCTGCTTGTATGATTGGGTACTTCTTTAATTTATCAATTGCCATGTCGCGTAGACCCTTGGTGTAGCTCAACTCCTTCCTTGTCTCTAGGATTAAGTACTTATCGGTCAAATCACCTTTGTGTAAATCTAGCTTTTTTCCTTTCAACCTTGTTACTATTGAGACCAATGCAATTTGTAATCCTTACTCTAAGTCCTACAGAGTAGAAGAAATCTTCATATACCCTTCTCATCAACTAGTGATACAAGGGTTCATATTTCCCAAAGTTGGGAAGCTCATACAACCGGTAAACTCAAATCTTCTTCAATAAATTCTCACAGCATTGTCGTACACTCACATATCTTCTATTGTGCACTTGTTCATTTTTGTGTTTAATAATGCATCCAACTCTTTCTTATTTTAAGTTGTAAAATGGTTGTCTTCTTGATTTTACATATTCGGATGTGGGAATCCCATTCTTCACCCACAATCATGCCCTCTGGATACTGTATTTTTGAGAAATTACTCTCGGGAGCAATTTCTTCTTCCAATTCAACCTTCTTATTTCCTTTTACTCCTACTACGGGTGCTTTCTTTGGTGCCATTTAAAAAATATCCTAACTTCAAATACTCACCTTTTATCTCCTGCAACATGAAAACCCAAACCCTAGCTCGATTCGGTGTGCCCTAGTTAAACTTATGTGCCCTAGATATTTTGTAGCATCTTTCTTCACTGAAACCCTTCGCGACTAGGGATGCAAGCTTCCTCTGTGCACAAATTGACTCGTCTCATGTCGATTCACACTATTTGCACTGAATATTCTTCTCTAGCTGGGTTACACTTGGCTCTTTCAAATTATCATGATTCCAATGGTAAGAATGAGCTTACATCCCATCCATATATAGATTTTCAAAAATTTAGTGCATTTATTTCTCCTTCACCTACCAACAATCCTCTCATTAATCAACAATTTTTCATTATTTTTATGCGGTACATCTTCACTCCCAACCTATAACCTTCTAGCACACCTTCCTACCTCCTAGCCATGGACTTCACTTCAGCGTGCCTCCATGCACCTAAGTACCTCACCTTTGCACCTCCTTTTGGTAGTTCCCATGGCCTCTTCTTACCCGACATTATACTTGTTTCTTCATTCATCTCCATGTATGGTCCTTGTTTCCAGAAGTAATATCTTTTTCAATTCTCTAACCTTGAATAACACCCGTAGCAGTTTGTTCCTTTCATGTGGACTTATTTTCAACAGTATTGTAGCTATATATCAATAACCTACCCCACATGAAGGGTATGTGTAGTCCTCTACATAGAAATACTTCAAATAGTAATTATCTTCAGTGCGTAAACACACTTATTACATAAACACACCAACTAAAGTGAAAAATCATAGTGAAAAAGAAGGAAATACATTGAGGAAATAAAAATTGAAAACCTAATCTAAATGGAAATAATACCTTATTATAAACACCAAGAATACTTATTTATAATTGGGCTTGACTTACTCCCATTGAAGTATCTACGGGTAACCATATTCCATCAAGCACCTCTAATTGACAAACACCTATTTCAAGTATGTGAGTGACAACATATATTACCAACTAATATATCTTGAGTTTTCCTAGATGACGCAAAAACTTAGAGTCATAAAGGAGCACCATTTGTCCAATCTCAAACTTTTAATCCTTGATGTGCCCTGTCATGCCATGCTTTTGCCTATCCTTTTCTTGTTTTTGACTCCAACGTGTTATGGATCCTCACTCATCAAACTTTATTACCTTTTCAATCTATTCTTCTAATGCTTTCTCATCATCTAGACCTCCAACACTCACAATACGTAAATAAGGTAACATGATTTCCATAGGAAGAATTGCTTATGTGCCAAACACTAACTAAAATGGTATGGTTTTGTCAATGTATGGCTCAATTTTATTTTTTAAAGTATCAGCAATCACATTTTCTTGAGGATGATATGGTGTAATATTATGGTGTGAAATCATGAATTCATCCAATAAAATTCTATTTTTTTCATTAAGAAAATGTGTTCCCCTATCACTGGTCAAACTTAAAAGACATCCATACCTTGTAATAATATTTTCCCATAGAAACCTGATTGTTGTAGAACTCTGTAAAATCCTTTATAGGTGTTGCTTTTTCCCACCTTGTTAGATAGTCTATGCAGGTAATGATATAACATGATCCATTTCTACATGGGGCTAGGGAAATAGGACCCACAAAATCGATAGCCCATTTATCAAATGGTTTTCCACTAGTAATAGGTCTTAAAGGCATTTCATATCATTGACCTAGTTTCCCTAAATGATGACAATGATTAAAAGCCTTGAAATAATCCTTACAATATTTATACATGGTCTCCCACCATAATCATGTGAGTAGAATCTTGTGAGAAGTGGTGTCACATATATAGTGGTCACCTGCCATACAACCATGAGCTTATTCTATAATATTTGTTTGCTCATGTTCTAATACACAATGAAGAAATACTTCATCCTAACCTAATTTGTACATGTCACCAATAATCAACATGTAGGGTTCCACACCTATAGCAATTTATTTCTTGTCCAAAGATTTCATCCTTTCTGGTGCCAAACCTATTCGTAGAAAGAAAAAAATGTCCTCTAATTCCAATGGTGCTCATTGTAACCTATATAACTATGCATCGGGCATGGTATCTTCAATGGCCTATGCTTTTTCTCCCGAGTATATTCGGATAAATGGTTTGGTCAGAATTACGTTTCCTAGTTTTACCATAGCTATGAAATCAAATTCTTGAAATATGAGTACTAATTTGCATACGTACCCATGTAAAATGGGCTTGTGTACTAAATACTTCAATGCCATGTGATTTGTATAAAAGAAAATTTTTATAGCTAGTAGGTATTTTCTAAATTTATGTAGTGCATAGATCATTAACAAAGCTTCTTGCTCTATAGTTGTGTAATTCAGTTGTGTGGGAGTCAAATTTATACTAGCAAAACAAATAGTAAGATCTATAATACCTTCTCAAGACTGAGCCAACACCACGCTAATGGTCGTGCCAGAGGCATCCACATGTACATGAAATGGTTTGTCCCACGAAGGAAAATGTGGAATTGGTGTGGTAGTAAGTTTCTCCTTTAACATCTCGAATGCACATTGTTGTAGTTCTTCCTGTAGAACGTACCCTTCCTTTCCAGTAACTCCTCCAAAGGTGCCACAACCTTGGCATATCCCTTTATGAATTTTCTATAATACCCTGTGTGACCAAAGAATCCACTCACCTCACTCTAATTGATAGGCTCTTTCGGTGTATAATGACTACAACCTTAGTTGGATCAACCAAAAACCTTCCTTGCAGATGACATGTCATAATAGTATTCCGGATGGTGTCGAAAATATACACTTCCTGATTTTCTAAGAGATACTCAATTGTCTATATATTTCAAACATTAATTAAAAATTATCGAATTATCTTTAACAAGTCCATACACCGTCCAATTGTCTAAATAAACCTGCAAGAAGTTGTGAATAAAGTCCTTGAATGATTAAACAACTATGCACAAAAATATAAAGCAGACACATTTTTCATACGACAGGCATCACATTATAGGGAAGCTACCCCATTCAATAGTAAAAGTAGTATTTTCCTAATCCTCCTAGGCAATCCTAACGTGATGATACCCAGAGAACCCATCTGTAAATGAATAGATTTCGTGCCTTGCAACACCTTCTAGTATTTCCTCAGTGAATGGCGTAGGAAAGGGATCAATCACACATATAACATTAAATTCCTTATATTCCACATAGATCCTAATCAAACCATCCTTCTTGATATTGATCACCATTGGGCTAACCCATTTTGAATCTTCTAGGGGCTTAATGATTCCAAACTTCAACATTTTGTCAATTTCTTCCTTGACCTTTTTACACAAGTTGGGGTTCATCCTGTAGGGTCTCTTTCTAACTAGGCATGCACCCTCTTTAATATTTATCCTCATCTCCCCTAATGATTCATGCATGCCTTTAAGTTCATGGTACCCTAAGGGAATAAGTCCTGATAATCCCATAGTAACTCTATGGTTTTTTCCACTTCAGAGTCTAACCAATAGTCTCCAATTATGGCCTCCTTAGGCTCAATATTTGATCCAATATTTACTTTCTATGTTTTCATAGGTTCGTGATAGGTTTGCATGGTCTTATCCGCACTTTCCAACACCTCACGTCTACCTGTTGAATGGTTTACATCCATATTTTCTACTTCTTCATCATCCACTAAGTAGACCATTTTTCCTTTTTCTTTCTCAAGGAAAGTGCACTGAAGTAGTGTGGCATCAACCTCTATTTCTTCAATAAAACATGTTCCCAAGTCTCCTTCATCTAATAAATCCTAAAGAAGTTCTTCATCCTTGGCACTATCTCTCATAGTTAAGAACTTTATGAATTTTAATGCTTCTTCCACCGGAGGCTTGGTAGAGAAGAATTCAAATGTCTAAGTCATTCCTGTAATTAAATCCTACCAATTTCTAGTCTCTCTATAGAGTTCTGCATATACATACCAAGCACACATACAACCTTGTAAAGTGGAATAAAACTTGTGCACCCATAGCAAAGGTGGTAAAGCTTCCTTCCCCTCTATCCAGAGTCTCTCACACTTATGAACGTGGTGTTGAACAGGTTGATTACCATGGTAAGTGTAGATTTGAGTAGGTGCATCACTCCTGAAGAACCTAGTGGCAAGACCAATCCTAATTTTATTCCATCGTAAAATATTATCCTTGTGGTCCACCCACCAGCGTGTTGTTGTCTGCGTAGGGTATAGGCTAGCATATTCATTCTCTCCAGTGGGTCTATCCACTATGATTCCATGGCGCGTAAGAATAGCATAGGATCTCCTTCTCCGGTGTAACAAGGTACCAAGTTATTACCTATGCTCCAAATATAATGTGGTCTGCAATAGTTAGAAAATATATGCTTTACTTTGCACCCCACTAATTCATCAGTGCTATGAGCACAATTATAACAAGAAACACTTGTAGCATAATTTATAGACTATGCATTCTCCCACTGAATGATTCCTTATTTACATGGCTCAAGAACCTCTCGGATCCCGGATGGCACATTCATAAATCCTATTCAGGTCTTCTTCACTCAAGGGCTCAACATAAGGTGCAAATTTACCATCTGTTAAAGAGATAATAACTCTTTCCTCTTTGTTTTCAAAACTGATATAACCCTTGTTGAACCGAAGATCAACATTATTTGCATATCACCAATGATGCCCCAATAGATCTAGGAAGTTATCTAACTCTACCAGTGCTAAAACCTCAAAATCTAGTGAACTTGGCTCCTTGTATGGTAATGGATGCATCTTTCAAAACTTCGATGGGAGTGGCCTTAGTTTGATTAGCCATAAACAATACATTAGAGGATGGCTGTAATGGAGGTCTCCCCATTTGTACCCATGCATCGAAAGTAAGAGCATCAACTTCTACACTAGTATCAATCAATATATTACTCAATAGCCACCCATCCATAATAGCATTCGAGTGATTTCCTTATCATAATCTAGGTTATGAGGGGGAAGGTTCACATGCAGGATCTATCGTTCGGTCTCGTACTTACGCATAAAGTGTTTCCTTTTAAAAATTCCATAATAGGGAATGATATTTTCTTGGTGTAACAATTTTCACACTTCTCTCAAGTCATCCATATCAATTTGGACCATCTCTAATGCTTTCTTTCCTCCATCTTCCATGATTGCTCCTGTAAATACTATATTTCACCTGAAGATTCCTAAGAACTTCCATAGTTTCCTTATAAACCTCCTTCTGATGGGCAAGATCTGTGTACTGTCCATGTAAAACCTCTTCCTTAGTGATGATAGGCTTCTATTGTAATGCTTCTCTGGTGTGTTCCGCATTAGCCTAGGTTGTGATATTTATTTGTAACACCTCAAAATCTTATTCCAACCTAGGCATCAAATGATTTTACACATCATGTTGTATCCTAACCATCCATGTGCATTTTTTCTTGTTTATACTACTTTCTAAGATGTTCATACAAGTCTAGGAATTCCTCATAACTATGATTCTTTCCACAGAAAGAACATGTAATATTCTGGGGACATTCGCACCTATAGTGGTTAGGAGATCCGCATGTATAACATGTTATGTTGGGAACCGACTTCTTCCACTACCACGACATCGTCCTCCAAATCCACCACGGTATCCTCGACCTCTGCCATGACCACCTTAAAAATTCCCTTCATTCCAATCATAATGTGTCCGATTGTGATCCCAATCCTAATGCTCGTTCTTA
The DNA here is from genome assembly GCA_018340775.1 of Taxus wallichiana var. yunnanensis. NCBI lineage: Eukaryota > Viridiplantae > Streptophyta > Pinopsida > Cupressales > Taxaceae > Taxus > Taxus wallichiana. Next base: position 134,744,637 of record CM031243.1, read on the forward strand.
CCTTTAGAGTTATCTAAATGTCCTTTCTGTCATACACTAATATCTATAGTGTCCTAGATCTAACCAATCAGTGATAGTCTTCGTGTCATGACTCATGGACCTACAAATTTTAAAGTAATAAGAGACATTCTTCGTTATCTTGTGTTGTAGTAATGAACAATGGCTAGCATCATGGTTTAAATTACATATCTCACAGTTCAACAAAGAATGAGTGCACCGATCTATGAGGACAACTATCCTTTGTGCAACCATCCACTTCATAATCTGTGCACCAAATCCCTGTGTGTCTCATGTGCTAAATTTTCTGATAGTTTCTCTAACATCTTCACCATAGCTATGATATGTGCTTCTAAAAGTTGGCTCACCCCGGTCTCTATGATTCCTACTACCTCAAAGACATAAGTTTGTTTCAAGTGCTTCATGGAGATCAGTGTATGTCTTTTGCCATATTGCCCTCTTAAAAGGGGTAATTAGGACTCCAATGAAGCATTGTGCATGCTGGATTATGTGAATATCATAATAAATCTTGGATAATAGTTTTTTAAAATGGGCATCATACTCTATGACACTTTCAGTAGTTCCTTGCTTAATATCCTTGAGTGTACTTATACTCTTCTGCTCAAACTCAAGGATGTGAAACTCTTTAAGGAATGCATCTTTTAAAGTTGTATAGTCTACACAAGTATGATTAGGATCAAACTTTATGTACTAGATATGTCTGTGACCTTATAATGTAGTAGTAAATTGGCTTTCCCTATGCTCAAAATCCATGATTCCTTTTGCGTGCCACATTATTTCACACATGTGTACATGTTCAGTAGCATCTTCTATGCCCCTATACTTTGGAAGATGAAGAGACATCTCCATGTAAATATTCTGGGGTTGGTGTGGACCTTTCCCACCTGATCTAGAACCTCTTGTGTTTCCTCTACCTCCAAAACCACCAAATCCACCAGAGCTAGAGCTACCTATACCTCCTGATCCCAAACCTGTAGTTGGGGTCAGACCAGAAAATTTACTTCCCTATGTCCTGACCATAGTACCAAACTGTTCCCCAATGGTCTGCGAAGGATTACTACTCCTAGAAGAGATTCCAAAAATCTACGCACCTAGATTTTATGTGGATGATACACCATAAAAAGTACTCCCATATAACAACAAAGCCATTTACACTTCCATTGGTGTACCTCTTATAAGTCTCAATCCTACTCTCCCACTACTTGAATTAGCTTATTGACTATTTATTATACTAGATGATAGAAAACCAAGCACAAGGGCAAGGTTGTTAGGTGGATTCAGATGCACACCCGTGGCCCAAAGTTATCTCTACTAGCAAGCTTCTATGTGAGGTTGAGGAGGGTTCCATGCCATGCTTTCCTAAATGGGGGAGTTCTTGACGCTCGGGTTCCACGTCTTCTATATGAACTTCAACTCCTTCCCTGAACTATCTTTATCCACAACACCATTTTGTGCAACCTCCCTACCGCTTCTCTACCTCCCTCTCGCACACCTTATTATACTTAAACCACCTTTCCTCTCCCTTCCTTTCTGCCTCTAGGTATTCTATCTTTCACCAAACCTTCTCCTACCCCCACGCGTGGTGGGGTTTAGTTCACCATCAATTTACTCTCCAAGTTCAGGGTTACCATCAAAATTTTGATCTCCAGTGGAATGCCTTATAGGTAAGTTCCTCCTGGGATATCCAAAAACTTGATTTCAGCTACCTTTGGGCACAAATAAGTAGAAATTGAGTACTCCAAGATATAATTGTTCAAAACACCACAAAACCAAGTATCCACAGATGATTTTAAATTAGATCAGCATCATACATTATCTGAAATTCTTCTTGCATCTAGAAAAGTGTGTGATACCTCTAATTCCATTTAGATGCATAAGCAATTAGCCACTTATACAATTCTACTAGAAAGATAGTGAAGAAGCTCTCATATAAACTATCATACTGATTTTGTTACACCCATATCCCCGCATTAAACTCGATCAGTGCATCGAACCTCCATGCGTATTATTTTTCCATGTCATGTATCCAGTCTTCAACACTTGTTAGGGTCAACCAGTATGTCTTCATCATGAAACATCCTGAAAAAAACTGAAAAAGAGGTCCTGGAAATGAAACCAATGATGTAGCCTAGAATTCACCGGTAAAAGCCCCGGGTGGCTAGCACATCACTCACCTAAACTAAGCACTCACCCGAAGCATGGAAATATAACATGCCCCTCTTTAGGGTTATTGTTGCAAGATGTTAGCATGATAAAGACTTGAAGCATTTAGATCCATAACTAATAGAACATATTCAGATCTAGATCTTAAAGTATCATCAAACAATAATCATAGTGAAATCATTCATGAAGTAATGAAATATAACCATGATTAACACCTTGATTCAGCCAATAACCTCTATTATTTTAAATATAGTAATACACATAATATTCCTTACAATAACCATAGTATACACTCATACGCACATCAGATTTGACAAAGATAACATCACAATAACCTAGTTCTCACCCCCATGATACACAGTTCATTACATATTTATAATGGTGGGGACTTTCCCTTCACCTATTATCTAATCCCAAAATAGGTTGCATGCTATTATTAGCCACACATTGCTATAATAATAGCCGCACATGCAAGTGCGCTAACAATAGACTTCTTCTAGCTAACTGGTAGTAGTATATCTATTCTCAACCTATTATCACTTTGTATTCTCATTCTAGATTCACTCGCTTTGAATGTTGCATCACCTTTTTCATTTATAAGGCCGATTCATTCAGTTCGTTGTGTTATTCCCATCATTGTAACAAAGGTTATGGATCCTGTTAAAAATCCTCAAATTTATGCACAAGGATGTGGGTCCTTTTAAAACCCTCAATTTACCATTTATCCAAAAATAATATACAAAAATAACATTTTACCTCATTACCTCCCTTGAAGTAGGTGAAACATGATAGGCCACCTCGAAATGTCACCACTTCTAGATCGTCGATCATGAGATGAAAGGGGTTATGAATATGGTACGAAATAGGTAGATCTACAATGATATGATAAATTTAAAAATATAATAAATTTAAAAACCTAATAAATTTATAATCATGACTATAAATATTATTAAATAAAATAAAATAAAACATTACCTCCTTTATTCTGTTGTATCATGTGATATAAGAACATCAGCCCCAAGACTGTCACTTGATTATTGTCGATGTCTATCATAATTATGGTACACATTTTAATCTTGATATACATGATATGAATGTTCACGCACATCACAAGTGTTGTATGGAGGAGAAGAGTAATCCTCCTCTATATCTCATGCAACAACTTCATACACATTACTTCCCCAAACCCACATTGTGCAATGCCATTTTCAGAAAAATTAATCCATGATTACAATGTTTCTTGTTTTACATTACTAATGTTAAAAAACAAATAAATAAGTATTATTATTAAATATTAAAAATCATAACATTTATTGTACTAAAACAATTCTAGGGTTGGTTGTTTGTTATGAGCATTTAAGTTAAACAAGATATTTAAATAATTCTCTCAAATTATTTAAATTAATAATAATCCAAGTTATTAATGTACTTTTAAATTTTATGTGTATTATTAAATTGGTTACTTTGTTAAGTTAGTCATGTATATAGTATGTGGGCCCTTGGGTTATTTCGTGATGCATTTAATTATGTTTGGAATTAATTTTTTTATTAGATAAAAAGGATGTTTTGAAAGGATCCTCAAACCATGTACAACACTAACCACAAATATATATGGAATCCCACCATAATAGCTCAAAACACTAATTAATTATTTTTAGAATTAATTAATGATATGAAGGAGAATATTTTCGTTGTTATCTAGAGATATGTATAAATGAAGTGGGAAATAGATTTCTATTTTGTGTATATTTATTTTCCTAGAAAACTTTAGGTTGCAAGAATTTAACAATGGGATTTTGTTTTGATAATAGGTGAAACAAGGTTGAGGGGCCCCCCCTTAAAAGTCAAAGCTCCAAAAAGAGAAGATAAGACATTACATAGCATTCAAAAAGATACATATATATCGACTATTACATCCGAGCTCCTCCATGAGCATATAGACCAATTTAAAACACAACAAAAAGAGTAATAATAGTAAAGATTAGACCACAAAATAACTAACAACATAGTAAATATCAGAATAGTATAATAATAGCCACCTAGACAAACATCACTTTTTGGCCTTTTCAAGACCATCTAGCACTTTCACCCACTCCTTTGATAGAGACTCAATATTGACACCCAACAAGGCCAAGTCACATCCAACAACATCCCCTTTTCTTTTCTTCAGATTTCCATGCTCATCCACAATCCTGTAAGCATTGGCCAATTGACCAAGGGTTTGGAGATATTACAGAGTGGATTTCAAAGTAAAAACTCCATTCCATATAGCTATGTAAAATAGCTTTGATGTGATCCACCTCATTGGAGAGGTTGTTGTAGTTGGCTTTAATAATTTCAAGCTCACCCCATTACTAATTTTCGCCACATCTTTAACCTGCATTTTTATTTAGTTTCATTCATTAAAGATGAACTAAATATAACTCTTCATAAGCCTAATTTCACCCTTTAGTTCTTCAATATCCATCACCATCTTGGTTAGATGATTATCCCCTTTCTCAAGACCCACTTGACCCAAAGATTCAATCTGCTACTCCAATTGGGCATTCATAGGAACCTGATTCCCCGCATGTTTGATTCTCCTTTGGTTTTGACAGATCGACTAGGAACATTCTTCAACTTTAGCTCTCTGAGATTCTGAGTGGCATCAATTTCCACTACATCCTTATCATCCCCTAAAGAATCTCCTTCCTAAGACTCCAAATCTTCACTAGAATCCTCCTCCTCCGAGTCCGAGTCTTCTTCCTTAGCATAAACCTCAAGGGATTTTGTGAGGGTACCTATTTTATCAATTTTGAGAGAAGATCTTTTAACTAGGGTAAGAATAAAACCTTGGTGAAGGGGGAAAAAACTCGTTGTTTTTAAACTGGGAAATGGAAGCACTCAGAGAGAAAAACAGGAAATACGGGAAGTGAAACTATGGCCATGTCAAAAATAATTAAGCATAGGAAAATGGTAGGCATAGATACACTTATGACGACCTTCTAGGGTAAGAAAATGAATAAGGGTTAAAGCCACATCATCAAAAGGCCTGGGTAAAGTAGAGTGAAGAAAACCTGACAAAATGAGTGGTAAGTTTTTCATTACCTTACAAGAACAACTTCAGCTCATCCGTAGCTTCCTTTTTAGGCTTAAAAACATCCCTACAAAGCAATGAGATACATCCATCACTTTAGCAATAGAATCCACAGGAACCCCAATGTGCACACCTTTCATGTCCACAACTGCCCCCTTTTTGGTCATCTTCCAAGCTCTGACAAAGTCCTTACTCAGGTTTTCATAATGACCTTCAAATATTTTGAGGAAAGGTGAGAAACCCTTTCTCTTGAACACTTCCATGGCTTCGGGCTTAACCCCATCTAGGTCAAATAACTTATTTCTCACAAGATCACCCCCATTTGAAAATACAATCACCAGTTCATAGAAAATCCTAACTTCAGATTACTTAGAATGAAATGAACAATCCCAACAATGTCGATGTTACAAGCATGGACATAAATAATGACTTTAAGGTGACATGAGCGTATCCAATCCCAAAGCTTCATATCATCCCACCATAAATTCACACGAGTCTTACAACTCTTATACATTATTTCCCTAACATACCATGACCTGTCATTATTACCCAGTGGTGACGTGTCCATGTTGATATTTTTGGAGGTGTGCTCGCACCTTAGTATCTAAAGATTCTTCATCATTGATTAATGTCATATCATGACAGATTAACCCCCTTATTGGAAAAATAATCAGCAACAAAGTTTGCCTCTCTATAGATATGTTTAAAAGTAATTTCTTCAAACAAGTTAGACATTTCCTTTATACTAGTTATAGAGTTTTGGATAGATGTAGAAGTAGTACCTTTACCAGTAATATTGTTAATAATGTTCAATGAGTCTCCTTCCACTTCCAATCTAACAAATATATGTTGACAGGCTATAGAGACCCCCCAATAAGCAACAACCACTTCAATAGCGTGATTTGTTTGAATTCCAAGATTACAATGATACCCAAGAATGAATCTTCCTTCAAAATCATGGAAGACCCCTCCACAACCAGCTTTGTCAGGGTTTCCTTTGGAGGCCCCATCAAAATTTAGCTTTATCCATTCCTTTCTAGGTTTCACCCAACCTTGAAGCCTAGGATTATGTGTAGGAAGGTCAGTTTGAGTAGGAATTAAACCCCAATTCTTAGATAATTTACTCTCACTTTGAAGAATTATTTTCTTATGTGGGGCTATGGTTGAGAAGTTTGCATTAATAACATTAAAACAATGAGTTCCAAATTTATTTTCTAATTCCTTCTTCCCTTTAAAAATCCACCTATTTCTCTCTTTCCAAATTTCCCAAGCCAGTGCATTATAGAAAGGGTCCAAAGATGTTTGAGTCCTTGAATCCTAAAAGGGCTAAACCATTGGGACCATAGTTGTTTAATGGAGCATGGGAAAATCCACTTGATTTCAAATAGGTTAAGAAGGGTGTTTCTAACTGATACCAAAAATGGAAATGGAGGAATAGATGTAAAGTCTTTAGTATATTTTTCACACAGAACACACCTATTCACCATATGAAAATTTCTCTTATTAATATTTCTCACAAGTAAGGATTTTATCATGGATAACCAACCACCAGAACATATTGATCTTGGGAGTAACTTCTTTGACCCACACACTTTCCCATTTGAAGCTATCAGGATCAACTTCCTCTAAGAAAAAGGCATTGTAGGCACTTTGAACGAGAATATTCCACTATCCTCTCTAGACCAATATAAGCTATCATCTTCTAAACTCTCTTTATTAACAATAACACCTCTTAATTTTTTGTTTATAGAATTGATATCATTGTTGTTATGTCCATCCAATTCAATTATTTTCCATTGACCTAGAGGTTCCTCAAAATTGAAGTAATCTTTGACCTTAGTCCCATATTTAACCACAACATCCTTATAGATGTTAGGATAGGTTACCTTAACAATTCTCCCATTAACAATATCCTAACATCTATTTCCAATTAACCATTCTCCCATTTCCAATCATCCAATGTATTTATCCCAATTTATAGATTTCCAAAAATTTGAACCATTAAAGTCAGCATTGCTAAAGCACCATTCATTAGCTAGAAGATTTGACCAATATTTATGTCTTATGATGGAAGTCCACACATTGTCTTCCTTAACCAATCTCCAAATCATTTTTGACAGCATAGATTTATTCATTTTAGCCCAGTCTCTAATACCAAGACCCCCATTTTCTTTGGCTTACAAACCTTTTCCCATGTAAGGAGAGGAATTATGTCTTTTTGTTCCGAGCCACTCCAAAGAAATTTTTTTTGGATACTCTCCAATTTATTAGCAATAGTAGAAGGTAATCTATAAATAGACATAGAGTACACATGAAAATTTTGAATTGAGCATTTGAGAAGGACTTCTTTACTTGCTTGGGATAAAAGTGAGCCTTTCCAGCCTTCTAATTTCTTAAGAAATCTGTCTATCAAAAAAATTCCATTCAGCAATATTTGGTTTTTCAGTTCCGATAATCATTCCCAAATACCTAGTAGGGAATTTTTTAATCTCACAACCAAGAATACCAACTATTTTGACACATCTTCTTTCAGGGGTATTGATAAAAATACCAAACTTTTACCATAATTAATCATTTGGTCAAAATCTTCCTCATAATCAACCACCATCTATTTAAACTCTCTAGCCTCTCGGGACAGTAGCCTCTCTAACCAACATTATGTCATCAAAAAAATGTTGGTAAACAACATTTTCACTATTAACAACAAGTGATATTCCTTTAATTCTTCCTTCAAAATTAGCCTTATTGAGAGCTCTACTGAGATTTTCAGCCATGATTATAAATAGAAAAGGAGAGATAGGGTCTCCTTGTCTTAATCCTCTAGAACTATTGAAAAAACCACAGGGAGTCCCATTGATCAAAACAAAAAAATTTAGCTATGGAAATACATGTCTGTATCAAAATCCTGAAGTCTTCATCAAATCCAAACCTGGTTAAGACATTAAGAAGAAAGGTCCAAGAGACATGGTCATAGGCTTTCTCCATATCAAGCTTAATAAACATAACTTCCTTTTTATTTTTCTTGGTAGTATGAAGAGTCTCTTGAATAGTGACAATACCATCTTGGATTTGTCTTCCCATTACAAACCCTCCCTATTGATCAGAGATAATGGAAGGTAGAATAAGTTGAATTCTTAAAGCTAGGATTTTAGAACACATTTTGTAAATACAATTACATAGGCTGATAGGTCTAAAATTCCTAAAATCCGTAGGATTGTGATTTTTAGGGACTAAAGAAAGGAAGGTGTTGTTTAATTCATGAAGCATATTTTTTTCTTGAAAAACTCTTGAATAGATTTGCACGTATCATCCTTAACAATATCCCAAAAATTTTGAAAAAGAAAGACAAAATCCATCAGTCCCGGAGCTTTGTCAGGGCTCAAAGTTTTCAGCATAAATTAAATTTCTTCCATGAAGGAATATTTGTGAGCATTCTATTGTCAGTATCATTTATCAGTGGAGGATTTCAATCTAGAAACTACTCTTCCTTATTTTTGTTAGATGAAATGGATGTAGAAAGAAGTCTACTAAAAAAAGAGGTGGCAACATATTGAATATCCTTAGTATCAGTGAGCATCACTCCATCTTCCCTTGTGACACTCAATATTATATTAGTGCTTCTCCTTGTAAGGGTTAAAATGTGGAAGAATTTCTTTTTTTTAATAATGGGATTTAAATCACATAAATGTGAGGATATTGATAGACTTTATAGCTCTTAATATTTTAATTTATTTTCTAGAGTATTCAATATTTTATTGTAAAGAGGAGGAGATTGAATTTACTATTTGGTTTGTGAGATTATGGGATGGTGCTCGAGTCTAATCCATCTAAAGGTATGTCACTCTTCCCTTTCGTTCACATTTCTTCCACTTTACCTCCATTTCCCTTTCTTTTTCCAATTTTTCCATTTTTGCATTCCTTTGGCCTTGGAGGTTTGAAAAATGGGCTTTATTTTCATCTCACCCTTAACAAACTTACCCTGTGTATTTTCACTTATTATAAGTTATTATTTGGAGGATGCTAAAATCATTGGTATTCCATATTATGGTGTTTCTTTTACATGCTACAATTAAGCTCTTATTTTATGTTAAAGAAAAATGATCATTTCATCTTACCTTTTAATTTAAATACTAATGTTGGTAGTTGAGATGGGTTATTATCTCAATATGAGGGAAAATACATCATCATTATTTTATTATTTAGAACAATATAAATGTTCTCGTTATCGAATTTAATTTTTCCATAATGGAAAGATCATTGTTCCACAAATGTTACATTTTACCCCTAGGTTTTCCATAATACAAGATTTGAAATTGGGCGTTAGCATCCTCTAAGTTTATGGTGATTATTCCTTAGACCACATTTGTGGTTATTGGTGCATTGTTATTTAGGCATACAAATGTGTGAGCATACATAAGGAATGTCCAATGTTCTACAAAATTCCTTAAAGAGAGACATTCATAGGGAATTGTAATAAATGGTTCAATTAAAATAGCTTTTAAAACTTAATAAAATGCAATGGTATTTGTTAAATTTTCCCCATTATTACCATATCATATTAATATCATGTTGGGGAAGTTCGTAGAATTGCAAGTTTACAATGGATTTGTTTTTGAAGAGATCACTTTTTTGTTAAGGTTTGTTGTATTTTTGCCTAGCATTTACTATATTTTGGGATAGGTTTTTTTATTTTTGTTACTTTTAATCTAGGATTTTTTCTTATTCTAGAAAACTTGGGATTTTGGCTAAGGTTTGATGTTTTTTTATTTTTTAATCTATGTTTTTTTATAATTTTTGGTTGTTTGTAATCTCTAATCTATGTAAAAATATGCAATAAATAATGTACATATCTCTCTTCTTAGGGTTCCTATAGTATTCATCCTCCTCCACTCCCTCATTACATAGGTATTCTCTTCTCCTTATGTTTTTATTCCACTTCAAAGGTTGTGTGTAGTTATTTTTTCCATACCCTTCTTTCTCCATGTTCTTCTTCTTCCACACATTTTTTTCCTCTTTCCTTTATCCTATCTTTTCCTATTTTCCATTCTATATATTTAAATCTTGGAATATTTTCTATAGAACTATATTTTTGACATTTTGGCATAACATAATGACCAAGTAATAATGAAAACAATGCAGATGGGATCAATCTTTTATTTTTAAGTTAGGGTTTATGGTGGTGCAATTATGATGCTAATAACATCACCTTTATGACACATTTGGGCCACTAGTAGTATGAGTCAAAAACTTTTAGAACCATGAAGTGATGTGAAATCAACCTTATTTTTGAAATTTTTACACTTTGTGTAGTAGTATGAGTCTATTACAAAAAAATAGGAGTTGAAAAATTCTCTTCAAATTTTGTTTCCCAGATGAAGGTGGAAAGAAATGACATAATTTTTCCTCTCTCGAGGGGTAAGAAGATGAGGCAAAAGTCGACGGTGGAAAAATTGATAGTGGAATCTTTTGAGGCTATTAAAATGGGGTGTCAGAATATAGTGGTAGAATTATTTTCCACCACCAAGAGGAAACTCTTCATATGAGAAGGGGTTTCCAATCCCTCTACAAACTCCCCTTTGGGAATTTATTTTGGATTGTTTGGGAATATTGGATTAAGACATAGATAGAACATATGACATCACATTTTCAGCAACAAGAATTTTTGGCACATGATAAATTTTTGAGTATCTCATAGGATTTGAAAAAATATTAAAATAATAAATTTATTAAAGGAGAGGGGATATTCTTAGAAGATAAAACAGTTGACAAATGGTTTGGATAGATAATGGTGTTTTTAAGATAACCATAATAATGGATGAAATAATATGAAGGTAAACATGATGAAGGATTTTTTTGTAGAAGGGAGGATTTACATTGATGTAAGTGGTAGAATTAGTTGAATACAATGAGTAGAGATACTAAAACAATTGATGCAAAGATGAATGAAAGAGATGGCATGGGATTTGACTTAAAACAAAGTTGTGAAATAAAAAATACTAAAAAGAAAATAAAGGAGAAATATGGAAATAGAACTTGAATCTAAGGGTAATGTGAGGATGATACATAATGGTACAAGGGATGGGTATGATAAATCAAGAGAAGGAAACAAAGTTTTTAGGAAAATGAAAATATGAAATTTTGTGACACCTTAGATTAGAGAAGTGGAAAAACAAGGAACTTGTTGCTGGGGGATGATTTTGTGTACTTCTCTAAAAAGGAACTTAGATGATCGATGATATTTGGTCCATGAATGTTTTCAAACCTTAGTATTTTGTAGGATGTTTGGGCATTATTTGATATGTATCACTAATTATTTTTTACTTTTTAGGTTTCTACTATGCAAAATACTTTCCTATTACTATGGAAGACAAATTTTGGGCTCTAAGATTTCATTTTCTATGTTTTTGATCTAGAAATATTTTGATTGGGTAAGGGAAGACTCTTTGTGAGAGTTGAGGAATTCATAAGAAAATTTTAGAATGATCAAGTAAGGAGGATGGGGAATCAAAGAGGTTGGGGAAGAAGCTGTTTGAATTATATATGCCTATAGATGTTTGTTGAGGTTTATGCTGTAAAATTTGTTGGGTGAATGTGTGAGTCGGGTTTTATGGATTAGGATATGGTTGAAATTTTAATCTTTACTATGCACGATTTATCTATTTAGCAAATATTTTACCATACAACTTTATATTTCACACTTTTGGTATTAATGATAATTTATTGAATATCTTTATGAGGATTAATTATAGGGTGAGTGACCCACCAATCCTCTTTTTACCGATGAAAAATTAAAAAAACCATTGTTTATATATAATAATTGTTAAAATAATAGTTTGTATATATGTAATTAAAAATAATATTTGTATGGCTGTGGGCATGGGCTTGGGTGTGGGCCTTTGTGTAATAACAATTTCGTATATAAAACACTTTTAAAATAGGTTGTATATGTATGACAATTTAAAAACTACTATTTATATATTGAAAAATTAAAAACATCATTATATGTATGTATGTATGTATGTATGTGTAAGGAAAATATTATAGTGCTCTCATTATTAATAAGTGCATATATTGTAATATTATTAATATGAGTTACATTGTAACTCATTAATAATATAGGTTTGTTATATTGTTTCAAAATATATTTTTGTTATACCCGTAATGATATTAACGGGTTGTTTGGTTGTGTGACTTCTGGTTTATAGGAGGTTGGTTTTCTATTTCCATGGCTATTTATTAGCCTTAGTATTGATTGTAATTATGTTGAATAATAATAATATCAATTAATTTTTCCTGTGTGACAAGCCTGTTGTACCAATATTTGGCATCAGAGCGAGAACATTTGAATGAGAGTCTTATAAGTCTTCATTCATAATTTTGTCTTGAGTATCATTTATTTGCAAACCTAGAGATGGACATGTGCTATAGATAAGGAGAGGGCGTTCATTTGTTTGCATTGGAATTTGAGCCGTATTGCAAGTTTATTCACTAAATTTGGTGTCCACACATTCCATATACGCATGTTCAAATTAACCTTCTCAGCCTGCATTCAATATACAATCACAATTTGACCCACCATTCAATTGTGCTCTAGTTGTAGTGTAGAAAACGTGGAAGGCTTCTAGATTGCAAGATCAAGGACGTTCTTCTAGAGGCAAATTATAGCATAGAATCATCATTGTTAATGGTCTGCATGTTGATCTACTAAATTCAAATCTAGTATTTGATCATTAGAAGTGGATCCACTTCTATCTTACAAGCTAAGAGATCTACTTTGTTGGCTTTGCATAGCCCGATTATCTTCAAATTGAGCTACAAACCAACACACAGACAACTTTGAGGAATGAAAATGAATACAAAATGCCATATCTTATCTATGTGATTTGAGGAGAATATATGTGTGCAACAGATTAAATAGATGTGCATGCAATCTTCAATCGATGACTTGCTTTAGTATAAGATCATTTGATATTGTCACTTTGTAACTTTGTATTGAATAATTTGGTCAGCTGGTTTTGCATCTGTGGATATATGCAAGCGAGATCTTTACTACAGTCGATACAGAGGTTCAAGCAATATTCTCAGCATTGAAATGTGTGGTCACTATTAGCAGATGCCTGAATAAAGAAATTTTGGCTGAGTGATCTGTATTCTAAATCTCATCATTCCAAAATCTGTCAGTGGTGAGTCGGTTAACTATCAAGTTATGATATATTTCCTTTATTAAAATCAAGTTTCTTTGTTAGTATAAAGATTTTATTATTGCCTAATTTTGTGGATTTTCAAAATGAAAAAGATAAATTTAATTGAAATATTTGATGGTAAATACTTCCTCACATGGCAAGTATGAACTCAATTACAATTGATTGATAAAGACTTATGGGACATTGTTGAAGGAAAAATTAAAAAAATGAATGATGCAGATGAAGTAGCAAAATGGGAAAGTAAGGATTAGAAAGAAATATAAATTATCAGCCTTGGTCTTTCCGATGCATATTTGCATCATATTGATCTAACCAAGTCATCTAATAACATTTGGGTGACATTTAAAAAGTTATTTGGACCTCAAGCGGGTAGTGCGTAAATGGCGCCATTTGAAGAAAAAACTTTTGGGCTAAAGATGGGAGAAAATGACAATATGGTTCAACATATCGGTATGTTTCGATCCATTTTAAATTAATTAGCAGGAATAAAATAAGAGGTAGATGGAGAAGATGCTAAAGTAATCTTACTAAATATTTTTCCAAAATAATATTCAAGTATTGTTTTTACTCTTAGTAAGATCAATCCTAGTTTAGAAAATTTAATTTTCTCTTTGCTTGATGAGGAAGAAAAATTAAAGGTCTATACCGTAAAAGAAATTTTCATGGTTGCAAAAAATAAATCATCATTCCAGAAAGGTAAAAAAAGGTTTGTATCGTCAAAGAAATGTCTTTTGTGTCAATACTGCAAACAACCAGGACATGGTTTTGTGAATTGTAAGAAAAGAGCTCAAGATCTCTTAGATGATAAGTTGGAACAAAAGGCTTTAGCTGCTTAATAAGTTTGGGATGATTATTCTAATCTTGCAAGTGACAATGAACCTATTAATTATTCTACTGATGAATATTATCTATATTGAGCATCTATCCTCTTATTGGAGGATGGAGGCAACAGAGGAAGGAGGAAAATCAACGTCCTCGAGTTTGTCACTACCTCAGAGACTATGAAATACTTTAGTGACATCTATGTGTATTGTGTGATGAAGAATAAAAAATGATCATCCTTGTTCCTATGTGCGGTGCAGTGCTTGTGTGTCCCCCATGATGATAATGATTTATACCATTGATACTATTGCAAGAAGTGTTCTTGATCAGACTGATTTGATGGTTGATGTGAATTGGTTGAATGGTCCCAATTCATGTATTCATCTAATAGGTTGAACAGTCCATGAATGATGTAGTTCCCACATTAGGTGTTGAGGATCGAGACCATGTGCAGGCTATGGAGCGACATGCTGCTTGGTTGAAGATGGTTTTTTCCCCATGTTCACACTAGGGGGGGAATGTAAGGAAAATATTATAGTGCTCTCATTATTAATAAGTGCATATATTGTAATATTATTAATATGAGTTACATTGTAACTCATTATTAATAATATAGGTTTGTTATATTGTTTCAATAATATTTTTTTGTATACCCATAATGATATTAACGGGTTGTTTGGTTGTGTGACTTCCTAGTTTGTAGGAGGTCGGTTTTATATTTCCATGGCTATTTATTAGCCTTAGTATTGATTGTAATTATGTTGAATATAATATCAATTTATTTTTCCTGTGTGCGACAAGCTTTTTGTATAAATATAGTATGTATGTATATATGTATGTATGTATGTATGTATGTATATATGAATATGTATGTATGTATATGTATATATATATATATATATCAATTAAAAAATGTTTTTGTGTATATATAACAACTTAAAAAAAAATTATTTGTATATATAACAATTAAAATCCAACATTTCTTGTATTTTAAGCATTAAAAACAATAATTTTGTAAATATAATTTTTAAAAAAAATCATTATATATATAAGGTAACTAAATACACAATTGTTTGTGTGGATATATATAAAAATTAAAAACCATTGTTTCATATATATATACTAATTAAAATGCAATATAGACATGAACTATGTGTAGACACCAATTTTTGGCATCCTTTATCCTTCATCCCGAGTTTTTCCCCTTCGTCATAACTCTCATGCATACATACCTATGTTCCCACTTAAATTCCACTATCCCTAATAAATTCAATTTATCCCTTTAATTATAATTCTCCACCTTAATCCCATCATAATTATATCCTTAATTCATCTTCCCTAAACATCCCTAATCACCATTAATTAATCCTAAATCCCCATTTAATCCATTTATCATCTTTAAATGTCCCTTTAGTCACGGCTAGGACTTAATTTAATAATTTTATCTCCCCTTTTCATTTATTTCATGTTTTTCACCCCTCGGCTACCCTTTTATCTCCCATAAGAAACCTTATCTCACATTTACCACCCAATACCCTAATCTCGCTTCATAAGGACTCCTTCTCTCGAGTTGGGCATCATCCCAAGCCTAATTAAAATGATCCTCTGTAGTCTCCAGGTGACTCATCCGGGTCTCCATTGACCCTTTAAGTATTCCTTCACCCCTCCTCTCTTAAGGATGCAATTTTTATAGTTGAAGCTATCTTGTCAAATTTATCGTCATTCTTTGTCTTCCTTGGAGCTTTTATAACCATCTTGGAGCTATTATGGAAATTTTTTACTTCACCCTTTGAGATTTGAAGTAGTATTTCTCTCTCGCATGTTTGAATCAACCATTTCCATTCCATCACTTTTCCTTATCAACTTTTTTAGGTTTAGTATCCATCTTGGAGCCCTTCCTCTTATTTTCTTATCTTTATTTCCATCTACATATCGTCATTTTCACCCATCTTCTTCCATCAAACCCTAGATCACCCCCAAGAACGCCAACCCTATCTAATCACCACAAATCAATTATCATTTCCTTTTCTTTATATCATTCATTTTTCCAGCCATTTACATCTTGATCCCTTAGTCTTTCACATCCTCTAATTTTTCCATTCTACACACCTGCAGCCTTCGATCCCAACTTCATTAGATCCAGTCACCGCCAATCAGACCTACCATTACCGACCCTCACAAAGTAGTTATTATCTTTCATTAATTTTATTGCATCCTTTATGTTCTCATCAGATCCAATCTTCTCACAATAGTTCAACATCATCCCTAGTTCAAACCAGTCCCGAGATCATGCTCCAAGAAGCCTTTTAGTTTTTTTTTCTACATTTTCTTCCTACATTGAACCATACCACCATAGATTTTACCCTATAATCTTGGGTTGCCATTGACCCACCCAGGTTTGATTTGGTTTACATTTACTTAGATCATATCTACATTTTCTTTACCCATTGTATTTCAACTTTCTATTGTATCTCACATCCTGTCACATCATATCAGATCCATCATTACTATTGGAATTATAATGGACTGAGAGGGGGTAAATCAATCCTAAAAATTCAATCCTTCATTTACCATTAATACAACATCCATTAAATCATATACATTCCATGTTAGCTTATTAATTTTGCATCATAGATTCACATGAACACAAAACATGAGAGAGAACACATAGACACAAGATGTATCATGAAGGGGAAGAGAAATCATTGAATTTTTTTCTTTAGTGAGGCACCAACCCCACAAGGAGCACCAACCCCTAAACCCTTAGTGATATCACACACAACAAGATACTTACATGAATATGAATCATCACATAATATTTTGATGAATAATTACAACTAAAAATATACTAATACCACAACTGGTAGTGATCCCAAAATTCAGCTCCAAATTCCTTCAAACCCTCTCTCAAGAACACCTTCTTCAACTTGCTCTCTCTAGGTCTTATTGGACTTTGATTTTCTCTAAACCCTTTCACACATGCTACAAAACCTTCCTAAACCTTAAAAATTTTTATCATCCTTCAAATCATGCCTTCATACCTACAAAACACTCTCCTCTAGGTCACACTTCCCTCTCAAGCAACTAGTTCAAAAATGAACCCAAAACCTTGTTTTTATAAGCTTCTATTCTCACAAACTAGTCATATGTCAGTAATATACCTATTTTATTAAAAATAAAATTAATTACATCTGATTTTAATCATTAAAATTTTCACATATGACCCATATAGGTCAGCCATGCCAAAAACCACTTATCATGCACTAACAAGCCTCAAAACCCTATCATTGGAATGAGAAAAAACACTTATACCAAAACCATTTTTATTCAAGATACAAAAATAAAAACAAATATGTAATAGTACATTTAAAAATCATCTATTTTCACAATTTTACTTTAACCAATCAAATTATTTCATTTAATGGGCCCACTGGCTCATTTCCTTCACAAAACAGCTTGTTTCCAATAACCTGATTTTACCTTTGGGCCTCAAGATCCCTCAAGATGAACTCAAATATGGCATGATATGACTCAATTTAAATTTAATAACCTTTAAAACACATATAATAAAGTTATACACCATGAAACATCAAGTAATGAAACCATAACTACTTTTGTCTTTACCAAAACAAGCTTCCCAAAACTAGTTTTGAAAACTCGGCTAATAAACACCCTTGATGATACTTTCAAGACCTAAAAATTATTTAAATAGATGAAAAATTCACCCCTCTTCAATTTCTAGGTGGTATAAATCCTCAACTCTTCGATTTGTTGCTCCAATTAACTTAATCTTTCAACAAGAACAACCCTGTCCTAAAATTTGAGCATACAAACTTCTTCAAAAGTTGACCTAAAAGATCCATCAAATCAAATCACCATGATAAAGTCCATAAATAATTGTAAATATATCTTAATCCTATTTCCTTTACATACTATACCTCCTTCTAACTCCAAGTGGAAGGCCTTCAACCAATCCAATCTCTGTAAACTGATTTTTATGTCTTCTTGGTTTTAAGAATCGACAATGAGCCCACAATACTCCATCATTCCAAAAATAACTTCCAAACTCAACCAAAGAATGTAACACACTTAGAGATTATTTCTAAGCAATCAAAAACCTTCACTAATCATGAAGAACTCATAAAACCAACTTTACCTCATGTAGCTCATAATACCCCGCTATACAAGCATTATTCAAACTTGACTCTCAAAGAAAAAATAATAAATTTTGAGTACCTTAACCAATCATAAAGTTTTACCATCTTCACCACCGCATAACTTGAATGGAGGCCTACCTTCCCCTGTATCTCATACAATCTCGGTTTTACCACTGATCGCTCCAAACTGCTCCAAACCAATCAACACAAATAGGGAACATGTTGCACTTTTTCACTACAACCATGACCTGAAACCTTCATGAACATCTAAAAAAACTCAAGGGCTGAAAATTATGTCAATTTAATCATCACATTTCTTGGAAAAATTCTCCTTAAACCAAACTTCTTTAGAAACAATAAAATTTAAGTGGGGCCCACATACTTTCACAAGCACTATCTTACCTTTATAGAAATCTAGAATGGTCCTTTATAACATCCAATCATCACTTTGTAAAAAGGAATCAAAACAGAGGTCTATATACTCATTTTTTCTACAAGTTTCTCATAGCTACGGTTTTCTTAGGGTTTCAAACCACTTTACCTTCTTCACAATCGCTCATAAAAACATGAAAATAAAACCACCTTGTTTTTTTTGGAACCTTGATAACTGACCTAAGAAGTTATGTCAAAGATATTAGGTCCCCATGAAAATCATTCAATTCACAACGAGCATCAGAAGGTCCACGTTTTCTTTAAAAACACACTATTACTTACCCAGTTTTGCTAAAACTTACATAACATCAAATTCACATGTCAGAATGACCTAAAAATTGTCATGAATCATCATGATAACATCCTATACCTTTCCATGCTCACCATCTAACTAAAATATTCCTCAAAATCTCCATCCAAGGTGACTTACCCATGCTTACTCGTCTGCTTTCTCATGGTTAGCTTCTCAAGAACCTCATAAAAACCTTTGAATTATGACTTGAAACTCACCATAAATACCATGTATACCATCATCATGCTTCTACCGTGCTTGAAAAAGAAACGATCAGGTCCAAATATCACAACTCCAACATATTCTTCATCCTCTAGGGCTAGAAACAAACCTGGAATGATTTGACTCAACACTAAAACCTCATTAATTAACCATGATGACATCATACAGAATCATATAAACCTCTAACACACCTTATGTTCCATGCATAACACCATGAAACACTATAACTCACTTGGGAGGAATCTAACCATGATTTGGCATACTCAACCATGCACATGACCTTGTAAGACTTCACCAAACTCTATCACAACCACTTACTCTTCATGATTAACACTTGAACAACATCACATGGATAATCACGTGACCTCATGAAACCATTTTCCATCAATGGATTTGACATCAATGACAACACAAACATATAATTTCCAATAATTTCCCCCTTTTTCATTGATGGCCACCACCTTTAGAAACATTGATGACAACCAATAGGAAAAACACATACATGACCTTATTACCATGTTTCTGATGCCTCTCTCCCCTTTTCCATCTATAAAAATAAGATAATGATGAATCTAAATGGAAAATAACAACACAAGATAAGAATAATGACAACAATTCTAAAAACTGACTTACATGCTCAATGGATCCCCTCGGGAAAGAAATATCTCATTTTTGTCTTCTAGAGAAGCATATAAAGAATCTATGGACTTGGAAAAAGATACCCCTAAGAATAATACTCCTCCTCTTAGGCTTCATTCTTGACATACATCATATACTTAGTCAATACTAAGCTCAAGTCATCAAATCTACATCCAATGCTATCATTTTACATTTTGGGACTATTGTCCCTAAACAACCTTTTAGTGCAAAATTGATCAACTTCTCCAAGTTCTAGGCATCTAGAAACATCATGGTTCCACCCTTATATCTCCCCTGGGGTATTTGCATCCCATTCTAGTAGAAAACAAAAAAATTGACTCCTTACCTTGCTTTCATGCTTGAATATGAGTCAACCACTTTATAGCACTCCCAAATCATTATTTCAGTATACTCTTCCTTAATTCATCTTCTTTAAGTTATTGAATTACTTCTTATGACATTGTACTTACAAATAGTCTCATATTATGTCATGCATGACAACATGGCACCTAGAACACTATTTCCACTTGATTAGGGATCTAAATTGTCTCCCCTTGTCCTCATAGGTAAAATCAGACATGTAAATATCATAACAAACCTCTACTACCTAACCAAATCTCTTTCACAACATTTATATCAAGCACAAAACATTTACCAAGTCACCCACCTTGTTTAGGCCTCATAATACATACATAAATATGGATTTCCCTTATCTTAGATGACTGATATGGACCTATTATCACATCATTTTATATAAAAACACTTATGACACAATCATCATTCCCCGATCATGGTCAAAAGGGACTCCCCTTGATCTTTGACTTATTCATTTTTCAATCCTAACTTTGACTGCCACACACACTTACCTTCGTTCTATAGTAGCACTTATACTCGTCATATTCAAGCTTGTTATCCAAGATGTTTTGATATTGAGAGGATTCCTTTAAAAATATCTCTCTTGATTCAGTTAACCTGTAAACCTATAGGATTTGTACCTTAATCCTTTAATGCCTTGAATCATATTTAACTTTCTTTGGGAAAGGAATCTCTCGACACTTCACATAACACTTATTTCACTAAATCAAGACTTATTCCATTTCGAGTAGCAAAAATATAGCCAATATTGGAATCCAAAACTACTTGTTTTGGATTCCAAAATGTTAAATATTAGAATTATTTGGACTCCAAAATCACACATATTGGATTCCAATATTGCATATATTGGAATCCAAAATCACATATATTGGAATCCAAAATCACATATATTGGAATTTACTACACTCCAAAGTCCCATATATTGGAATCCAAAAAGTCAAATATTGGAATCCATTATATGGGCTAGCGTCCACTAGGCATTGTCTATGCTTTGGACTAAACAAAACATGTATATGTTTTATACGGGCTAGCAACCACTAGGCATTATTTATGATTTGTTATGTATATAACATGTTTTTGTTTTATAAGGGCTAATGTTCACCAACCATTATTTATGCTATGTTATATAAATTAAAAATTATTATTTAAATGGGCTACTAGTTGCTAAGCATTATTTATGCTTTTTTATATACAGAACATGTTTCTGTTTTATATGGTCTAGTAGACGCTAGGCATTATTTATGACATGTTATGTACAAAACATGTTTTTGTTTTATACGAGATAACAAACATCTTCTCTTTTCCTTCAATGGTTACAATAAAGGCCACAACACGATGTTAAATTTGACGCTTGTTTAGACACTTTTTTAGTGTTTTATCCTTAAAATAGTTGTAAATCTTTAAAATAACCATCACACATGACTTGAATATTATAAATATATGACCGTCAAATTTTATAGAGATTTATTTATATATTAATTATATTAAAAACAATTAAGTATATACATTATAATTTTATATTTATTTTATGAAAAGTGTAAAAATACAATTTTTCAATGGCAAGTTTTTCTGATAATTCACCACAGAAGTTCTTCAATCATATCATCAACTTATATTCAATAAAAATATAAATCCTCCCAAATTATATTTTGACAATATCATTATAATATAATAGATTTACATAGTACTTTCATAATAATGTATGTATGTATCTATTATTGTCAATGTTAAGTAGTACCATCATAACAACATTAAGAAAGGATAAATAGTTATTTAGCATTTTCTTTCTCCAAGTTTTGATGCCCTCTACAAATTTTAATCCTTGAGATACTATTTGTGATATTTTTTATACAAATCGACCATCAACAATTTATATTTTGTACAATATTTTCGTCTTCTTTTCATCCCCACCATAAATTTTTCAAGAGGGTTTCCTTTGCACCTAATGTAATATAAAAAGTGTTTTTTAGCACTCGTATGAAATTGTTTTTCTACTCCTAACCTTTTCTAGGTCTCTTATTGATATTCCTTCAACTATATTGCAATGTTACTTTCCCTAAATTAGTCTTGGATTTAATACGGTCGATTTTTTTATTGAATCCCATTGATATCTTTTTAACATTAGCAGAAATGAGATTGTCGACTAGAATCCTAGTTCATAGTATGGTGATAATAATTTTATAAATTTTGACAAGCCACCTCGCAGGTTGAAAACTTTCATACCAAACCTAAATGACATCTTCCTATTGTATGTTTTGTTTATCCCATATAGCAGGTCCTCCATATCCAAAATAAGTAAATAAATCTTATCGCTACCTACTGCAGAATGTAAAAAAATTTATTTTCATCGGCCGCATATCAATTACAACCAATTGAAATAAACAAAATTTTAGCTTATGACTAACAATTACTAATTGAGATTGTGGCTTGGATTACACTACCTTTACATGTTGTTAGATCCATTAATGCAAGAGATATTTCAAATAAACAATCATAAATTCATAATCTATTTCTTGTTATTGAAAATGTGAGCATAATGTATTTTAAATAAACATTAACCAATTCATAATCGATTTCATGTTATGAAAAATGAAATATTAAAAGGAAAAAAATAGTGGTTTCTGTGGTGATATGGTAAGTACAATAACAACTGTTCTCTATCTTATAATTTAAATTTAGCAGCCACTAGGCTACGCTTATATTCATCAAACCACCCTTTGGTGGAAAACATTCCTCATCTATTGATGAGGATTTATGATTGCTAGGATATATCATCATTGGATGAACTAAACTTAGTTAGAAAACCTTTAATGAGGCTATCCAAGTGTTGTTTTACATATGTACGAGCTAGATCAAGCCATATGTAGTTCTATTTATGATGATGTTGAATCCAAATCAATGTTAATTCAATGTAAGTAGTCAGTATGCAGTAGTGAATCAGTGAAACATTGTAGACAATATGCGCTTAAAAATCAATGAGATATTGTTGAATGTAAGGTTTTTCATCAAACCAATACCGTATTGAATGTGGATGCATAAATTCCGCTAACCTCTATATACTTCATTTTAAATTGGTATCATAGTTTACAAATGGATTTCCTTAAACGTTTTCTTCAACCCTATGCCAAGAATATAAACTAATGTTTATTAGTTATCATTTCCTATAAATTTTTGGGCCTTATAAATAATTTTTTTGTAAAATACACATGGATATCATACCAAGTTGTGAGTGTTTATTCATGTTGGATACCTCCATGCCCTCCACAGTTATGTTGTCTAGTTGTTGGTTGTCTGCATAATCATTTATTGTCTTATAAATTTGTGGGGCTTATTAGCAGTTTTGTTTGTAAATTCACACGATTAACATACCTAGATCTGATGGCGTATTCATGGCTGATGTGCCCGTGTCCTCAAAATTTGTCATCTCGAATCAAAAACATTAGTTTGTTATTAAAATTGAAAACCATGGCAATTGAAGATAGAGCTCATTAAACATATTTATAAAATGATTGAAAGTAAATCACCATATTGAAGTAGTTATGTAGTGTCATGGTGAAATGCTTATACATCAAATTTTATAGCTTCGTGGTTGTCTAAATAAACAATAATTGTATAAGTAGCATATTTAGCGTAATATAAATTAAACAAAATCACTTCTTGAAGTTGTTTTTGGTGATGAACCTTTCTTCATATGAGAATAGAAATATTTCAAAAACATTCCTTGAGTATGTGTCTCAATAATAAAAACAAAAAATAGTTTGGAATCCACCAATGCATGGAGTGTGACACTCCCTCCGTAAAGCACTAGTACTAGAGAATTTTTGGAACAACATCAAGTGAACATCTCATCCTAGAAATCATATGATATTTTGTAAAGAAAAGGATGGGTGTTTCCTTTTAGGCCAATTTCGATTGTAGTTACCAATTTTTGTGGTAGTTTCTCCATACAATCTATAGTGACCTCTTCTCTATAATCATCTTTATTGTCACGGTTGTGCACACAAGATATTATATACATAAGAAAAAAAATTTTGAATATCTCGTTGCTATCTTAGAGTCTGTATAATCCATCAAGAATTGATACTCCAATGTCTTTAAGATTTTCCATGTATCAGATCTTGTGTCTCTTAACATTTTGAGTAACCAATTGGTATTATAACAATAATAATATAATTTAGAACCAAAAGAGTACAAGAAAGTTTTCATATAATAAGCACAATACACTTCTTCTATATTATCTTTTAATCAATCCTCGCTATCTCCATTGATTAAAATAATTCATGAGTATTACTAATTTTCCCACAAATGAATACTACTTGAGTTGTTAGAACTCACTCACTCGTATTTGTTATAAGTTGTTTTATATAAAAACTATAGAACAAACTACTAACATATTTACAAACACAAAATTACATGATAATAATTACTAACGTAATTATTATTTACCAATGGAGCACTAACATATTAATTTCCTAACATTCCCCCTTAGTGCGAACATGGGGAAAACCTTCCTTGTACTACAATGTGTCACTACGTAGCCTGCTCATGATCTAAATGGTTTCAAGGACAATACCAACAACCTCTGGATGGTTTTCCAAGTGGTTAACTAAAAACCACACAACGGATGGTTTTTTAGGACATAACCAACAACCTTTGGATAGTTTTTCCAATGGATAACTAACAACCAAAATATCATGATGTTGCAATAGTATCATTGGCTCTCATCACTATCTCACTACAGGGAATAACATAGGAAAATCTGTTGAATTTTTCTTATCATACATATAAGATGAAAATTGGAAATGGAACATTGGATCATGTTCCCCCTCAATTTGAAATTTCCACTTATTGAAAACAAGAACACTAAAATATAATCACACCTGCATATAACTAAAATCAATCAGAATCGACACATAGAAATTGGGTCCTTACATTCCACATTCACAAATAGATCAAAATTATCCATATAGTGCTAAGATGGAGAGGGATTTGAAAATATTGTTAGATAACTTGAATATCCTAGATCCACGTGCGATGGAGATAGTAATGGAAGTACAGTCAGTGCGGTTTCCATTGTTTTGGCTACAGAGTGTCTGCATTCTAGGCCAATAATAGCTGAAGAGAGTCTTCATTGACAAGAATAAGACAGGTTGAAAAGTTGTGAACGAAAAGGTGGACACGCTGGGATCCACACCTTTGGCCTGGAACAAGATTCTTAAACCCTAACAGTAAAGTGGGTCCATAGTTGGCTGTAAGAGGATAGTTCACGTGGGAAAAGAACAATGAAGGTGCTACCTGTCTAATGGTCCTAGATGGATGCGTGAATAGGGCTTTGGACAAAGTGAATCTCTCTCTTGTTGGTAAGTTTCTAGGCTCCAGACCTAATATTGATTTTATTAGAAAATGGGCTATTAGAAAGTGGAAACCTAAGGGAGATCTGAGTATTACCATCATGCCACGGGGTTTTTTTTTGGAAAAATTTAATCAGCAGACTGATTTGGAATCGGTGCTTCTAGGAGGGCCATGGTGGCTGGGAAATATGGGCCTATTTTTGAAAAAATGGTATCCAGGATTTGACCGAACACTAAAAATATTAACACCATTCCAATCTGGTGTAGACTCCCTGGGCTACCGTTACAATTCTGGGATGATGAAATCTTGCTAAACATTGCTAAATCCATAGGTGCTCCGATCGGGCTGTAGACAGACCCACAAGAAATAGATCCAGACTTGCTTTTGCTTGATTCTGCATCTCTTCGGAAATGGAGCAGGAGTTACCGGAGCACATCATATTAAAATCTAAGTATGGAATGTGGACTCAAAAAATTGAATTTGAAACCTTCCATTTAAGATGCAAGCAATGTCATCGTATAGGACATTTTTCCAAAAATGTCCTAATAAGGAGATCTCCATAGAGGAAGATAAACTCAAAGAGAAAGAACAACATAAGGGTGATTTAGAAATGACAAAATAAAATAGGGTGCTAGATAGTGAAAGCCGGAGAGAGGAAAAAGCCCCTAACCAACCTGAGTTGAACTACAATAAAAAGGAAAAAAAGGGGGTTAGAACTTCAATAAGGAAACACCTGGTCTGGCATCCTAAAACCCCAGTGATAGCATTGCATGGAGCACCAATCAGAAATAAAGAAGACTTAGAAATGCAAAATCCAGTAAAGGTGACTCTGGAGGTGGATGAACAAGAAGGAACTGTAAAGGTGAATATCAGTCCCAAGGATCTAGCTAAGAGCCCAAATGACACTAAGGAAGTTGAGATAGATAATTCTCTAGAATTCATTGAGGAAGTGTTGGAAAAGAACAACATGAGTTCAGAAGAAGCATTACACACTCCAAGGGACGTAAGTAAAATTTCAAACACAAGAGGAAACTCTTATTTCAGCAACAGATCTACAGATCTACCTCCTTGCTTCAAAGAACAATAGATCAGTAGATATGCACTTGATTGATAGTAAATAGAAAGAGAAAGAGGAGGGAGAAGTAACGCCGGTTAAAGAAGATGAGGAACTTACTTCTGGATTCAGAGAGGTCATTTCAAAAAAAAAAAAAAGAATGAAAGGATTTGAAATGATCCCAGAGTCGCTATATAGTGAAAAGAAAAAGAAACTTGACAATTGGGAAACTTCAACATCTAGAACTACTAGATCTTCTACTAGAAGACTGGTAGATTTTGGAAGTAGTTCTAAAAGAGGAAGACCCTCAAAGAAAGCTCTTAGATCCAAGAGAACAGAGAGAGACATTGCAGATGGAACTCAACGTCAATTGAACCATCAGGCAATACCAACTCCCATTCCTATTTAATGAAGATTATCTCTTGGAACATCCGAGGTCTAAATGGAAACTCCAAATAGAGAATCATTAAGGAGTTATGGGAATCTAGTAGTCCTAGTATTTTGATTTTGTAGGAAACTAAGATGAAAGCTAAGATCCTTGAAACCAATAATTTTTTTGGGAAAACTCTGATATGGCTGCGGTGGACTCTCAGGGAGCCTCTGGAGGTCTGGCTACTCTTTGGGATAAAATGACACTGCACTGGTATGATTCTTAATGCTAGCACTAATCATCTTGCTATTAAATTTCATGCTATTGAGAACAATAGTGAATGGATCCTTTCTAATATCTATGCCCCTAATACGGTTAGTGGGAGACGTAAACTCTGGACTGATCTTAAGATCTTTAGAACCCAACATACTACAGCCAACTGGCTTATCATGGGGATTTTAATTCTCCTCTAAACCCAGGTGAAAAATATGGAGGAATCTCTAGCTTTTCCACAGGTATGGAGGAGTTTGCTGATTTTGTTGCTGATCTCAATCTCTTGGATGTGGATCTCCATGGAAATAAATACACTTGGAACAATAGAAGGTTGGGAAAAGATCTTATCCAAGTTAGACTAGATAGAGCCCTGATTTCTGCTAGTTGGATTCTCAATCAGGACTTCCATCTCTCTTCACTTCCCAGAATTGGATCGGATCACAATCCGATTGCCTTAAATCTTCTCAATTGGACTAAGCCCAGCAGAAGCTCATTCAAATTTGAAAAGATGTGGATGGAACATGATGACATTTATGAAAAAATTAAAGAATGGTGGGTTTGGAATGGTGAAGGCACTGCTCAATATAGATTGACTCAGAAGCTCAAAAATGTCAAAAAACAAGTTAAAACTTGGAATAAAAGAGTTTTTGGTAATGTGTTTGAACAAAAAAAGAAGTTAAAGTAGAAGCTCCAAGATCTGGAAATCAAAATGAATACAATGGGGAGATCTTTTGAAGACCAAACTGAGGAAAAAAACATTCTTGCAGAGCTGCATACGATCTGCAGTAGAGAAGAATCCTTATGGAGACTAAAATCTAGGGCTATCTGGCTTAAAGAAGGAGATAGAAATACAAAGTTTTTTCATATGACTACTTTGAAGCACAGAGCTTGTAATAGGATTATGGAAGTCGCTAAAAGTAATGGCACTGTTATAAAAGATCCCAACAACATTAAAGAGGAAGCTCTCAATTTTTATAAAAAACTTCTTAATGAGAGGAGTATCATTACCGAAGAGGCAATTTCTTTCATGTCGGAGGCTATTCCCCATAACAAAATTGAGGAACAGAGATTTAAAGATATCACTAAAGCTGTCACACTTGAAGAACTACAAAAAGCTGTGTTTACTTTAGAAGGTGACAAGGCTCCGGGCCCGGATGGATTTTCTATAAATTTTTTCAGAAATTTTGGGAAATATGCTCGGATGATCTTCTCAGAGTAGTGAATGAATTCTATAGAACTGGAAACCTTTTGAAAGAGATGAATAACACACACATTGTGCTTGCTCCAAAAAAATGGATGCTAAGGACTTCAAAGATTTCAGACCTATCAGCCTTGTGAATGCTATCTATAGAATTTTTACCAAAATCATTGCTACCAGGCTTCAATTTATTATGAATGATTTAATCTCAAGGCAAGCAGAGTGGATTCATTAAAGGTAGGATTATCCAAGATGGAGTGATTATGGTGCATGAAACCATACACTCTATGGATAATAACAAAAAAAGTGAATATGGTCCTTAAGCTTGATATGAATAAAGCCTTTGATAAGGTCTCTTGGGATTTTTTAGACAAAGTTTTAATTAAATTTGGCTTCCCTGCTAAATTTAGAAAAATTATTAAGGCTTGCATCACTACGGTCAGATTCTCAGTAGTGGTTAATGGTGAGCCGGTGGGATTCTTCACAAGTAGTAGAGGACTAAGACAAGGGGACCCAATATCCCCCCTGCTCTTCATTCTTATGGCAGATAGTCTTAGTTAAACAATTGGTCAAGAAATTATTGATGGTCTCCTGATAGGATCAAAGCCCACTTCCATTAGCCATGCAGCTTCTCATCAGCAATTTGCGGATGATACAATTCTTCTCTTAATGGCATCATCCTTGAAGCTCAGGCTATCAAAGCTATTATGAAACTTTATGAAGCTGCTTCTGGGCAAGAGATCAATTATGACAAAAGCTCCATATTCTTCTTCAATACGCCTGAGGAAAGACAGCTGAAAATTGCAAAAATTCTGGGATGTAAAATAAGTGCGCTTCCAGCCACTTACTTAGGACTCCCTCTGGGCACTAAAAAGTTTCTACCAAGGTGTGGAATGATTTGTTGGAGAGATTTAAAAAAAAATGGCTGGATGGAAAGGAGCCATTCTTTCTAGTGCTGGTAAATGCCTGCTCATCAAAAGCACTCTTCAAAACCTGCCTATCTATATAATGTCTCTTTATAAGATCCCTGCTACCTTCAGAGAAAAAATTGAGAGGATCAAAAAAACTTCTTATGGCAGGGCATGGAGGAGAAGTTTAAATACCATTTAGTTGCTTGGGATAAGGTTTGTACTCCAAAATCTATAGGAGGCCTGGGCATAAAAGACATCAAGAAAATGAATGAGGCTCTTATTGTGAAAATGGGCTAGAGAATGCTAACTGAGAAGCAACCCTGGATAGATTTAATTAAGGCTAAATACCTTAATCAACAAGTTGTTTCTTCTTTTCTTCAAGATGAGCATCTTCCTTATGGTTCCATCTTTTGGAATAACTTAGTGAAGAGTAGAAATTTCATAAAACAAGGAAGTAAGTGGAAAGTGGGAGATGGTAGTGATATAAAATTATGGGAAGATAACTGGTTTAATGGCAGCCTCATGGATAGATTTGGAGCTAGTAAAAGACATCATTAAAAGCAAGTATGGCACTAGAATCAAGGATTATATTGTCAGAATGGGCAACAAGAAGAAATGGAAAAAACTCACTGTGGATAGAGACGATCTGACCCAGATTATTTCCTCCCTGCAAGATCAGTTGGACCTTATCCCCTTAAGTCAGCTCGAAGTTAAGGATGAGTTGGTCTAGAGTAGTTCTATTGATGGGAACTACTCTGTTAAAACTGGCTATAATACTTTCTTTGACAATAATCAATCTGAGTTTAATTGGAATAGAATTTGGATGAAGGAGCTAACACCTAAAATTAACTTTTCTTTTGGCTTGCTCTCGGGGGAAGAATTCTTACCACTGAAAACCTGATAAGAAAAGGTTTTATAATGCCTAATAGGTGTCATTTGTGTAAAAAAGACTCTGAGGATATCAGTCATTTGCTCATCCATTGTGAGTATGCTACCAAAATGTGGAGTTTTGCCCTTTCTAATTTTAAAGCTTCCTGGGTGGTTCCGAGGGATTTTAGACAGCTCTGGACACAATGGAGCCCACCCTACAAACATTGTGTGTGAGAAGGCTCTGGAATTTGGTAATGCCTCATATTATTTGGAGGATATGGAAAGATAGAAATGACATTATCTTTAGAAATAGTAAATCAGAATTATAAGCTCAGCATTGGGAAAATTTCTAATGCTATTAAAGAGAATATTGCTAAATTTAAACCCCCAAGAACAAGAGTTACCCAGCAAATGAAGAGCATATCTTGTCCCAATGGAAGATTGGAGCTGATAGTATCGAAATATTTCAGGTAACAATATTGATAGATCTTTGATACACTGGCATCCTCCAGATCTTAACTGGTATAAGTTGAACTTTGATGGGGCCTCTAAGGGTAACCCTAGAATTACAACGGGGGGAGGAGTGATCAGGGATCATAAAGGTAGTTTGGTGGCTGCTTATGCTGGTAAAATGGGAATACAAACTAATCATTTTGTTGAAGCATTATCTACTTTATGGGGCCTTAGAATTACTCAGATTCATAACATCCAAAATCTCATTCTAGAAGGAGACTCACTCAATATAATCAATCATCTTAATCAGTGTTCACCCCAAGTTGGAACATCAAAGACTTCATCTTGGAGTCCATAAGTATTTTCAAACCTTCAATAATATTTAGATCAAGCATACCTACCGGGAGGGTAACAAGGTGGTAGATGCATTGGCTAACTATGGCATAAATGTTAATCACATTATATGGGATAATAGTGATCACATCCCTGAGAAGATTCAAAACAACATACAAGCGGATACTTATGGGCATACAAATTTGGGATAAAATTAATGAGCATTGGGAGGGGGTCTTTATGAATAAGACTTGCACATGCGCGGATAAGTTTAAATCAGCGCTTAAATAGATATTGATGGGCATTCAAGGTTATACAAAGTATAATGATGATTTAAAGTGGTTTTATCTTAAGATTAAAGCCGCACATGTGGGAAATATTATGCCTATAATAGCTATTAAATAGTATTTTATGGATTCTCAAGTCCGTGGTAAGGCTGATGATGATCTGGAGTGGATTTCAAAGGAGACTGATGCTCACGCATGCGGGAACTCACAGGGTCAGATCAACAATAATGCAGTCATTCGTGGGAAGTGCCACGACAACAACGGATATACTATGCATTTTTCCCATAGCGTGAGAAAAAATAGAGCAAGGCGTAACTGTGGGTTCTGTCGAATTTCTCAAAGGGATTTTGAAGTTTACACTGTCAGTTATTCAAAACCGGTGAAAATGGGAGGAGCTCCATGCCAGATCGAGCCCACGTGGATCCGGAGTGGAAAAATAACGAAGAGCTTTGGAATCTTCTAAACAAGGAGGCATCACTAATTTCATTGAGAAGATACAGGGTCATGACCAAAACATCTCCATTCAGTTCACGAAGGACTGGAAAGACCGTAAAGTTGAGTATGGAGGACAGAAAGTTTTGATCAATGAAGAGTTAATCACCGAAGCTACTGGCCTGGGAATGGATGGGTACCAATTTTTCAATAAAAGAATGGACAGGCCGGCTGAGGAGAGGAAATTTGTGGAGGGCAATGAGAAACTGGTTTTTGTCACGGTGGGTCTGCAAGTCAACTCTATCCCTCCGCCTTTCGATGAGGTCACCCGTATGATGGTGAGATACATTTCTCTTGAGGGGAGATTTGTCACAGTGCCCTTAAAGCATCTCGTGTTTCTCAACCACTTCCGTAGGAACTACATGGTATGTTTCCCTCATTATTTACTTAACTCTCTTGAGTGCTCCATCTTGGAGTTTCAAAAGCATGCTCGAGCGGTCCCGTTGCATCAAGGGCTCATTTTCTTGTTGCATAAGTTGTGCCTTCTCAAGCTTCTCGGCTTCCCTGTCTCCCCCATCTCTGTTCCTTCTTTCCCCACCACCACCGCGGATACCACTCCCTCTATACCCTTCACTACAGCTGCTTCCCCTCTACCTTCCTTCTCGGCTCCCCCTATCATCCCCCCACCTCTGCCCCCACCCCTTTCACCTCCACCTCGAACAGGCCTAGAACTAGATCATCTAAAAGGCTAAACTGGAAACCCTGTTTGGGAATGTGCCTCAGGACTTGGAGGTTGCCCATAATCTCCTACACATTAGTAGTATGGGTTCTTAGGAGACACATGCTGAGAGCTCCATTAAAAGGCTGGAAGCATTAGAAACTAACATGTTACTGCTGAAAGAGGAAGTAAAACAATTGTCTAAGCAAAAAGGTAAGAGAATGAAGGAGGAGGAGGCTGATATTGACAACAATCAGATGGAAGATATCTACAAAAAAATTTACTCCCTGGACAATAGACTTGGAAAAACTAAGACTCGCCATGATTATAATATGGCTATTTTTAATGCAATTGAGGAGTTTATTGAGCAGCACATTCGCTGCATCTCTAATCTCAGCGGCATACCAGCTACTCTTTGGGGAACAGAAAAAGAAAGCAAACAAACCATCCAACAGCTGGATACTACTGACCCTGCTCATATGATGGCATTGGCTATGTTCACCTCCTGGTAGAATATCAAATCCAAAATTGCCAAAGCCGCCAAGAAATAATTGTGGATCTGTTATTCTTGCTTGACTTCAGTCATGGTTTTTGTTGTTTTGTTGTTTTTTTTTGCTCTTTTGTAGTTTTGAACCTGGTTGGCTATTTTGGGATAACTGCTCTTTGGTTACACTGGTTTTTACGTCTTATCTGGATCTTGATCCTTCTTGTTATGTTTTTCACTCCTATATATAACAACTATATAACAAAATACGACATATTTACAAACACAAAATTACATGATTCTAATTACTAGCATAATATGTATTTACTTCAATGGAGCTCTAACATATTGATATCCTAACAAGAACACTAGTTATGATAATTGTTAGAAGCTCCATTATGACATTGGAAGAAATATTGTTAACCAATTACAAAAATCAGTGATCACACATTCAACATTGAAAGGATTAGTCAACGGAATAGATGATAAAGTTGATGAAAGATGGAATGGATATGTACATTTACAAGAAAAATTGTCTGTGACTTCCATCCTTGTTGGTATATTTCATTCTAGTGAAATCACATAGTTGTCTAATATCGTCTGAGCCACGATGGGAAGAAATTCTTCCACCTCATGATATTTTTTCCATTTTGGCACTGTTGATGTCGAATAACAGCACCCCTGAATGTCTGTAACTCGATGGGTTGAGACTCTCAGTGTGATTGCATAACATGGAGCTTTTCCCAAGTGTGGGACCTTGCGAAATCGGAAAAGCTCTCTGGATGAAGGCCGGTTCCTATTCCTCTGTTCAGATGCACAAATAAAATGCAGAGGGTTTACTAAAAACCTAATCTAACTTTCCAAGGAGACAGGGTAAGAAAATGCATAAAATAAAACCTAAACTACAAAGGTGATGCACCGAGGAATGAAGAACACTGTCTTGCCAATAAACACAGACCATTAAAATGGAATGCAAGATCATGCATCAGATAGCTAGATTCACAGTGAAAGATCAGGAGGATGCAAAGGAACGCAGAGAGGGTTGAGAATCATCCACAGACATGCATTAATTTTCTCCAAAGATTGATATAACACACTGTAAAATGCCAAGAGGCAAGGTTGCATTACAGTTTCAAATGGGAGGTTTTAACTCCACAAGTTCACTTGCTAAAGAGAAGAAGGGAGGGAAAACAAAAATATCCAACCTTTAGAAAGAAGCCCCTCCTTACAATTTATATGAATAATGAGAGAGGGAAGAGAGAGAAAATCCAAATCTACCCCAACCACCTCCATGTTGCATTTAACTCATCTCATAATGATGGTAGGTGAGAACCCCAGTGAACCCAAAAGTGGCAAACTATATTTTGCATTTTTAAGAATTTTTTCTCACCCAATTAAAGATATTCAGTCTTAGTTGGATAGAGGACCTTGTAAGCTTTCCAAAAAGTCTAACCTTGCATGAATCCAAGCTCCCAGTCAAAAGTTATGGCCATCTGAATATCTGCGCCAGGGTCTGCTTCCTGTCAGTGCTCAAAATGTTGCGCCCCTGAAGGTGCGCCTTGGCGCATCCATGTGTGTGTCAAAAACCTCTTACATGTGCCAAGGTGTCGACACTGTGTCGTGTGCCATTTTTTTGTGTGTCAAAGTGCAACTTTTTCTATGTCGACACTCGTGTCGTGGCGCCACTCGTGTGTCAAAGCGCAACTTTTTTCGTGTCGACATAATCGACGTGTCAGTGTGTGCCATTTTACGTGTGCCAAAGCACAAATTTTTCTATGTCGACACTCTGTTTCTTGTGCCATTTCTATGCACCAAAGCGTAAATTTTTATGTGTCGACACTCTGTGTCATGCGCCATTTCTGTGCGCCAAAGCACAACTTTTTCTCGTGTCGACACTCAGGTCGTCGCCACTTCATGTGTGCAAAAGTGAAACTTGTCGGGAGGATTTGAGATTCTTTGATTTCTATATTCTTCTGCTTGTCTATATCTACCTGGGGGAAAGATATATACAACAATTTGGTGACTCAACGGGATCACCTGCCTGCTAGGTAGAAGATCAGTGGCCTTTTAGCAATCCATTGGGCATGGAGTCATAAGTAATAAACTGAAACCAACGATATCGATCCCGAGGCGATATCTGTAACTCCTTCTCCGAGAGCATGCTTTGAAGCTGTAGAAATCCAACCTAGAGCAGCAAAACTTGTGCCAAAGCACTTAGGGAAACAAAAACCTAACTACAACAAGACAATGTGCATACGCACTTAGAGGAATTGAAATCTAGGCTAATATTTACAAGGGTAAACCTTTTCCTTTTAGTAGTAATGTTTAAGATGGATTCGTTAAGCGGAATCGGGAATTATTCTCCATCAATGTAGACAATTGGAAGGCATTGCTACTTTTACATCCCATGACCATGTAGGGGCCACTCCAAATGGCATCAAACTTGGAATGCCTTCTGGTTTTGCCCGATCTGCATCCCACTTTAGAACTAAGTCCCCTTCTGAAAGGTCCTTGCTCTTGCTTTCTTATCAAACCATCTTTTACTAAGGCCTGATCTTTCTCAATTGTTTGAACTACATGTTCTCTAATTTCTTCCAATTCCATCAACTCTGCATACCTAGCCTCCATTGGTTCGAACTCAGCCAACTCCAACTGCTTCATGAACTCCAATGTAGGCAGTTCTAATGATATAGGCAATACTGCCTCTTTTCCATAGACCAACTTGTAAGGGGAATTACCTGTAGACCTCTTTGGTGTTATTCTGTCAGCCCATAATGCTGATTTTAGCTTGGTATGCCATGTTCTTTGATTTTCATCCAGAGTCCTCCTGATGATTCTTAGCAAATTTTTGTTCGTGGACTCTGCCTGTCCATTACCCTGTGGGTAATAATTTGAAGAGGTGCTCAAATAGATTCCATTCTTGATAGCCCATTCTGTAATCTTGGAACCTATGAATGCCAATGCATTATCTGATATGATAGTGGCTGGCACACCAAACTTGGTCACTATTCCTTCATAAAATTCTAGTATATTAGACTTGTTTGCCTCTTTGAGCGCTACTGCTTCAGTCCACTTGGTGAAATAGTCAGTTTTTGTGAGAATCCACTTGTGGCCTTGGCTTGAGTTTGGATTGATGACCCCGATGAAGTCCAATCCCCATTGCATAAATGGTTGGTCAACCAAAATTGGGTGCAATGGAAGCGCTGCTAGTCTTTCTTTGCCTGTGAAGAGTGCACATTTCTTGCACTTTCTTATCCATGTATAGCAATCATTGAACATTGTGGGCCAATAATACCCTGCCTTCATTATCTTGAGAGTTGTTACTCGTGGGGAAAAATGTCCTCTAGAATCTCCATCATGAAAATCTCGTAACACCCTCTTAATTTGATTTGTCCCAATGCACCTCAATAGAACTCCATTGATGTCTTTCTTAAACAAAACACCATCAACAAGCACATATGGAATGGCTTGTAATCTAAAGTATCTCCTCTTTTCTTTGCTCATTTCTGGAGGGCATAGGCCTGTCTGTAGGAAGTGTATCACATTCTGAGTCCAACAGGAAGTGGGAACACCATCATTTTCCTGTTCTTGACCATCCTGTAGTACCAAGACAGCCTCTTTTTCATTACCTGCTTCAACTTGTTGACTCAAGGCTAGTTGTTCGCATAGTCCATTCCCACATACTAGTTTGGTGACCTTGATCTCGATGTCATATTCCATGACACGAGTGATCCATCCTACACGTTTCTCATTCAGATCCTTGTTTAGAAGGAAGTCCTTGACTCCCACATGAGAGACCAATAATTGGATCTTGTTGTTTGAGACTAGGTGCTTGAATTTCTTTAAGCTCTGATTACTGCAAGGACATGCTTTTCAATGAAAGAGTACCTAGTTTCGTATTCCTCAAGCCTTGAGTGAAGAAAGTAAATGGTTGTTCTAATCCTTCTTTGTTTTGTTGTGCCAAGATTGCAGAAATTGTGTCTCCACCACCAAAGGCATATAACATGAAATCCTTGGAGAAGTCTGGATTGATGAGAGTGGAGCTTGAGATATAGCCTCTTTTATTGCCTCAAAACTTGCCTTGCCTTCAGATGTCCACTTAAATGCCATGCTCTTCTTTAACATTAGTGTTATTGGCTTTACGAGAGATGCAAAGTTTGGAACAAACCTACGGACAAAATTGATCCTTCCTAAGAAGCTTTGAAGAGCCTTCTTGTGACTTGGAAATGGCAATGCTTGAATTGCTTCAACTCTTTCTGGGTCAATCATCAACCCTTCCTTTGAAACAATATGGCCTAGAAGTTTTCCCTCGTGAGCCAAGAATATGCATTTTTTGGGATTCAATGATACCCCAAATCTTCTACATCTCTAAAATACTTGCCTCAAATGAAAGAGGTGATCTGCTGCATTTTTTGAGAATATAGTGATGTCGTCAAGATATATCAGAACTATTTTATTGATCAACCCCTTAAATGCCATATCCATTGCCCTTTGGAAGGTGGCTCCAACATTTGATAGCCCAAATGGCATCTTCTTGTAGGCATAGGTCCCCCATTTGGTGGTGAAAGCCGTCTTGAATTGGTCATCTTCTTTCACCATCACCTGATTATACCCTGAGTAGCCATCTAGGAGAGAGAATCTCTCTGAACCGGATACTACTTGCAATATTTGTTCCATTGAAGGAAGTGGGTAATGGTCTTTGAGAGATGCCCTATTGAGGTCTCGGAAGTCCACACATAACCTGATTTCTCCGCTCTTCTTCCTGACCGGAACCAAGTTTGCAACCCAGCTTGAGTGCTTGATCGGGAATATAATGCTTGCCTCTATTAGCTTATTTAGCTCTTTCTTCATTAGAGGCTCAATGTGAGGGTTGACTGGTCTCTGCTTCTTACCTGATGGGCTTAGCATCGGATCAATTCTATGGTATGTTGTGCCAAATTTGGATTGAATCCTCTTAAGTCTTCATAGCTCCAAGCGAAGACATCTGGAAATTCTTGGCAAAGTTGTATGAAATCTGATTTCTCCTGCTCAGTGGCCACTTTACCAATTTGAAGTGTTTTGCCTTCCCCAACTAGAATTGGCCCTGAATCTTCTCTCTTGACCTGTATGTTAGCCTTTTCCTTACGGAACTAGTCGTTAGGGTTGAAGATAGACTCCAATGTTACTAAACCCTTAGGAAGCTTGTTTTTGTGCGTAGCTTCACTACTTGATCCCCATCTTTCTTTGCTCTAGTCTATCTGATTCCTAACTGAGAATTCAGCCTCTTCTTGTAAAAATTGATGATCTGTTGATCGTTCTCAAACACCTGCTAGCTTGTGTTATTATCTGGAACTGCTGGCCTCACAATCACATGGATATGTGGTTGTGTTTTTCTCTTTTGATGTTGTCAACCACATCAAATGTTGCTCCAACTGCTGCGAGCCTATCTGTGGCTTCATTTTTCTTCTTGGGTATGGACACGATGTTGAAAGCTTGAAATCCTCAATGAGGTCCCATACCCTATTCTTGTAGCTCTTCAACAATTCATTCTTTGTAGCATGTTGTCCCCTGACTTGGTTGACGATTAGCTCGCTATCTCCAAACACCTGCAAGTTCTTTATGCCCTTTTTCTGGCCCAATGAAGTCCATGAATCAATGCCTCGTATTCAGCTGTGTTGTTTGAACAGGAAAACTGGAAACGAAAAGCTGAAAAATATTTGATGTCTTGTGGTGAAATCAACATTGCACCACCTCCAGCACCTTGTCTGCTTCTCGAACCATCGAAAAATAATTTCCAAACTTTGTTTTCATCCTTTTGTTTAGGTTGAATGATGTCGGGAATGGGTGAATTTTCTTCATGTACACAATACACGCCTAATTCAGATTCTTCAATTTCCTTATATGGGTCAAATTCATGACTCTTGTTTGCCCATTCATCTAAAGTTAAATCAGGAATTCCCTCGACCTTAGTACCTATTTCTAGATCATTTGAACACTCCTCTGATAAAAAGCTGAGCAATTTGCATTGATAGGACTTAGTACATGAGGCTCAATATGGAAATTGGCAATTGGTTTTGACTTGATTGTTGCTTTGGCCCCATACCTTGTCCTGAAAATCATGTGTGACCAATCTGCAGATAAATATCCACCGATTTTTGCAGTGAAGTCTCTTGATAGACACAATGCAAAGAGTGGCGGAAGGTCAATCATAGACACATCTTGTAGAACTATAACATTAGGACAGGAATGTAGTGTTAGGCTTAACCCCTTGATGACCCCAATTGTTCCTACTGCCGTTCCATCTAGTTGTACTACTCCTTTTAACACTGGCTCATACTTCAGACCCAGTTGATCCGCTATTTGCTTTGGCATCACTGAACTACTTGCCCTGAATCTATCATGCAGTTGTGTACCAAGTGGTTTCCAACAATCAATGAAACATAGAATGGTGGAGGCTTCAAATTTTTCTTGTCTGGCCCCCATCATGTTGCATTGCATTAGTGAGAACTTTCTCATGTCCCTGGTTTGATACATTTGTGGCAGACCAATTAGCCATTGCAGCTTGCAATAAATCTCGTTGCCCTGGGATCGCAGTGATTCCCACATGGAAATGTTCACATGTGTCTTCTTCATTTGATCGATGATGTTGAAAGGGGATGAATTGTCCTTTTGTTGTCCCTTGTTTGGCACAACCTTTTCTGGAGCTTGAACAGGTGCGTGTGTTGCTACAACAGGTACCTTAGGCTGATTTTGCACATTTGGAGTTATGTTTGGTCTACTGACCCCTTGTTGTGTAAGAGTGGGTTGAGAAACAACTGGATTAGATGGTTGTCCCTCTTCTATGCTTCTCTTCTTTGACCGTGTGTTGGCAGCCACGCCTTGAAAAGGCTGTTGGTTAACTCCACAGAAGTCTTCCGTTTTCCAATTGGCCAATGTGGTTTCTATTGGAGGTCCTTCTTGTTGCATTTCTTGTTGTTGATTCTCTTCTCTGGCTTGGTTCTTGAGGAACACCAATGGTTTGCACCATCAAGGCCTGATTTAGTGCACCATTGAAACATCTTTGGTTGATTGTGGGGTAGATTGCAAGGGTAACACAGTCGTCGTATTCTGTGCCATGTTATTTTGTGTTGGGACCAAGGCTCTTGAGGACGTCGTTGCATTTGGATCATATGGTCGAAATGGCCTAGAAGCTTGAGGTTGTCCTTGGTTTTGGTTTTGATTTACAGCCTGAGGTGGTGGTCTATTTTGTTGGTATGAGGGCCTAGCTTGGTACTGTGCTTGAGG
The DNA here is from genome assembly GCA_018340775.1 of Taxus wallichiana var. yunnanensis. Taxonomy (NCBI): domain Eukaryota; kingdom Viridiplantae; phylum Streptophyta; class Pinopsida; order Cupressales; family Taxaceae; genus Taxus; species Taxus wallichiana. The sequence continues at coordinate 134,785,035 of CM031243.1, forward strand.
CTGATATGGTCTAGCACTTTGAGCTTGTTGTCTTTTGATAGTCACTAGCTCATTTCCAAGGTTCTGTAGTTGTTTCATAACCTCCTGCAATTCCTTTGAAGTATTTGAAGAAGTCGATGCCTCATTATTGCTTTGATTTCTAGGAGTTGGAATGGGATTCACTTCGGTGCTTGACTGGTTGTAGGATTTCCCATATCCGGATAGAGAGGCATTGGTGGCCTTGGTGCAAGCTTGCCAGCTTGGATCAAACAGTTCTCTGCTCTGATAGTTGTGTCGTAGGCCCCTGGCAGCGTTGTTCCTCCCATTGATTGGATCATCATGGCTATGTCTGAATTTATAGCCTTTAAGAAATAAAGGAATGCTCCTTCGGCGGTTGGTCTAACAACTATTGGAATCCTGTCCCATGTCCGTTGGAATCTGAAGTTGAAATCTGTCATTTGTTCGTTAGGAGCCCTTTTGATTGTTGTCAATTGTTCCAATAAAGATAAATTGTCCACCCTCTCCCCGAATTGGTTGCAAAGAGCTGAACAAAGTTGGTTCCAATTTGTAATAGACCCTGCTGCTAGGCTCCTAAACCATTGTAAGGCCTTACCTTTGAAAGATGAAGCCAACAACTTGACTGCAACATCCATTTCATTTATTTCATGGATTGCACATGCATTAGCAATATCTGGATGTGATCGATAGGAGTAGTATGATTTTCTCTGTAAAATAGGGGATATTCTTTAGTGCTTTGCAATTTGGAATTTGATTCTGAGCATTTAGGGCAAGTGGACTACTACCCGTGAAATTGACAAAGGGATTCGGTGGTAGATGTGCCATTATGATTGGCCTAAGAACCTGGTTGATGCGAGAAAAGGTCTACCAGGTGGAGGTGTAGACAAAGTCTGTTAGGTGGAGATGGTGATCTTTGTGGTCTTCTTCCTCTCCTTCCTCTCTTTGGTGATAGTTGCAAGTGGAAAAATAGCCCCTCTTCTCGAGTATTAGACTGGTTGAATTCTTCTCATGTGCAGGCAACTTGTGCTTACTACACTGCTGAATTCTATCCCTCGGAGTCGCGGATGTGTTAGAGAACGAGCCTCAAAAGACTAGATTTTGCCAAGTTACACACCAAACTTGACAATATTTAAAAAATATCATTTAAACTTGAAGGACCCGAGAGGAGACAATCTTGATTCGAATTCGGGCCTTGTTGTGTTTTGTGAATCCCGAAGGTACAGTGGAACTCAGGTCATGTAATGCAACTTACAAAACCAAATTTCCATGTGTCGGAACTTGGGACATGCTCGACACCCTAGAAAACCTGAAATGACTTGTCGGGAATAGGACCATGCAATGCATCCCCAAAAACCGAAATGACTGTTGGGTCTGCTTTGATGTTCTCGGACCTCGAAAACCGAAACCCAAAAAAAACCATGAAATTTTGAAAATCAAAATCTCAAAAAACTAAGGATACCCTTTTGAAGATTACCCTCAGATCTACCAACTGGTGAAATTTTGACTTGTTTTGAGCAAGTTAAGCCCTTGAAAATTGATTTCGGAGTTCAGCCTGGAAGGTGCAAAATCGAAATTGTAAAAACTACAATTTTTAGTCCGAATTTCATGAAAACTCCTTCAAATCTTGTGGAATGACCTCTTGGTCCCACCAGTGTGCCAAAACTATTGATGTCGAATCACAGCACCCCTGAATGTCTACAACTCGATGGGTTGAGACTCTCAGTGCGATTGCATAACATGGAGCTTTTCCCAAGTGTGGGACCTTGCGAAATCGGAAAAGCTCTCCGGATGAAGGCCGGTTCCTATTCCTCTGTTCAGATGCACACAATAAAAATGCAGAGGGTTTACTAAAAAACCTAATCTAACTTTCAAGGAGACAGGGTAAGAAAATGCATAAAATAAAACCTAAACTACAAAGGTGATGCACCGAGGAATGAAGAACACCTATCTTGCCAATAAACACAGACCATTAAAATGCAATGCAAGATCATGCACAGATAGCCAGATTCACAGTGAAAGATCAGGAGGATGCAAATGAACATAGAGAGGGTTGAGAATCATCCACAGACATGCATTAATTTTCTCCAAAGATTGATACAACACACTGCAAAATGCCAAGAGGCAAGGTTGCATTACAGTTTCAAATGGGAGGTTTTAACTCCACAAGTTCACCTGCCAAAGAGAAGAAGGGAGGGGCAAAACAAAATGTCCAACCTTTAGAAAGAAGCCCCTCCTTACAATTTATATGAAGAATGAGAGAGGGAAGAGAGAGAAAATCCAAATCTACCCCAACCACCTCCAGGTTGCATTTAACTCATCTCATAATGATGGTAGGTGAGAACCCCAGCAAACCCAAAAGTGGTGAACTGTATTTTTAATTTTTAAGAATTTTTTCTCACCTAATTAAATATATCCAGTCGTAGTTGGATAGAGGACCTCGTAAGATTTCCAAAAAGTCCAACCTTGCATGAATCCGAGCTCCCAGTCAAAAGTTATGGCCATCTGAATATCTGTGCCAGGGTCTGACTTCTGTCAGTGCTCAAAATGTTGCGCCTCCTGAAGGTGCGCCTTGGCGCATCCATGTGTGTGTCGACATCCTCTTACATGTGCCAAGGCACAAATTTTTCTGTGTCGACACTCTATGTCATGCACCATTTCTGTGTGTCAAAGAGCAACTTTTTTACGTGTCGACACTCGTGTCGTCGCACCACTTCGCGTGCATCAAAGCGCAACTTTTTCTGTGTCGACACTCTGTGTCATGTGCCATTTCTATGCACCAAAGCGTAACTTTTTCTGTGTCGACACTCTGTGTCATGCACCATTTCTATGCGCCAAAGTGCAACTTTTTCTGTGTCGACACTCTGTGTCATGCGCCATTTCTGTGCACCAAAGCGCAACTTTTTCTGTGTCGACACTCTATGTCATGTGCCACTTCTGTGCGCCAAAGCGATAAATGTCAGGGATTTGAGCTTCTTTGATTTCTATATTCTTCTACTTGTCTATATCTACTTGGGGGGAAGATATATACAATAGGCACTTTTTCCCCTATATGGGAATCATATTTTATTTTCCATTTCTCTTTTTCCATTTTTCATATCTACTTGGGGGAAGATATATAATAGGCATTTTTCCCTATATGGGAATCATGCATTACCATAATCAGCGGTGTAGTGTGATTCATGCAATTTAATTTTTTTGATTACATTGGATTCACTACAAGATGTCAATACAATATTATCCAGTTCTATTTTCTCAAATAATGTAGAACTTTTCTCTTAGTTTGTTGTCTCCTTTTATTCTCCAACACTAAGAATAAAATGTCTTTGCTTATTACACTAGCCTCGAAAAAATGCAGTTGATTTAGTATTCCTTTGAAACCCATGTAATTTGATTTAGATGTGTCTATCTCCAATTTAGTAAAATATGCTTGCCTAAGGATAGTAAACAACTTGGCATGTTTTGGAGGTGAAATCAAACCTTTTCTATGCAATAAAATATAAACATAAGATGTTTTCTCATTTCTATACAATTTTTTGAATACTATAAATATACCATTTTGAATGTCTTTTGCATTTGAACAACCAATTTTGTCAAAATATATTAGAATCCCCAAATTCTAACCATATTTTGAATAGGAATATGGTCTGCTATTTATGGAGGCATGCATTTCCTATTTCTGAACAAAGAAACATATAATTCCATATCTAGAATAAGCCATTTATTATTTTCAAATTCAAAGTGTTCCACCTGGACATGCAGTGTCCCCAAATCAATAACTTTTGATGATAAAAAATATCAACTTCCTCGTGATTGTCATCTATAAAAAAAAACAACCACATGTTGACGTGGTAGTTTTCAGGGGAATTAATTTCCACAAACCATTCCTCGTCTCTTTTCTTCCAACAAATACCACTTGTGATGAATGGAATTTTTCTTAATGGAGTGCAAACAATGGAAGACATTTTACCTATATTTAGAGTAAAATACATTAATAATTAGGTCATTTCCAAACTTTAAAGTGTTTTTCTCGCATTGTTTGTTAAGGAATTTAAATACTACCCTAGCGGACACCAACCTCTAGAGTTCTTTACTATGTATCATAATAGAGTAATTAACTTAATGGTTAGTGACCACTAGGATTCAATATGACATCTTATGTATCATTCAACTAGTTACAATAATTCATATTTTGTGGATCAAATCAATAATAACAAATTTTTTCTAAAAGTATGAAATCGAATTATGATGCATTGAAAGATACAAAACCATTTGCACCTTTTGAAAGTATTACATATGAGCCAGAAAAGCTATAACATTATATAGATGACATGATAGGAACGTAAAAAATACACACTTTAGTGGTAGATAAACTTCTAGTCAACATATAAAAGAACAACCTAAAATTTTTTTTAAGCCATTTACACCTATTGAATGATAAACTATAGAGGACATTAAGATGTAATATTTGGTATTTGGTCTAAGCTGGGCTATAATCCTCATTTCATTAAAATGATTCAGGATTGTACTAAGGATTTGATATTTTCACTTATCATAAATGGTAAACCCAATGGTTTTTTCAAAGCTAAAAGGGGCTGAGACAAGGAGATCCTTTATCCCCCTTCCTGTATATAATTTTTACTGAAAATTTGTGTAGATTATGCCTTAAATCCCAAAGAGAAGGTCACATGGAGGGGATTAAGGTGGCCAATGGTATATAAAATCAATGTCTACAATAGTTTTTCGATGATACGGTCCTTCTGGGTCAAGATCTTGTTCAAGAAGCTAGGACTATCAAAGGAATTACTAAGAAGTATGAGAGGGCTATAGGGTAGAAAATAAACTTTAGGAAAAGCTCTTGTTTCTTCATAAATATGGGAAAGGAATAACAAATCAGATTGGCTACCATCCTGGATTGTAGTATCAAAATCCTTCCTGATTCCTATTTAGGAATGCCTCTCTATGGGAGTAAACTCAATGAAAGAGTGTGGAATATTCTCTTAGAGAGATTTCATAAGAAGTTGGCCTCTTGGAAAGGCTCCCTTCCCTCTCAAGCTAGGAAGGATTAGCTCCTTCAAAGTAGTCTACAAGGTATTCCTATGTTTTTATCATCCATACTTTTTTCTTCCAAGAAGAGTAAAGAAATCCATTAAAGGGATTCAGAAAATGTTCTTATGGACTACATTTTAGGATAAAAATAGAATCCCTTTGGTTGCATGGGAAAAGGTTACCCAACCCAAGGATAAGGGTGGTTTGGGTCTTAAGAATATTCAGTTTATGAACCATGCCCTCATTGCTAAGGTTGGGTGGAGGATCCATAAAGAAGTTGGTATTTGGGTGACTGTTCTGAAAGTGAAATATTTGTTGCCCTTTGGCAAAATGTTGGATTTTTTTAGTGATTTGGTGCTACCGAGAGGTTCTATTTTCTGGAATAATTTGTGTCAAACTAGGAAATTACTTATCAAAGGGTGCAAATGGAACCTTAGAGATGGATCTAAAATCAAATTATGGGAGGACCCTTGGGTGGAGGATGTTTCCCTAAATTTGAGAAATCCTTGAAGGTAACTTTGGCATTTCTACTCTGATGAGAAAGGAGATCTTGCGTGAAATTTTGGGGATGAGGAATGCAGATGGTTCCCTATCCTTCCCCTCCTTTCTTTCATGGGGATATCCAACCTTTTCATGAGTTAAATAGAAAACTAAGGGATCTTCATATCCCTCTTGTTAGTGTCAAGGATGAGCTTGTTTAGAGACTCACTGATACTGGGGATTATGAAGTTAAATCTAGATATTTAACAAACTCGACCATATGGATTCAAATGTCATTTAGAGGAAGGTTTGGAGAAAACATGTTATCCCTAAGATCATTTTTTTTTTTCTGGGAAGTCATAAAAGGTAAGATCCTTACTATTGACCATCTAAGAAGGAAGGGAATGATCATTATTAACAGATGTGGGTTGTGTAAGGACAATGAAGAAACTATCAGGAACTTATTTTTGGAATGCCCTTTCTCTTTTCAAGTTTTTGTTGTGATCCTAGGCATCTTCAATGTGTAGTGGGTCCTCCCTAGTGATGTGTCTCTCTTACCTGAACAATGGAACTTTAATTTTCAGAATGACATGGTTAAAAATGTGGAAGATGGCCTTGCCTCACATATTTTGGGGAATCTAGATTGAACATAATAACAAGATTTTCAAGAACAAATCAGTTAGCTCGAGCAAGGTTTTAGAAAAGTGCTACGGGATCTTAAGGATAACTCTAGGATCCTTAAATCCAAATAGGTCAGAGGGTGCCCAAAGTGGGAGATGGATGTGCTTAGGAACTTAGAGGTTGAATCCTCCTTCACCATTAAGGAAAACCAAAACACATTGTCAAATGGATCAAACCACCGGATGGAAACTTCAAGATAAACTTTGATGGGTCGGCTCATGTGATTGACAAAGTGGCTGGAGGAGGGGGTCTTTTTCGTGACCATAAAGGTATTTTCATTGGTGCATATGCAAGGCCTATATGCAATCAATCAAACAATGTAGTGGAGGCCGATCCTTATTTTGGGGAGTTAGGATTTGTCATGACATAGGATTAAAAAATATGATTATTGAGGGTGACTCGGAGTGTGTCATTAATTCTCTCAAGGAAAAGAAAATTGTCGTTGGAAACTTAATAATTTTATTATGGAGGCACATGTCATCCTTGCTTCATTTGATCAAGTGGTCATTCAACACTCTTATCATGCAGGGAATAAACTCGGTGGATGCATTGGATGATAAAGGTATGGCCATGGTGGATTTAAAGACATGGATTAGGATACATAGTCCTTGGAGTCGGTGAATAAGATTATTAATGATAATGCACGGAAGAAGGGTTTTGATGATAATCTAGGTTTGCATGCTTGGGATTTCTATAGGACTTTCCTTTTTGGAAAACCAACCTTGTCAATTTCATTTGTTTCTTGATTCAATGTCTCTCTCGGCTCTGTGAAGGTGTTTTTCTTGCAGGTTTTATGGGGGTGATAGGGTGAGAATGGATCCCACAAATTTTCTCCATCTCAAAAATGACATGGGTCTATGGAAAGTGTTGCATAAAGGGGGTTTTACCAAATTCATTCGAAGGCTCAAAGGTAATGACCCTATCCTATCTGTTGAATTTTTTACTTCTTGGAAGGATGGTAGTTTTGATTTTTGTGGGGTCCATATTGATGTCTTGGAGGAAGAAATTTATGAAGTTACTGGGTTAAAAATGGAGGGCCTCAAAATTTTTAAAGACAAAACTAGGAAGAAGCATGAAATTGTGACTTTCTTTGAGGTTGGGAAAACATTATTGCTTATGACGATGGGATTTCCCACACTTTCTTGTTGGATAGGTGGGTGGATGTTTGCATGGTTATCATGAAGTATTTGACCCTTGAAGGGAAATTTTGAAAAATATTTACCTATCATCTGTCTATTCTCAATCTCTTCCATCGGGATCAGTCTATGAGCCTCGTTTATTTTCTTTATCATTCACTACTCTCGACCATCGAGGATTTTAAGAAGGAAAAGATGGATATCCCCCTTCACCAAGGTCTCATCCTCCTCATGGTTCAAAGAGGTAAAATGGATATCCCTTTCCCTATTACTGATCAAGATTTTGATCAGGAAACCCTAGCCTCCGCATTAACAAAATTAAGAAACAGAAAGTGATTGACTTAGAGAAGGGAATTTTTTATGCCTTGTGTAATCTCAAAAAGGGTATCAATAATCTAGATGAAAATTCCACCAAAAGGGCCCAAGAACTTGTTTATTGGGAGGCCATACTTATGAGGGATGAGACCACCAATGACACCATTCTCACTGTCAACAAAAACCTCATTCAAGAGATGAAATATTTCCATCAATGTATTGATTCCTAGAATAAAACCATCAGTGGTATCCAAGCTGATTTTGTTATGTAAGAGTAGAGTATTTCTATTTTATAGAATCAGTTAGTAATTAGGAGGGAAAAACAAGATGAAGTTGATGTTGAGGGCATCGATAGCGAGGAATCGGACACTAGAGATATCTCGGCTATGGTTTCCAACTACAATCAAAGAAAGGGTCAGAGGAAGAGCATATGGAGACCCAAATGGAGAACGTGGCATATTAACCCACCAAAAATGGTCATTATCAAGGTGGTTACAATAGGATGGAGGCCTAAATACTAGATCCCGTAGTAGGACCATGGTGAACTAATTTCGTTCCTTTTGCTGCCCTTTTCTATTTGGTTTTTTTATTTTTTTTATCTTTGCCCCTTTGGAGTCATAATTTTTTTTGTTAATATTGCAAACTCTTATAGTTTGGCCCATCTATGTGGGGGCCTATTGTCAAGTTATTTTGACTCTACCTTCATGGCCTTGTTTTATTTTTTGTCTTCGAAAACTTGCTCCTCTATGTATGGGTTTTTTTGGTCCCCGTTTAAAACCAATTTTTTTATCTTATGTAAAATATATATATGGTATTTTGTAGATATTTTTGGTAGCCTAGGATTTGTTTATTTTAGAATACAATGTGATTTATTTTATATCGGTCATACTATAAGTATTGAGGATTAAATTCTTTTAACAAGAATAATGGATATGTTTAAAGGATAGCGGTCAAAAGATCTAATGTTTGGTATTTTGAGGAAATTATTTGAGCAAAAATCACATTAACGGAGTTAATGATATCTCATCATTCGTTATATAAGAAAATGTGAAATATACATATATCGGACATACTTTATTCATTATGTTTAAATGTCTATAACTACTCTAAGTATGATATTTTAAGTGTAGTGCTTGGTGGGAAATTCCACAACAAGCTATCAAAAACAAATAGGAAGGATTACACTTTTCCTAAACGTAAGTATGGCCCTCTTCACAATAGCCATTTTTGTGGAAACAATGCTCTCTATAAGGTCATGGTGGGTTATACCTATTTGAGAAAAGATTTTATTATTAAAAATGTTTTTGAGTACCACTAAAACAAGGGTCTATTCTCTCTTACTATGACTATAAGTTAGATTTACAATACTAATTGAAGAAACAAAACAACCCTATAACCAACACCCCGGTACCATCGTAGAGAGACAAGAAACACAATGACCAAAAAAAAAAGAGGAAAGGGGTAGTGAAATGTCTAGCCAGCCTGGAGATATAAATCCACCAGTGCACAACACACGAAAGGAGGTAAGTGTGATGGTACTGAAGATCATCGATTAGATATCCTAATCATAAATATCATGCTTCCCATTAAAAATCTTAAATTTCCAACGCCATCTTACATCTCGTGTGTGTATAACCCTTAATAGATTTTTCTATCACATGAATGCAATCTATTGATGTCATAAATGACCATTAGATCCACACATGCCATATCTCCATTCACCACCAAAAATGTTACCCTTAGAATAATGGAATATTTTTATTAAAATCTTATAAGTCACTATATTTTGACAAATTAAAGTAAGATGTTTTGAGCTTATCGACCTCTAAGTTAATCAACCACGTTAACTTTGGAGAAATGTATAGCAATCAAGATCTGTATAAATTAGTTGACTTTATTGTATGATTTTAATATTTCAAATTAAGATATTTCAAGCATAGTAGCCTCTAGTTTATGCCACCACACAATCTTTGTAGCCTATCGGTGGTTAGGATTTAATAAATTAAATTAAGATATTTTCAACTTAGCGGCCACTAGGTTATGCCACAACATAATATTTGGATCTTAGCAATCTCTAGGTTTCAACAAAAGAAAGTAAGAACTTAAGAATATAATATTTTGAGCTAAAAAGTCAATAGTATTTAACAAACAAAAGAAAGACATTTTGAGTCCAATGTCCTCTAGGTTATGCTTAAACATAACCTAAAAATTTATATTGTAAACTTAGAATTCGCTAGGTTTCAACAAATTAAATTACGTTGTTTTGAGCTTAGCGACCTCTAAGATTATCAACGACATTGAATTTGGAGATCTTTATAGCAATCAAGACCAGTATAAATTAGTTTAATTTTTTGTATGAATTTAAGATTTGGAATTAATATATTTCAAGCTTAGCACCCGCTAGGTTATGCCACCACATAATATTTGGAGACTATCGGTACCTTTGTATCATTGCTCCAGAGTGAAGTACCTCATCAATTTCTCAGCAACCCTATCCCAAGGTTGTGTAAGCGAGTCATGTTCATAACCCAAGTTATACATTGTCGATTTCCCCACGACACATGAACTCATCCATCTTCTCTGTATCGAGTATTTAAAATAAATGTATCCTCTCTGTAGGGAGCCCCGTCAAAGCCACAATGGACTATATAAAAATAAATAATTTCATCTTACCCACTTTGACTCTTCCTTTCTTCCAAGTTCCCAGCACATTGTTGGTCACTCAGACAAAGTGACCAGACAATATTTCCATAAACGACGTAACACCACCATCATGCAAAATATTCCATACTACGGGATGACCTTGACCTCTTCACATGAATGAGGCCCAATGTTTTTGAAGGTGCCACCCATAATGAATAGGGATATTACGATAGTGATTTCCAAAGTCTCGATATATATGATTCTTAAATAGAGATGTCGAGCACCTTCATTCCAATCTTCAACACATGTCTCCAAGCTTTCTAATTGAAAATTTTCATAATTATTAATAGTCATTAATTGATCTCATCCATCACATGGATGTAATACATGAATGCCATAAATGGCCAAAAACCCCAAAAATTTGTATCCTCTTACTGCCACTAAAAGAGGTTATGCCTCAACATAACCTAAAAAAATTATTGTAATCTTAGTTAATGTTCAACCAATCACAACGTTAATTATTTAATGTTCTTGCAATTACTCCATTTAGTGGAGGTTGAAGGTTTAAATGTTAGTGATATTAGATGTATTTAGTTAATATATATTATAAAGGAAGAATCTACAAATAAAATGAGGCAAGGTGAAATAACTAACATTACTAGACATGATTTCATAATGTATAGATTATCGGACAAAAAATCATAAAGTAATATCTTTATTGACACATCTATTTTTTACATTTAGCTTCTCAAGGTTATTCATTATACACATGGAAATGAAGTGGGTGAGCACAAAGACATTAGAGGGAGAAAAATAAACACTTATGATGGGAATTTTTTGTGATATTTGGTGAGGTGATTTCACAAAACATTGTTTGACTAGAATGAGACAGGGATGGTGTTGTCTTGAAAAAAATGCATCCCCACGAGTCCTCTCCATCCTGGGGTTTGATTTTTTCAACAGAGAGCAGCATGTTTAGTTCAGACCAAGATAAATTTAAATGTAGATACAATTACATGTATGTGGAAAGAATAATATGCTTATTGGGTTTGTGTTCTCTTACAAGTACAATTATAGGTACAATTACAGGTACATGAAAAGAATAATATGCTTTTTCATCTTTTAACTAGCCTCGTGGATGTTAAAATTTCTTCTTATATTGAACCCTTACGTGAATTCAGACTGGTGTGGGTATATATATTAACTTGAATCAAGATTTTTTTGTTGTAGGTATAGTCGAAGTTGGTTGTTTATATTACTTCGAGCGTAGTGGTCACTTTCATTTAACAAGTTATTGAATGATATTTTGAACTTAACATCTGCTAGCTTATGACACAACATAATATTTGGATCTTCACAGTCTCAAGGTTTCAACAAAATAAAGTGAGATATTATTTTGATTTTAGTGGTCACTGGGATTTAACAAATTAAATCAACCTAGTTTGAGCTTAGCGACCGAATGTATTTGAAGAATATAATATTTTGAGCTAAAGAGTCACTATCATTTAACAAGCTAAAGAAAGACATATTGAGTTTAGTTTTCACTAGTATATCTAGTGTTAATCTCATAATGAAATTCCACCTGGTTAGAGGATTGAATTGATATAACAAAAAAGGTATAGTAGTTTGGGATTGAAGTGAAATTTGTAACCTATTTTTAAAATTTGTTACTACTCGAATAGAAGTGTGACTAGCATCGTGGATGTTAAAAGTTCTTATTGGAAGGATTGAAATATTTTTTAATTACTACAAAATTCCTTTTATGTTGTACTTATAATATGTTGTTGTTTGAATGAAAAAATATTGAACATGTTTCTAAAATATTTTGATGTCTTTTAAACGTCCTAAATCAATTGTTTTCACAAAAACACTTTTTTACATGCATTGATGGAGATCAATGACTAAAATGCTTAAGTATAACACTTGACATATCAGTTATTGGACCAAACATATTCATTTTCAAAACATATGTTGTCTTGCAAAGGATTTATGGAGGAAAAATTGGACTAAGGATTTACTCCCCAAGGTCAACAAGATGAATTCTGCCTGCCTTAACTAGAATTGAATTGTAAAGATTAGAGGATAAAAATTGTATTTATTTGAAATATTTGTTACTTACTACAAAATACCTTTTATGTTGTACTTATAATATGTTGTTTTTTGAATGAAAAATATTGAACATGTTTCTAAAATAATTTGATGTCTTTTAAACGTCCTAGATCAATTGTTTTCACAAAAATCTTTTCCTACATATGTTTATGGAGATCAATGACTATAATTCTTAAGTATAACACCTAACATATCAGTTCTTGGACAAAACATATTCATTGTCTGAACATATGTTGTCTTGTAAAGGATTTGTAGAGGAAAATTTTGATTAAGGATTTACTCACCAATGTTAACATTTTTTTCGGTTAGCCATTCAAAACATTACTTTAACCATTAACAATGTGAGAAAGGATACAATTAATAATTGGACCATAATGAATATCCTTAAAGATACTAAATATTTTTGTTTGAAAGAGTTTGATAAATGTGTGGATTATCTTGCCAAATTGGGGGCTAAAGGTAGTGATATTAAAGTGTGAGAGAGGGGAGATGATATCACCAATGTTATTAATCTCATTATGAAAATTAATTACTGATGTACTTGGTGGATCTTTTCCCTCATTGGGATTTCATCCTTTTACTTATAGTTAGCGAGGACCCTTTGCACGTGCAAGATATATGGTGGGATTTGTATTAATTTTTCTCTTACGATTCATTTTGGCCATTGTTTCTTCCATTTTCAATATCAGTCGACTAAAACCATGGGATGTGATCATTTGAGAACTAATCCAATGAGGTATGGCATTATAAAGGACAACCCCTCCTTGTGGTGCATTCTAAAAATTAGGGGTTTAGGAATTTCATCTCAAAATCATGCATTAAGATCCTTATCCTGCGTTGGAGTTTGGTCGGGAATGGAACAATGAAAACATGGTGATCCACGACATGGAAATTAAGGTTTTAGAGGATCTGATAGTGTAGATGATTGAAATGGAGATGGAGGGCTTAAAGATATTAAAACACCGCACTTTGACGTAAGCATGAAATTGAGACTTTCTTTCACGGTAAAGAAATGGTTTACCTACTGGTAGATGGTATAGATAGATTTTGCATCCCTGATATTTGGAATATGGTCTACCTCTACCTTATGAGGTACATTACTCTTGAAGTGAATTATAGAAATATATTTACTCACCATCTTATTATGCTTAGTATGTTTAGGCATAAGATTGTTATGAGCCTTCCCTTTTTCTTGTTTATGTCGCTCTTCGAGTTAGTGAAAGATTCTCAAGAGGGAAATATTGATACCCCGATACACCATGGAATAATTTTTTATTTATTTTTAAGAATGGTAAAATAGTAGTGGAAAAGTAATTAGAGCCCAAATCTAAGGATTCGGATGAAAATTTTACTCTTTGGACCATATGAACAAGCGAGGACAAAGAAGAGTAATGGACCTCGGAGGAAGGGAAATCTTGGTACTGGGGCTACAAGTTCTCTAATTGATATGAAAGGGGAGTGATCTTAATGGAAAGAGAGAGTATATTTTCATTGGAATGTGGATTTTGATAAAATTTCTCTCGGGGCAAGTCAGGTGGAAATGGATATGGAGGCCTTAGGAGAAGTTGGAATAGATATGGGAAACATTAATCTACAAAGTTGGAAAGGTGGAAATAGATATGGAGGCCTTAGCTAAGGTAACCTAATACTTACACAATATAATATTTTTAGCTTATGGATTGCTAGCATTTAACAATTCAAAGAATATTATTTTTAGCTTAGCGCGTCCTAGCTTATACAACACCATAGTAATTGGATATTATCAATCGATATGATTTAACAAAATAAAGCAAGATATTTTCATCATAGATTGTTTTCTAGGTTATGAAACAACAACATATTTTGATGTACAAAAATATGTCCATTTTTTTATAAGGGTGAATATGGGGTTTTGAAAGGATCCACATCTATTTACAAAAATTCCTCAAGGAAGAATATGACATTGAAGCATAGAAGAGAGAAATCCCGTAGGAAGAAAAAGACAAAAATCCACATAACCACGACCCAAACAGAGAAAATTTACATTTTGTGAAATATTTTGAGGATAGTTGCAGCTTCCATAGAGTTTCCTTATTCCTCGAATTCTCCTTTTGTAAATCTATATTCGTTCTTTTGTTCTCCAAAATTTGTTTGGTTCTCCTAATATTGCATTACCATATTTTTCACAAATATTTCATAGTAATCCAACACAAAACACACTTGAATGGAAACTCATTATTAATGTGAATATCTTCTAATATATTGTCATTGATAATGTCAATGACATCGTAGCCATTGAATTTTTTTATGTGCATCGAGAGGACTATTTGTGAACAACAATAAGACCAACAAAATAATATAAATTTTATAAAATACATATGCTCATCTATTCCTATGCACCACCATGACCATAAATCGATTCAGATATTCACTCTTTTACTATGTAAATTGAGCCACCATCCATACCACTAAGATTCTTTTTCAAGACACAAAAAAATAATTTCTTGGCAGGTGTTATGGGTTTGTAAAAATTCTACAAATCTTCCTCTCATGTTATTACATATTAATTTGCATCATTTCTCTATCAAGATGTGCTCCATTCTATCCTCTTTCACTGCTCTAACAAATGTTTACTATATTACAAAATTATTTATTTGATGTAGTCATTATTTTACCCTTAATACTTCTTTCTAACCCCAAACGTGTTGGCCTATCATCCAGCGTATGTTGGGTTCTCACTTGAGGCACACACGGGCATCGAGCCCCTCTTTATATGAGCTTGATGAGAAGGTTCCACCATTAATGGGGTTTTATTTATAGAGATATAAATACATGCATCCTAAAATAAGAACATAAAACTAGCAAATCCACACACACACCCATGCATCAGAGAAGGTAGATAAACACCAAATGAACCATAGGAAAACAAAAATGAGATATAACATGCTAAATATCATAAGGGTTTTCACCCATAAAAAGATATACAGAACGAACCCATATATATTTTTATTTAAAAGAGTTCTAGTAGCCACATTATAGTCAAAAGGGTCATCTTAGACCATATTAATAAGTGATAGAGGTCTAACCTATACAATAGGATCTGAACGGAGCTCCTGGCTATGCCCTTCTTACTATAACCAATTTATAGACCCTAACATCAATGTCAATGCTTAATGAAATTCTATATAACTCTCTAGTTCCTTAAATCCTAAGCCCTAGTGTAGCCTAATATTTATGCAATAGTTTTTTCCCATGCATTCTACTTCCTAGTACCCATATATGCATATGTATATCCCACCTCTCTTTTATGCCTCTCCATACACACATTAATCTACCTCTCTTTGTGTATCTATATCTCCATGTATCTCTTTTGTTTCTGGCCCAAGCATTCCTTTATATTAGATCAAAACCCACCGACATGTCTTCTCCAAGCATAGATTGTGTGCCAAGTGTTGATGTGGTCCTTCATATGTGAATGCTTATCCATTTGCAATCCTTCCACTCTCTGTAATGATGTCTCTAGGAATATTCCCTACATGGAATATCCTTTTCTTGGCCTCCAATGTTCCAGGATGGCACCTTATCCACTCACCATGCCTAATTGGGTCCTCACATTTTCCCTCAAGTTCCTCAATGATGTTGGTTATAGATAAGTCCTTTAAACCCTTGTTCTTCCTCCCGTGCATGCCTTGGTTTCACTAAAACCCTTCTTAAACCCCTTTGTCTTGTGCACTTTACCCTAAGTGCCCTTCTTCTCATAGGTCTTGCATGCATGTGCCTCTTGGCACTTAGCCAATATTTTAGGGTCTAACATCACCCCACACTATGTGTGTTCTCTGCCCTCGGAAACAACCTACTTTTTCAAAGAATAAAGAATAGTAGAACTAGGACAATATGAATAAAGAAAAAATAATAAAATAAATTGCTACTATTGTAGGAGGAGTGGGAATTCCTTATTCATGTCTTCCTTAATATTCTCTCAAGAATCTACCTCACCATGCACATGCTAAAGTAGGTCACCTACTAGAGCACTTACTTCATCAAAACTCAATTCATTTCTCTTAGTATTTAGTGTATCTACAATGCCTTCTAGTTTCTTTCTAAGATCTCCCAACACGTCCATTCTTCTAGTGACTGGGGATATATCTCCTTAAGCTTATTATTAACCAAACTTTGTAAGGTTTTGATTGCTTCCAAAATTTTCACTACCTTTTCTCTATTAGTGCAATTGTCATATACAACCTTGTCCATCTGCATGGCATTATTTACAATGGAAAGGATCTCGGAATACTGAGTAACCATCTCCCCAATATTCAATTGTTCATCCTCCTTCTCGGCGTGCCATCACCTCTTCCTCTGATTATAATGTGAGTGGATGCATTTCCATGATGAGGATATGGGTTAAGTCTTCCAAGAAGTGCATGGTTGACTCATATTTATAATTAGGTGGGGCCAGGTCTAGGTGCTTCAAGATTATGACATCTGAAATGACCTCTATCTTCTTATGGATCTCACACACCTTTGCCTTTTCATCCCTTAGTTCATGCCTTAACTATGCATTGATTAATTTCTTATGTATTATCTCTTTTTCCCAGTCAATGATCCCCTCATTTTTTTCTCAATATCTTCCTCTAAGACCCTTATTTTGTCATTTACGCAAAGAGTCTTTCTTCTACCTCCTTGATACTTTGTTGAGAGTGTTGTAAACTTGCTCATCGGATAGTTATTGTGAATTCACTAGAGGGTTTACTCCTTGAAATCTGGTATCTTCATCAATGCATTTTAGATGAACTTGAATTCGAGTTCATCAACATAGCACTCAAAATCCTAAGATAGCATTTTCTTTTTGCACGGTACGAACCCTCTTCATTCAAAGAAGACAATATAAGGAGTTGGTTTATATGCATGCTAATTTTAAAAATTACACATAGTACCTTATTTAGATCATTAATTTAAGTCATTTCTTGTTCATGTACCACTATTATGCTCTTACACATGTGTGCACTACCTTTTGGAATCTTACTCGCTAGGTCGGGGTCTCAACCCATGTTTACGCATTGCTTTCCATCACCGGCACTTTCCTCTATTTCCTTCAGTAACTCCTTGGGGTTGTGCTCTACCTATTGATCTAATAAGTCCTTTATAATTCTTGCCACCTCCCTCTCCATGGCATCCTCTATCTACTTCTTAGTCATGCTTGGGATCTTCGATCCTTCATGTTTACTTCCTCACTCCCCCTTTGTCATGAGTTCCTACTTCATCCTCTAACTCTTGTACATCATACACGGGGTGATTCTAAGCCTCATCATTCTCTTCATTTTCCTCGTCACCCTTTTTGGCATACATGCTCTCTATTTCTTGTGAGTCTACCTTTTTTGTTACTCTTTTCTTCTTCCTAACTAGTGATTCCAATATAGGATACTTTTCTTTTTCTTATTCCCTAGGCGACTCCTTTCTTGCCAGTGATTCTTCTTTCATAGGGACTTCTCTTGCTATTGAACCTATCCTTAGGTGTTTTCTCTTTTTATTATGTAGGGTACTTCTTCCTCCGTGCATAGGTGTTTGGTCTTGTGCCGACTCCTACACACCCTACGGACTACATTGTATGTGTACATGGTGCCTTTTTCTTAGGATCCTTCTCTCTCTCCCTTTTCCTTGGCACAACCTTCTTCCTTATGGTGGGGTCTTCTGAGATAGAGACATCATTTTTAATGTAATCACCTTTCTCATACTTAAGCCTTATATGTAGGTATACCCTTGTTGTGGTCCTTCCAAAGAACATGCAATTGAACTAGTTTCAACATATGTATGTCATGGGATACATACTTCTCCACATAGGCACACTTCTTGGGATATATCAATTTTCTGAGTACCTTGTGGTATTCTTGGTCTACCATGTTGAGGTCAAACCTTATCTTATTTTCCTCTTTGAATCGATTGATCCTGACCTAGAAGTATTGTGTTGTGAAGGAGAATGGAAATTTACACCAGGGACCCTTGGTGCCATCTATCAAAGTAAACTTGCCAATAAAAATTGTTGGTATATGAAAAATTTATCCTCGCCTTACAAAAGAAAGAAAGTAATTTCTCATCTATTCTCCATTCAACATTAAATGCGTCATGCATCCGTTTATACCATTTTTCTAGGCGCGCCTTGTGGGAAGTCATCATGATGTCACAAGTGTATTGCTCAAATATTTTGGTGGGAGAAGGGTTATCATATGGGTATTCCCAAATAAATTTATCTGGCCCATCGGGCACTCCAATTTTCAAAAATACAATGGTAAGGAGGACATTACCAAACATGATCTTCTCTCCCTTGCGTGTGGCATGGATGATTTCTTCTACTTATGAAATCTGATAGGTTATATATGGTTCCCTCGGAGATCTTACAAAAATGTTCATCCAAGCCTTTTTGATACGTGTCAATCTCTCCTACCCATTTAGCTTTGTGACCAAGTTCACATCCATCCTCATTATAGGGTCAGAAATTGTAGAAATGTTGAAGTAGCATGAACCCTTCTTGTAGTCATAAGCTTCAACGATATTCTTAATGGACTCCTTATCATCCAAGTCATCATCTAATTATTCTCCTTTAAAGATAAGACCGGTAAACATATAAATTATTTGGGAGCTATTCGCATCCTTAATTCTACAAATTAGAAGTGGTCTTCATGCACACATGACATTAACCACTGGTATAGTCACTCAGGTTTTCCGAAATAGGGAAACTCATAGAGTTATAATAACCCGGCCTTCTCCATTTTCACCTTTACCTCATCATCATAGATATTCATTCTAATTGGTTTCTTCTTATGTGTAGGGCGACCAGTTCTAATGCCATCTCATTCTCTGTGGTGCTTGTTCGATGGTTTTAGTCACTCAAGGCCATCTTTCTAACATATGATACCCATTCCTTACTAAGTAATATGTCATCTAGATATTGCATCTCGTGTACCATTCTTCATTGAAATTGGTGGAGACAACTTATTTCCCCTTGCCCTTTCCTTTCTTCGGTGAAACATTTGCTACTTTCCTTGGTGCCATTTCTTCATCATGTCCTTAAAACTTATTCCTTTATCTTGATGCTAGGTATACTCAACTTTGCAGCTCCACTCCTTTGCTAAAATTCCTTCAAACCTTGTACTTTAGATGCGGAACCGTAACCTTGAAATACCCATTTTCCACAAGATGGTGTAATACCCACAATATCTTCTCGTAAAAACATCTCCACTCACACTCGTGTACTCTTTTTCCACTCCGATTCGCTGATCAAAATAAATATGCATGCAAATCTTTACAACTATTTTTCACACAACTTTTCTTCAAGGATTCCCTAGTTTGCAAGAGCTCTTCAATAACACAAATACAAGGTAAAAAATAATGTACCCCAACCTTCCACTTATAGATTTTGATTTTTTTCATAATAAATGTCATGCCACCCTACTAAAGTACTTTTTCATTAAAGGTTGTTTTTCCTAATGTCAACCTTCAGCGATTTTACCCCATGCTCAACCCCGCATGAAAAATTCTACAACCTTCTCGGCATTCAAAAAACCTTACTTGATTGAATATCCTTACACATGTGCTTTCATCATCGAAGGAACCCTTTTTGTCCTTATCTTGATTTTTATATCACCTACCTCATGTTGTTCCTGCACTTTTCACCCTTTTACATGGTTTTTGTAAAGACTTTATGACAAAAAAACTCCTCATGTCCACCTTTTCTATGTGTGCTCATCCAATCTACGCACTTTTAATCCTTCAACCTGGGCCATCGAAACATATCTTCCAATATAAACTTATAGTACTTGTTACATCACTTAACCCCACACAAAAATAGATACATGGCCCTCTGCATAGAATTTTTTAAAATAGTAAGTGGCTACCAGGTGCGAATGAGCACACAATGAAAAAAAGAAAGGGAATAAGAAACAAGAAATGGAAACAAAAGAATGGAAATGCATTAAGGGAAATCCTAGGCTAACTAGAAATACTTCCTTATTTAGAAACAAAAGAAGAATTATTTATAGTTGGGCTTCAACCTACTCCTATTGAATATATCTTGGTAATCGTGTTCCATCCAGCACTTGTAACTAGCAAGCATCTGAATCATGTAAATAGGATACAATATATGGGCCCATTCAATGGAATTTGAATTTCCTAGGATGGTGCGAAACTTGGAATCATATAATAAAACCATATTCCCAACCTTAAACTATTTGTTCTTGATACATTTATCATGTCATGCCTTTTCCTGGATTTTTTTATTTTCTAACTCCGGAGAGAAATGACCCACCTCTCATCTAACTTCGTTAACTTATCAATCCTCTCCTCAAGTGTTTGTTCATCATAAAATCCTCCTACACATGCTATATGTAGTGATGGTAACATGAATTCAATAGGTAATACCATTTCTACAAAAACACCAATTGAAAAGGTGTGGCCTTGTTTAGTCTTTATAAGTAGTTTGATATGACCGTAACACAACGAAACTTTATCATCCCAATCCTTTATTCCCACATCAAAAATCTCGGTTAATGTGTGATTCAAAATTTTGTTAAATTCCTTAATGAGTCCCATTAGCTTGTGGGTGATAAGGGGTAGTATTATGGTGGGCTACCATGAATTCTTCCAACAATATCCTAATTGTATTATTCAAGAAATGAGTACCGCTATCACTTGTTAAGCTTGGCGGGCATCCATATCTACTGATTATGTTTTCCCACAAGAACCTTTTGTTGTTACCATTGTACTGATCCCTTATAGGTGCCATTTCTACCCACCTTGTAAGATAATATGTGTATGTTATGATATAGTGCAAACTTTTCCATCTTGTGGTTGGGGAAATAGGGCATACAAAGTAAATTACCCACTTCTCGAACAATTCGCACTATGAATTGGTCTGGAATTTCATCTCTTTTCTCTAGTTTACCAAGTGCGATGGTGGTCACAAGCCTTTTAATACTCGATACAATCCTTGTAAAAGTTACCCACCATAAACTCTGCTAAAAGGATCTTACATGCGGTTGCATTCCATGCATAGTTTCCTCCTACAATTCCACCACATGTTTCCTCCATGATTTCAACACGTTCATGTATAAGTCTCCACCGACGTAAAACCTAGCTTGTATACATTCATGTATAGTGTGTGTTCATGAACACACAACGACGTAAAAACTCATCGCAACCTAGCTTGTATAAGTCTCCACTAATTAACATAAAGGTTGTGAAGCATATGTATAACTACTTCCTTTCTAAAGTCTTAATTCCCTTCGGTGCCACACCCATCTTGAGAAACACAAAAATTTCTTCCAAGTCGGAGGCGCACACCACAATCTAAACAATTGTACATCTGGCATTGTATCCTCAATGCTCTGTGTATCCTCCCCTGAGTCAATCCTTGATAAATGGTCAAGTCCCAAATTACTCTTACCCAGTTTCACAACAACCGTAAACTCAAATTATTTAAACAACGGGACCCATCGACATATACACCCTTGTAAAAACAGTCTTGTTTACCAAGTACTTTAATGCCATGATTAGGTTTCTCTACGAAATAAAAACCTTACTCTAAAATAACAAACCTAATCATGCACACATGATCTAAACAATTCCCAAAATATACAATATTGGAAATATAAATGAGAATAATCCAAATCAAAACAAAGTAAACACACATAAAACAACATGTACCATGGTTCACCCAATGTGGGCTACGTCTAAAAAAAGATAAAGATCTCATATATATAATATAACAAGAGTACAAACGAACTCTTTAATACAAGAGTACAATGCATCTCTCCAAGAGAATCTCCTCTCCTCTAGATATCTAAATGGATCTACATGAGTTCACTACAATTGTGCCTCTAAACACCACCAAATCTCATATACCGGGAACTACTACATCTCCTAGTTTACAACCAAGCTCTCCCGTGAATCTGCCAAACAAGACCTCTCACATGGGTCTAGCAAT
Source organism: Taxus wallichiana var. yunnanensis (assembly GCA_018340775.1). Lineage (NCBI taxonomy): Eukaryota > Viridiplantae > Streptophyta > Pinopsida > Cupressales > Taxaceae > Taxus > Taxus wallichiana. The sequence continues at coordinate 134,807,397 of CM031243.1, forward strand.
GTAAAACCATATATGTGCACTAAGAAGTAGGTCTCTCCTCCATCTCACTGCATCTTCCAATGTAAACTATAAGACAACCTCCTCTATAATATCTGGATACTATCTATATCCACAAGCTCTCCAACGAGCTACAATACTAGATTCATATGGATCAACAATACATGGTCTCGGAGAACAACCTCGGATCTACAAGATGAAATACTATGTTCTTTACATATTATGTAAGCCATTACATTTAGATAAGATAATACAAAGGAAATACAAAAGAAGACATAACCACCTTCTCACCATTCAGATGTACCTACTATTTCCTTTGTCTAGCTTCTCTCCATTGAAGCTCTTTCTTCATGCAATATTTTTCTTCTTTTTCTTCTTCTTCATATTCAACCAAGGAGAATTAACATTATTCCTCTATCCTTATGTTATAACCCTAGTTTTCTATCTTATACAAGCTTAGAAAAACTTAGGGAATATTATCTATGAATTTATTACCTTTAGATCAACTTTATAATAAATTTAGATCTAAATCCCATGAGTTAAATATAAAATTTCACACACGAGGTAACCGGTGTTGGTTACCCTAATCGGTGTTAGTTACAGCGATGGTGACTAATGCCACATACCTAACTAGTGCTAGTTACCTTGATGATGATTGGTGTCGATTCGTGTAAATAAGAAAGGTGTAAATCTTGCCATATATGAAGCAATTCAGCTCCACAATCCTAATAGTGAAATCCTTTAAGCTTGTGGTACCCGAGTAGAAAAAAATTCCTAAAATTCACGCAATAGATTGATGATCTTTGAAAATCTCCTTTTCTATCTAGTAATCTCCAATACTATGCTCCTTAAGTTCTAACTCCAAACTAATGTTAACCTTCTTAGTTTTCAAGGGTTCAGGGTAGGTGCATGCTTGCTCATCAACACTATCCATAACTTTGCACATACCCATAGTATGGTTAACATCAAAATTTTCCACCTCTTCACCATCAATCACATATAGACCAATTTTCATTTCTCTTTTTCATGCATACATGCTCAAGCTATATCTCCTCCGATTCTTCCTCATCAAAATGAACTTCTAAGCCGGAGTTCACCCAATAATTTTAGTATGTTATCCTCTGCTATGGAACTATTTCCCATAGTTAGGCACTTAACAACTTGCAACACCTCATCCATTGATGGCTTAGTACTTCAATATTTGAAATCTTGAAGGAGGTTAGCCATCAAATCCTTCCAATTTCCTATCGACGATGCATCTACGATTGAATGTACCATGCACATGTGCATCCTTATAAGGTGGAGTATAACTTATGTACCCATAAAGAAGGCAAAGCAAGGCTTTCGTACCTTCTATCCAAGCCTTCTCACATGCTTGGATGTGAAATGAGGTGGGTTCATTCCCATGATAATCTTGTATGATAGTAGGTACATTACTCCAGACAAACCTAACAGAGAACACAATTCTTACTTAACGCCACTCTAGAAGGTTATTGTAATGGGTCACCTACCAAGGTGTTTCGAGTCTCAAGTAAGGTATAACTAAGCATCCTTCTCCTTTCAATATCATATCTCCATTGGGTCTCCATCTCTCATAGGAAAACATCAGGGTTAGATCCCCCAGAATAACTTGGCAACTTTTTTCCTCTTAGGCTCTAGACTGAGCGCGCCTTTGTTACTTTCATCACAGAGCCTCTTAATTACCTTCCAACTAACTCATATGTCCTGTGCGACCAATTTTCACATGCCACACTAGTTGTATCACTTATAGATTTAGTGTTTGTCCACTTTGAATAACACCCTCTTTTGTTGGTTGCACAACTTCAGGGTCCCAGATAGTGCACACATAAATTTTGTCTAGGTCTTCTTCTCCTAAAGGATCAATATAGGGCGTTGACTTCCCATCTGTCAAAGGAATGATAACATGTTCCTCTTTGTTCTCAAAACTTATATACCCCTTATTTAAATGTAAGCTAGCATTGTTCTTATAGCACTAGGGCCTTGAAGTAACACTTTGGAAAGTTGTCTTCCTCGGTAAGAACTAATATTTGAAGTCTCTAGTGAGTTTTTCCCCTTAGATAGTGATACCAACATCCTTCAAAACACCAATGGGAATTGTCTTTGTTTTTCTATCCATATATAACACATTTAAAGATGTTTGTAATGGGGGCCTTCCCATTTTATTCCAAGTGTCGGTGAGAACATTAACTTTTTCACCCACGTCAATCAAAATAATGCTTAGGATCCATCCATCAATAGATGCACTCAAGGTAATATCACTATCATAGTTGAGGTTGTGGGGAGGAAGGTCGAGCATAAAAATCTACCTCTCCTACTCTGCTCCGGTGCTTGTTATCTTATCCCTAAACCATTCTCCTAATAGAGGAATGATATCCTCTTAGCATAGCATCTTACACACCTCTACGACATCATCTATATGTGAATGAGAGACATCGGTGATTTTCTTTTGCTTCAAATTCCTAGATTGCTACTTTAGACATTGAATTTCCCTTGAAGACTTCATATTACATCCATGATCTCTTAATATAATTCCTTATTATGGGTAGGGTCGTGATATTTCCCATACACTAAATCTTCTCTTATAATCAGTGGTCTTTACTTTGGTATTTACCGGCATGTGCAGCCTCGGCTCACATCGTCACTAGTACAGTTGTAACTCTCACTCACATGCCACCCTTGGCATCTCACTGTGAGTATTCTTTCTTAATGATTACCATCTCGATGCCTTTGTATTTATGTTATTTATGGATCATGTGTTCAAATAGCTTTGGGCACTCCTCATACTTTTTCTTCTTCCCACACCATGAGCATTGTAGTAGGTCAGGACATTTGCGCTTGTAATGTTCTATGGACCCACAATTATAATAAGTTTTGTGAGGGAATTCACCTCTTCCACATCCGCAATTGTCATAGCCTCTAATTCTGTATGAAATCCTCTTCCATGAGCTCCTCCATCTGTGTGTCCTTCATAGTGACAACCATCATCCTTGGAATTATTTGCAATGCTGGTCTAGTGCACACCAATATCAATGGCATCATGTATCTGGTCAATCAATCTACAATCCTTGGTGTCATGAGTAGTAGAGGTGAAAATATTGCAATAGCAAGAAACATTCTTATGGATCACACATTGTAGTAGTGGACACCTACTTACATCATGATCTCTATGGAAAATATCATAGTCTACCATCATGGTGTGTACCGATATTTAAGGAAAACTATCCTTCATATTCCCTCTACCTCACAATACATGCACCATAGGCCACTACGAGTCTCATGGTCCAATTTTGCGAGATAGCTTCTTTATTTGCTTTTCGGTGAAAAATTTGAGCTTCAAGAAAAGGACTAACACTTGGTATCCACACTCCGTACTCCTCGGCCACCTTGGGTAGCCTCCAAGACCTCATGCGGGTTTGTGAAATTCTTATCTGAAAGCACTCTCCTAAAGGGCATTATTAATCCTTTTAAAAACTATTGAGCATCTTTGATAAGGATGAATATCATAAGAAAATTTTGACAAGAGATTCTTAAAATGCACACCATACTCCCACACACTCTCTGTTATACCTTGTTAAATATCCTTGACATGTTAATGATCTTTTGTTCAAACTCAAGAATATGGAATTCAGCTAAGAATGCATTACGTAGTGTAATATAATCTACTACTATCTAGTGGGGTCATACTTCGATTACCAAATATGTGCACCCTTACAACATCGTTACAAAATAAATTTCCTTCTACTTTGTGGTATTGATCCCTTTGCATGCCATAGGAGCTCACATTTTTGTACATGTTTTGCAGCATCCTCAACACTTTTATAATATGGAAAATGCAAATACATCTCAAAAACACTTGCTTTGGGGATTGAGGCCCTTGTCCTCCCGATCTAGAACACTGGATTCCCTCACGATGTTTCCTCCACCACTAGATCCACTAGATCCACTAGTGCATGTCCCTCACGATCCACTAGATCCTCCAAATCCACCTCGTCCACTAGATCTGCTAGTTCCTATTCCACTGACCCACCACATCCCCCTCCCGTGGCGGTAAGGGTCCTAAAGTTTTCGTGCCTTGTGTCCCAACTATCACCTTTGAACTATGCGCTAACAATTTGTGATATTGCACCACTACCAGATGTGTGTCCCATGCCACTTCCGGACATGATACCCAAGCTTTATGTACATGTAATTTTCCCAAATTTTATTCTAGACAATATACCCTTACACACATGGAAATGATTGTGTAGCCATACATTTACCAAATGAAAAGTTATACCTCTTAGGTGTTGATCGGAGTTACTTTCACCAATACCATTTGGGTTAGTAATAATTATCTTTGGATTTGGAAAATTAAGCGCAAGGTTTAGTCACCATGTGGATTCGATGTGCAATAATGGCTCTCCTTTCTCTAAGTGAAGAGATCTCATCGGTGGTTTGAAGGGTCTCTCTTGATGATTTCCAAGATGGGGTAGCACAGAATTATTAGGCTCCACATCCTTCACGTGAACCTCAATTCCTTTCCACAATGTCTTCCTCCATAAATACATCACTCCTACAACTTCACATTATCTATGTAAATCCCTTTCATGAGATTCATTATACTTGAGTTATCACTCTTTGTTATCCTTTTTAGCCGTAAGGTCTGTCATCTTCCTCCACTCTAGCTTCCTTGCCAAGTTCTTACAAGAAGCTCATCTAGCCATAGAAAATGCTTCCAAACTTAGTGTAATGATCAGGATTTTTATAGCTAAAGGGATAGCACGCAAGAACAATCCTCTTGGCTCCCTCAAGAACTCAAACTCAACAATATTTGGACAATAATACATAGAAATCACGTACTCTAAGGTGTAACTCGTTAGCACTCTATTCCACCCATGATTAACAAGATGTGTCCAAGTCAGATTGGCATCATGCAACCTCGACAATCATCTTGGGTCCATACACGAGGTCTATAGTACCAACTTGATCTAGATGCATACACGAAAGCCATTCATATAGCTCCACTAGAAAATAACAAAATAAGGTCTCATATAGCTCATGATACATATGTTTTTCTACCCATTTACATGCATCAAACTCAGGTCCAATATTAAATATCTGAGAAAACTCATCCTCTGTGCTTTTAAACCATGCTTCGACATTTTCTAAGGTCAAGCACTCTTCCATCACACACCATTCTCACAAAAGTTTAAAAAAAAGAGGTCTAAACAATGGAACAAAGATGTAGTCATTATTTTACCCTTAATACTTCTTTATAACCCCAAGCATGCCGACCTATCATCCAACATACTCTGGGCACTCACCGAGGAACATGCGATTCTTTGAGCCCCTCATTATGTGATATTTGTGAGAGTTTCCACCATTATTGAGGATTTATTTACGAGAGATAGAAATACATCCATCCTAAAAGAAGAACATAAAACTAGCAGATCCACACACACACTCATGCATCAAAGAAGGTAGATAAACATCAAATGAACCATAGGAAAATAGATCTATGCTATAACATGGTAAATATCATAAGGGTTTGGACCCATAACAAGATATACATAACGACCCCATATATATTGATTTAAAGAGTTATGGTATCCACATTACGATCAAAAGGGTCATCTCAAACCATATATAGTAAGTGATAGAGATCCATCCTAAACAACAGACTTTGAATGGAGCTCCTAGCTATACCCTTATTACTATAACCCATTTCTGGACCTAACATCAATTCCAATGCTTAATGAAGTTCTATATATCTCTCTAGTACTTTAAATCCTAAACCCTAGTGTAACTCAAAGCATTTCTACAATAGTTTTTTTCCCTACCTTATGCTTCCTAGTACCCATATATGCATATGTATATCCCTCTATTTTATACCTCTCCATTCACCCCATTAATTTACCTCTCTTTGTGTATCTAAATATATGTGTATTTCTTCTATTTGTGTCCTAGCATTCCTATATATAAGATAAACACCCACCCTCATACCTTCTCCAAGAGCGGATCGTGTGCCAGTATCAATTTTTTCCTTCATAGGTGAATGATTATCCCTTTGCAAACCTTCCACTCTATGTAATGATGTCTCTAGGAATATACCCTGCATGGAATATCCTTTTCTTAGCCCTCCAAGGTTCGAGGTTGGCACCTTATCAACTCATCACACCTAGTACGGTCCTCACCTTTTTCCTTAAGTACCTCCATGATGCTAGTTATGGCTAAGTCCTTTAAACCCTTGTTCTCGCCTCTTGTGCGTGCCCTAGTTTAACTAAAACCCTTCTTAAACCCCTTTGTCATGCATGATTTCCCATGATTTCAGTTCTTCTCACCGATCCTACGTGCACGCCCCTCTTAGCACTTAGCCAATATTTTAGGGTCCAAAATTTGATTAAAAAAACTACCTTCTACAAAATATTGAATAAAAAATCTACTTCCATTTAATTATCTAGAAAATACCTACATGGATATAAGCCCCAATTAGCCATGGAATATTTTACATGGATATAAGCTCTAATTAGCTATCAAAAATTTTACATTAATATAATTTCATAATTTTTGAGGGATCAAGGTGAGAGTGCATACAATTTTTTTTGCATGAAGAGGAAATCAAAACATTTTCAGAAATTGAGCACATAATTTTTGTAATCTGAGTAATAGGGGCATAAGTGTCATAAAATTTATTAATATCAAATCAACCAACTTACATTTGTATGAGCTGCAATACTTATAGGTATTGTACTGATAGAATACACATGATAAAATAAGTTGCTTAAGGTGCAACAATATCCTTGATTACATAAGCTTCCAAAATATCATACGGGAAGCAATAACCAATTAAATACAAACAAGAATAGTTGCAACAATAATGCAACAAATAAAAATATTAAAATAATGTGGTTATTAAATACATAACCAAGTAAATATCCTAATATAATGCATAATTAACCTAACATTCTCCCCTTAATTTTGTATTACCTCAAGGGATGAGGAGATGAACTCTCTGAAAAACTCAAACTTGTCATGTGTAAGAGACTTTGTGAAGATATCTTCTCGTTGTTCAGCTATTTGACAAAACTAAAGTTGTATATTGTGCTTCAAGACATGATCACGTATGAAATGTACTGTACCTTAATGTATTTTGTTCTTTCATTAAAAACAATATTACGAACAAGTTTGATAACACCTTCATTATCAACATACATAGTGGTCATTTTGTCATGTGGTATTCCAATTCCTTCGAGTATGTGACATAGCCAAATCACTTCACATACTACTTATTTCTAGAATGATACTCAGCTTCTATGGAAGAACGAGAAACAAAGTGTTGTTTCTTGCTTCCCCATGATATTAGTCCAGATCCCATAAAGAATACAAACCCTAAAGTGGATTTTCTATCATCAATATCCTACATGATCTGAATTTGAATATCACGACAAGAAGAATTTTTGTTCTTCTTGTATTCTATACCAAGTTCCATTGATTCTTTGAGATATCTCAAGATGTGCCTTATTACTTTCAATGACAAAATTTGGGTTCCTTCATGAACTTTGGATAGATAGCTCATTACAAATCTAATATATGGTCTAGTGTAGATAAGGTAAATGAGACTCCCAATCAACTTCCAATAGTGAGTGGAATTTACCTTAGCAGATGGATCTGAATGAGATAATTACAATTTTTCTCCATTGGTTTGGCACTCCATCATCCTTAATTTCTCAAGTTTCATCTTGGTATATTTCATTTGAGAAACAAAAATTTGATCGTCAACATAGACAACGCAATCACAATATCCCCCTTGCTTTTTGAGGTAAAGATTGGGATCATATTGATTTCTAACAAATTCATGTTGTACAAGATTCTCATTAATTTTGATGTACCATGCATGGCATTCCTATTTAAGGCCAAAAAGATTTCCTAAGTCTGCATACCTTTGCTTCTTGACCAGGTACAATATATCCCTTAGGTTGAGTCATATAAACTTCTTCTTATAAATCTACGTTTAGGAAGGCTCTTTTTTTCGATGGAATTTCCAACCAAATTATGTAGCTAGAGAAAAGATCATCCTGATCATTTTGATCTTGGATGTGGGATAAAATGTCTCCTCGTAGTCAATGCCTTATTTTTTTGCATACCCCTTTTCTACAAGTCTCGCTTTATATTTTTCTATTGCCCCATCTACTTTGTACTTCATTTTGAATATCCATCTACATCTAATGGGTTTCTTCACTGGTGGAAGATCAACAAGTCAATTTGTCATGTGTTTTTTTCATCACTGATTAATACTCGGTGTCCATGGCATCTTTCCAAGATTTTGATTGTATGGATTCTGGACTGGGTGTAGAGCACTCATCAAATTCAATAACTCTACTCATCAAAGCAAACTTAACATCTTCTATTATTTTACTATGAGCCCATGGTCGGGGGTGGATGTATCCAGTGGAACATTCATTCTTGCATCTCATAATGTGTTAGTACACCACATGGGCATACGCTAAATTGTTCCCATGGGTGTGGTTCTATCTCGATCAACACCATCATCCCCATTATCACTTTCATAATTTGTGGGAACATCAGCTTTATTTTTACAACTTGTGAAGAATCTACATCGAGTTATTCTAAAGGAGGAGATTATGCTTCCTTCTTATTAAAAAACTCAACATCTCTTCTCATGTAGACTTTCACGATATTTGTATCCATCAATTTGTACCCAAGATTCTCTTCTTGTACCCAATGAAGATGAGTTTTTTTGATTTCATATCTAATTTATTTTTGTTACGCTTGGGTATATGCATACTTTATTTGTACACGAATACTCTAAGGTGTGCAAAAATGGTTTCTAATTTGACCATACTTCACGTGGCATTACTCCATTGAGAGAAACTGTGGGCATTATATTCAACAAGTACATTGTTGTCTTTTTGTCTCTACCAAGAATGTCTTTGAAAATCAAGAATCATCAATCATGCATCACACCATTTCCATGATAGTACAATTTCTTCATCAACAACACCATTTTGTTGCGGTGTGTGTGGACGAGGAATTTGTCAACAAATCCTGTGAACTTGTAGGTAGTCTTTGAACTCATCACCTTTGGTGAATTCCCCCTCTCAATACGAGTGGAGATTTTTGATGTGATGACCAATTTTGTTCTCAACATCCACTTTGAATTTATTAAGGGTTTCAAAAGCTTCACTTTTCTTGCAAAGACAAAAAATCCAATTTTTCTTGAATAGTTATCAAGCACAAAGCATGAAGTATTGGGATCCGAATGACTCGGTTACATCAGACCTCAAAGATTGGTATGAACTAGGTCAAGCTTGCCATGATCTCAAAAAATACTCTTTTGGAATGAAGCTCTATGTTGTTTTCATGCTAGGCAATGAGGACACTTGACTATATCCTTCTGAAGAGATGGTAACCCATGTACCATATTGCATCGACGAAGTGTCTTGAGATACTTTAAAATAACATGACCAAGTCTCTGATGCCACAACTATGCTGAGGTAGATTTATTAGCCACAAGTTCTTGATCATATCTATGGAAAAAATCAAGTTGTAACATGTGTCCCACATTGGAGGATTTTGTAACTATTTTCAAGCCTCGTGATTTATCTCTAATAAAACATGTTTTCTTGTCAAAATGACTATCAAAATCAATTTTTAAGTTGTGATCTAGGAGTTGAATAAATGACAATGATTCTTTGTAAACCCTGGGGACATATAAGACATCGATAGTCTACAATTGCATGAATGAAGGGGTAGAGAAATTTTCCTAATCCCCTAAAGCGTATATGAAGAATCATCACCAAAAGAAACATGTTTTTTTGAATGTGTGTCCATCATTGAAGTAAACTAGTCTCTATGGCCGGTCATGTGTTGAGTGACTCCCAAATAAACATACCAGACATCACTAGATGACGTGGAAGGTTCACTTGATCGAGCATTGTACAAGTAGTCTTCATTATCTAACTGTTCTTGTTGCTTAGCAATATTTCCTTGTTGATAGGGTTTTCTTTTCTACTTACCCTTTTTTTTCCTTGATTGTAGTTATAATGTCCCTTGTGAGATTATTGTTGTGGAGGTTGAGAGTTGCTTGATGAACCATTGTTGTAAGTATTATACCAACAATCTTTTAAGTCCTCTTTTTTTTTGATTGTCCCCTTCATGTTGATGCTAGAATTTTGATAGTAAATAGGTTTTCCTTTACCTTTTCCTTTCCATTTTTATGTGAATAAAGTTCCTACTCATCTTCATCATCCTTATTATGCATATCTTCCTCTTGCTTGCAGTAGGTTTACCAATTTTCAAAACTAATTGTCGTATCAAATAAGTTTAGTGTTGTTACAAAAATGCGGTAAGAAGAAGGAGAGCTCTCAAGAAAATGGGAATGAGAGCTTCATCTCGTGACCACTTCTCCTGGGGCTAGAAGTGAATCCCTCAACTCGTAAGTCTTCTTAAGAAAGTTCCAATTTTTTCATTTTTCTTGAAATTCAAAGTGTATGTAATCGACTCTGCAAATTTAGTATGACATTATTTTTTTGGCCTTGTATAGCATGGTCAACTTATCCCATGATTATTTGGTTGTTTTTGCATCTCAAATGTGGGGTTTCACATCATCAGACACTCCAAATAAGATGATACATTTGGCCTTTTGATATACTTTATCAAACTATCATTTTTGTGTTGTATCGGTAGTTGATGTCGTCAGTACCATTCACAACAGGATAGATCTCTTCAAACTCAAGTTGTGTCTTGATTTTTGCCTTCTAGGAAGCATAGTTATTTCCTCTAAGTAGTTGTGAATCTGGAAGAAATAATTTTGGGGAATTGGTGCCCATTTTACATAAATCACTGATAGGGTTAGGTTCTTATTACTCTAGGTATAAGGTCTCCCAATCTATATACCGTCAGTCTGATATACCGAAACTTTCTATATACGCACCTTCTAATATACTTGGTGGTATGTGGAAGATTCTCTCCCTTTCTATATACGCAATGGTATGTGAAAGAGGTGGTAACATACATGGAATAATTTGATACGTGGTACCAAGATAGTACTTAAAAGGGGTCTATGCGATTATTGACACTAGCTCAAATAAATATCCTCATATGCATGCGTAACTTTAATATATACTCTGGATAATTTCTCTGTCCATATTTATGTCATGAAATCATTCATAGACGGATGGGATGGCTCATAGTGTGTGCACTTTGTGACCTTATTACTCTTCATTGATTAAAAGGTTCAATGCCCGGATGACGTTGTTGTAGCTATATTAGGCATTAAGTGTAGTAGTGGTCATAAAGGCTTTACCAGAAAGTGCTTCCCAAAGGCACCTTGTATATCTTGAATGCTGCAAATGAGATCTAGGATCTCGTGAATGTTTTTGAACCATTGTTTATTGTTTTTGAGTACAATATTCTACCGAGTTTTGAGCGATTACAAAGTTTTGGTTGACTATGGAAACTTGAAAATTAGTATAATATACTGAATCATACAATTACATTCAAAAATTTGGAAAAATTGAATGGCATGTAAAAAAATTGTTTTATGGGCCCTAGTGGTCTCGAGCCCAATATGACCCTCTATGCTAAAAATTGCAAAAAAAAAGCTAAAAATGCAATTTTTGAGTACACCTCCTTTAGCAAAAGTTTCTTGGAATGAAAAAATAAGAGGTCGAGGAGATTTTTTTCCCTAAAATAGGTTTTTCTCGCTAAAATTTTTAGGGATGGATTTAGTGATAACTAGTGGGTTGGAGGAGGTTTTCTGCTAAATTTCTTGCCTAATTTGGCGTTTCTACCAAATGTGCCAAATTTCAATTGTTTAAAAATTTGTGTTAGGGGTTGAGGTTGAACCCCAAACCTCTCTTCCCCAAGTCATTTTCAATTACCAACTAGGCACCTTGTGCGCTTGTGATATGAAATGAATGAAAATAACTTTATATTAAAAAACATGGAATAACATTTTTCTTTTAAATGACGTGGCACCTTTGGAAGAGACCATGTGGATTTGGTGGAAATTTAGGTTTTCCTCCTTAAAAAATGGATCTGAAACTCTTCCTTTTCTCTTTCCTTTGGTCATTACTATGTTGTTTATTCATGCCTTTGTTTTTCTTGTATTGTTATTTGCATCGATTTATTACCTCCATTTTTATTTGCTTTATCTGCTTTATATTGATCCTTATTTACGTTTGTGGATCTATTTCGATGGAATGCCTTTTTATTATGCATCGTGATTTGTTTGTGTGCGGGATTTTCTACATTTCCACCATTTGATGTGTTGGTGGTCATTGTTTTTCATGCCTTTTTTAGCTTTGTGCAAGTTATGCATTACTGAGTAGCATGAAAAGCGAGTAACTCGACACCAAGGCTTATTGGAGAAGGGTCGATTGTGCTTATTATGTATGCAGGTATCCACGCAAAGGTGTTTTCAGCCACTTAACCACTTGTTTTCAAAAATAAAACTCCATCTCCAACTTTAGAATCAAGAGAATTTTGTATTTTTTTAATAATGTTCACTGTTCTAAATAAAGCAATATTTAGAACAAACATTCCATGCCAATCAAATTCAATGGATAAACACATGCAATGATGTAATGACTCGGTGACTCACCGATCTATTCATTCCATAACTCGGTAAGCTACTAATCTATTTATGTTATCTTATGTATTGAATACATATTGTATACTTCATATACTTTGTCATCCTACCCTACACCGGGTATTGAGTGATCTGTTTAAAGAACATATCTGAATATATGTTACCAATATTCATCTGATATCATGTTGTTTTAAACTTGGTGACATAGGACAACGTAACCAATAGTTTGCGATACTTTGGCCAAAGATTTATAACATACTATGTATGTCACTATTCCTAGATGACATACTCATCATTTTGGAATACGTCCTTCACCTCACTCTTCTATTATCATGATTGGTCTTTATTGACTACCGTTAGTCCACTTGTTCCAAGTTTTACCCTAGCCCTAGATAGAAACATAACCTATTATAGGAAGATGCTCACAAAGGCTTAGGGTAGATGGGCATACTCATTTGACCTAAGTCATCTGAATGTGCAAACGTACCTTGAGCCTTTGGAAGCTAATTCCTATCCTAAATATGCTCCTATCCAGACCTAGAGAGAAACTAGGTTCAAGTCTGAGTTCAGATGTGTGTAGATCTAGATGATCAATGTGGAAGGGTGATGCCACATGTCAACTACAATGCATTGTATTCTCGAGAAGACCTAAGCCTTCTCAAAAGTACAGCCCTGTAGTTGGTGTGTGCCAACATCCTACAGAAACTACCTCATCGAGATGTACATACCCCAAGGAGATTGTTAATACATTATTAGTTTGGATTAAAACCTGATTACAACAACCCTGCCAAACCCTAATCCAATGCTCAATAAGTTCTTCCTAAATTTGCTTCATTTAGCCCACTAAGAACTTCATTATTTTCATAGTCGCTTTTAATAATTGATCACATAGTTAAAATCTATCAATTAACCATAACTATGTAACATTATAATATGTCTTATTTAAAAAGTACAATAACTTTTTAGAAAGTTCAACGCCAGAATATATCCAATATAAGGTAGACTTCATACAAAATGAAGTCTAATAAATTGTAGTCATACTTGTAACCTTTTTGGTTTATATTCCATTAAGAAAGAGAAAGAGTCTTTCTCTACATGTTACGTGTTAGGGTTTATCCTACCCAATGTCCACATTTTCTTAATGTATGTTCATCACACGTTACATTACTATGTTATATAGTTTAGATAATGAATATCATATTCTACAACTTAACAAGCTGCATCACAAGTAGGGAGATTGAACTAAATCCCTCTATCCAACTTATGAAAAGATAACCAATTAACATAAAAATAATATAAAGAATATCAACAAGATAGAATCCATCTCTTCCATACAAGTACAAAATAATTTACACAACCAATGCAAGTAAACTCTCAACTTTCAATTTATCTTATAACTTATACATTTACAAGACTTATGCATTTAGGTATACTGCATAACAACCATCTTCATTATAAAAGAATACTACATTTCCTTTTTCAATACAATCTCAAGAATGAATCATAATTCTTCACAAGGAATCAGATTTAATTTAGCCAATGCATCATATAAGTTTTTCCTTCTTTTATCACTTACAAAGTCCATCTGTAAAAATTGCTAGCACGGGTCAGTTCAATGAACTGAGCATGATAAGCACTAAGCCTTAAAATGAGGTGCATTCCAATAATTGTTCCATTAAAACAACTCTTCTTTAATGAGACAATTATTACATCATAAATATCAATATAAGTAATAGCAAATGGAAAAGAAGTACAGTTTAACCAATTGAATTTACTTCCAAGAGAAGAACAGAATATAATCCACTATATCTACCTTACAAAATTAAAGTTTAATTGATCCTATCAATTATCTTTAAGCAAACAACAAATCATATCATCTCATTGTTCCCAATTCTATCATAATAGAATACAACATTTATCTTTGCTTTAACCAAAAGAAGGGTTTAAAGCATGGTTCTCATTAGGATGATTCATCTAACTCCTAAGAAAAAGAAAAAGAAGAACCATTACAAACTATGCTCAAACACAAGACATCCAAAAAATTGAAACAGATTCATAACATGAATTAATGGTTTCATTTAAAGGACAACTACCTTAAATTTCAACATTTAAGATATTCATCAGAAATAGAATCCCATTTCAATCCAAGAAGGAATAGAGAATCAAATAGTCTACCTGCAAGTCTAAATCTACTTCCACATGTTAGAAGTTAACATTTAAAGATCAGAAACCAATGTTCACAAATCAAGGTAGACTTATACAAGAGTTAATCTCCACTCGAGTCCATCCAAGGAGGATCCATAAAAAGATAGAGTGCAAGAGACAAAACTTACTCATCACAAACCAAACAAAGCAAAGCCTTGTCAAACAAAAACGGTTGCCAAACAAGCTTACATTTTCAGTTCAATAAAACCAAATAATCTAATCTCTTCCTACATCATTTCTACAAATGATTTGAACAAGGAAGACCAAACAACTCATAAAGAAATCTCCATTTCATAAGAGAATCAAAATAGAAAAGTTCAACCAATGAACTTATCCCAATAATAGAAAGAAAGGGATCTTAATTAGAAAATGATCCAATCAATAATTCATTTTATTGTACTAACAAATGAATTTCCGCTTTTAATTCAAACATAGAAATTCATAAGCTAGTTCCCAGGAGAGAGAACAAAATCAACTCACAGTAAGAAGAAAGCACACTACCATTTTCCTTACAATTCTTTACCTTCAATAAACATGAGTTTCAATTCCAATCTCAGAATGAAATATGCATAACAGTCCTAAAAACAACATTTTGTTCCAAAGGAATCACATTCCTTTCTTTTAAAAAGATACAAGGTTTATTTACTATATCCAACAAGAAATAGAAAAACAAACTGATTAGTAAGCTAAACATGTTTAGAGTATCAACAAACTCAAAGACTGAAATCCCATTGTCAGGTTTCAATATTGCATTACAAAAGAGTAATTAGTTCTCGATTCAATAAGCACTAAATACAAAAACAATCTAAATATAGACAAAGTAATCCCATGATAACAATTCATAGCACTAAAGTAATAAACTCTTCTTTTAAACAAAACCCAGAGCTTATTTAAAAGATCGAAGACATGTGGGTTTCCAAAAAATAGAGGGGAAAAGAATACCCCGATAAAATGCCATTGCCATCTCAGAAAAGATGAAATAATTCTCAAAAAGGAATTACCAAATCCATTCATCAAACAAAGACATTTTCAGTTAAGATCTCAAGAGTTTACCCAACAACTCAAGCCAACTATTCTCCCAGTTTTCTTTGAGCAATAGTTCAACAAAAGAGTTATAAGTTTTAAATTTTAATACAAGTAAAACCCAACTCAAAATACCCGAACAGAGTGAACACATGAAGTCTCAACAAAATTTTAGAGCTACACAAGTCTCTAATCACAGGTTTAGGGAAACACGAAGTTCCCATTCCAGTTTATATTTTAAACAAGAAGTCCTAATACCAGCTCAAAATGAAACACGAGCTTCAACAAGAGTTTAGAACTATACAAGTAACAAAATATGAGTATGGTGTAAAACATGAACCTCCATTAATAGTCTATATTTTCACAAGAATAAAACATGGGTACAGAGCCACATACGGGCTTCAACAACAGTCCCGAGTTACCCAAGATTCCCAAACATAGGTCAGAGCATCAAGAACCTCCATCACCAGCTTTCATCAAACACAAAACCAAGAACAAGATCCAAACCAAATACAAGCTCGATTACAAGCTCAAGCAAAACACAAACTCCAACAAGATCAGATGGAACTCAAGGTTCCCATATAGTTCAAAATCCACATAATGCAATGAAGGTCAGTTCCAACACAACAACCTCGAATACAAATTTTAGAAATGGAAAGAAGAGCTACTAATACAAGCTTTAGCATGCATGTATCACTATTAAACTATCACAAATACAGTTTCAAAACCAACATTATTTTTCCATGGATTCATATCCAAGATAATAGAGATTATAAAACCCAGCAAACAAGTAACCAGATAAAACATGCAAGCCCAAAATCTCAAAAGAGTAGAATCGTTTTAATGAAACATTTAGAAGAAAGCAAGAGATCTTAAAGATTAGAGCCTATCATGCCTGATAGTGCTTTTGCTAAATCGAAGGAGACCTCAGCTGAGCTCACAACTTCTCCTCTTCTCCATGAAAGATCAAACAACCATATTATTTTTCCACATTGTCTCTTATACATCCCATGAACCAAAAATAGGTCTAAGACTTCAAAAATAGCCATTAAGTGTAGTTCAATCTACTGGTTTGAAAAACTAGAGAGCATGCAGAGAAAAAATCATGGAACATGCAAAGTGAAACAACCCCAGACAAACCCGCTTGCATGCCTTCCAAGACGGTTTGTGCATGAAAACCGAAAACAATAAGTTTCATTAATTCTAATTTTCCGCCTATCCTTCCTTGCCACCGCCTTCCAAGTCTGGTGATTGCCAAATCAAAATTAACATGAAATTCCATTTTAGTGATACTTCCACATAAGCCTCCGCCAAGTCACTAGCCCCTATGCCAAAACTGGCAAGTACCCTATGCATTAAAAACCTTATCAATAACATAAATTTCATAGGAACCATCACCCTTAATGCATGTGACCACCTAATTCCCCTTTCATACCCATTAGTTTAGGATAGATCAAATTGCTTAGGTTAGATCTTAGGTAGTTTATAATATATACCTTAGGATATAACCCTAACAACAAATTTCCACCATAGGTCTTAACACATAGCCTTAGGTAGTTTCCACATAGGTTAGATTAATTCACAACATAATAGTTTTAGGCATTAGGTTAGATCATCATAAAACCTTATAGTATTAGGTTCTAGGTTAATTTTAATAGCCTAGTAACCTTTCCATATCCTTTAGCACTAGAGCTTAGGTTAGGATGCCAATCAACCAACAAAGTAGAATAGGAAGCTTTAGGTTAGAATAAGAATTCTATTAAGTGACATAGCTTAGGTAGCAAATATTCTTACCTAGCTTAGGATTCCATAGGATAGTCCTTTTTAGGATCCCGAATCCTTCCTATGTCGTGAACAAAGGCTGTATTTTCATGTTCATCAAGTAATGTCTGCCATGATCGATCTCCAAGGACCCAAGCACAACATACAACTGAATGGAAATACGTTCACACAAAAATCAAAGAACTTGTAACAACAAAGTTCAGTCAATATGTCTCTTAATTCATGGAATGTCAATTTACCATTCGTTCAATAGAGTAGATTTAAAACATTCCTTGGATCACTGAAATTGATCCAAGGATGAGTTAGATTAATAGATAAGTTTACAACTCTTAAACCAGATTGCAACTCACCTACAAGAAGTGAAAAATGGATTCAAGGAAGCCATTCCAATTTAGTCAAAGGATCTTAAGAACAGAAATGATTTGTCCATATCAAGCATGATCTCCAACAATCAAAAGAACATATCTTTATAAGGAAAATCACATGTCAACACTTGAAATGCAAAGGAGGAAAATAACAACTGTCAAGGGTGTTACATGCTTCCCTCCTAAAAGAATCATCGTCGATGATTACCTCTTTTAACAATTTACACCAAGGACAATCAATTCATTCACTTCTCTTATCCTAAGTCAAATATACCAAAATCTTATAGTTCCAGAAATCAGCATTAAATAGTTGTTTATTCAAATCAAATAAATATCTGCCCAAAACTAGCATACTTATTATCATATAAAGATAAAATCATAAATTTTTATCAATCAACAGAATCAATTCTATTCAAATAGATATGGAAAAGTAGTTTTCATATCCTCTAGATTTTCCCAAGTTGCACTCTCTTCGTTAAACTGGTCCCACTAGACCTTACATTGACTTATTTCTCGATTTCTTAAATGCAACTGGTGAGTTTCAAGCACTCGTATGGGTTTAACCATGATTATTCATGGGTCTTGGACCTACAAGGAATTCCAATTTAACACATGTGATAAATCTGAAATGTATTTCTTAAGAAAAGAAATATGGAAAACATCATGCATTCATGACAAAGTAGGTGGTAATGCTAAACGATAAGCTATAGGGTTGATTACTTCAACTATTTCAAAAGGTCCCACATAACATGGTGATAACTTGGCAGCCTTGCCAAAAGTTATAGAACTCTTTTGGTTTAACCGAAGAAAAACCTTCTCACCAAGTTCAAATTTCTTGTCAACCCACTTTAAGTCAACATAACTCTTTTGCCTATTTGCTACTTCTTTCAAGCAGTTCACGAATCATTTTAACTTGTTGTTCCATTTCTATAAGGATTTTAGGTCCAATTACCTCTCTATCTTCTATGTTATCCCAACTAACAAGGGTTCTACATTTTCTTTCGTATAATGCCTCGAAAGGTGCCATCTTAAGAGAAGCATGATATGTATTATTGTATGCAAATTCAACTAATGGAAGATACTCTTCCCACTTATACTGTTGATCCATGCAATACATTCGTAACATATCTTCTAAAACTTGATTTACTCTTTTAGTCTACCCATCTATTTTTCGGATGATATGCAGAACTGAAATTTAGCTTAGTTCCTAGAGCTGCATTAAGTGTTTGCCAAAATCTTGATGTCATTCTAGGATCTCTATCTGAAATGATTAACTCAGGTACTCCATGTAATCTGAAAATTTCAGTGTACAAATCTTCTTGCCAAAATAGGAGAATCATCCTTCAGATTTCCAGCAATAAAATGTGCTACCTTTGTTAGTTTATCAACAACTACTAAGATAACATCATGCTTATTTCTCAACATAGGTAACCCTTGTACAAAATCCATGCTTATTACCTACCATTTGTACTTTAGGTATGCTATGAGGATACAACAAACTAGCTAGGTGCATATGTTCCCTTTAACACGTTGACATTCAAGGAAATGTGTCACAAAATCAATAACATCCTTTTTCATTCCTTTCCAAAAATATTGTTGTTTTATATTAGCAAGCATCTTAGTAATGTCAGGGTGTCCAGAAAAAGGTGAATTGTGAAATTCAGTTAACAATTTCTTTCTCAAATTATTAAGCAAAGGTACATAGACTCTATTTTCAAATCGTAAGATTCCTTCTTTATCAAAGCGAAAACCTTTATACCTTGAATCATTAGAATTTGTAGCAAGTGTTGCTTTTACTTGTTGAAAGTAAGAATCAGATTCCATAACACTTTTTACTTCATCCTTAAACTGGGTTCTAAGTGTTATTAAGAAGAAATGTGCTTCCTACGACTTAGAGCATCAACCACTCTATTTTATTTTCCTTTAATGTAACTTATGTCAAAATCATATTGAGACAAAAACTCTAACCACCTTCATTGTCTTGCATTTAGATTTGGCTGAGTAAAAATGTACTTCAGCCCAAGATGATCAGTTTTTAACTCAAATGGTTTCCCATGTAGATAATGCCTCCAAACTTAGAGTGTATGATCAATGGCAGTAATCTCTAAATCATGTGGAGAATAATTCAACTCATGTAACTTAAGTTTTCTACTTTGTATGCTATAACATGACCACTTTGTAACAAAATACCTCCTAGACCTTCACCGGATGCATCAGTTACCACCATAAAATCTCCATTAGGATCTGGTACTACAAGGATAGGTGTTGAAGTTAACTATTCCTTCAAGTTTTTAAATACAATTTCACATTTCTCACTCCAAATAAACTTTTTATCTTTCTTCTGTAAGGAAGTTATTGGTGCAACTATCTTAGAAAATTCTTTTACAAATTTCCTATAGTATCCAGCAAGTCCCATGAAGCTTCTAACTTCATGTACATTCTTTAGTGCAGGCCATTCCATTATAGCTATAATTTTAGAAGGATCTACAATAATTCCATCTTTACTAATTACATGACCCAAATAGTGCACTTTTGTGTCATAAAAGGAACATTTGGACAACTTACCAAACAACCGTCTCTTTCTCAAAATTTCCAAAACTATTTTCAAATGCTCATGATGCTCCTCAATGCTTTTAGAATATATGAGAATTTCATCCAAGAATATGAGTAAAATTTTTCCAAGTATTCTTAAAAGATATTATTCATTAAATTCATAAATGCCGCAGTGCATTAGTTAATCGAAAAGGTAAAACGGTAAACTCATAATGTCCATACCTTGTTCTAAAATCTTTTTATGAATATCCTCATCCTTAATTCATAGTTGATGATATCCAAATAGAAGATATATCTTGGAATATACCGTTGTTCCATGCATCTGATCAAGTAAATCATCAATCCTAGGGAGTGGATATCTATTATTGATTGTTGCCTTATTTAACATTCTTTAATCAATGCACAATCTAAGTTTTCCATCTTTCTTTTTCACAAAAATTATGGGTACTCCCAAGGTGAAAAACTTGGTCTAATCAAACCCTTAGACAAAATTTCTTGCAATTGAGCCTTAAGCTCTACTAATTCTATAGTATTAATTCAATAAGGTGCCTTAGAAATAGGTTCAATACCTAGTTTGATTTCAATCATGAAGTCAAACTCTCTTTTGGGTGGTAGACCTGGAAATTCTTCTAGAAATACATCACTTAAGTCTTGTAACAACAATTATCGTTCAATAATATCACTGCTTTCTTCTATTAAGTCAATAATTTTTACTACATATAAGGTACATCTTTTATTTTTGGCCTTTTTAAGTTGCATAGCTAACAGTTTTCTAACAGAAATCTCACGTTTCACACCTGAATCTCTGTTGTTTTCTACAAGTCATCTAAACAACTAACGTGTTTTTCAAAATAGTCCACTTTAGCCTTATGTTATGCTAACCAATTAACACCTATGATTACATCATAAGACCCTAAAGGTGTAACATAAATATCAACCTCTATGGAAAATTTAGGTAAATCAAGGACTGCTCCAAAAAGACACATACTAACCATATGAACAACATTATTACCATACTATACATTCCATGTTTTATCCATGTTTCTAGCTTTTCTTTTTAATTTTGATGCTAATTTAATAGAAATAAAACATTAAGTAGCTCCAATATCAAAAATAATAATTATTGGTAAACCAAATTACTTACCCGGAACTTCTATGGGTGTGGCCTACTTGTCATCTCTTATGCGGCATGTATCTTGTGTTGCTGATTGCGATCATCCTTCTTCAAAAGGACACTAATTTACGTAATGATATTTTCCACAGTCATAACAGCCTCTTATAGGTCCCTTCCTAGGCTCGGTTTTAGTTCCATCCTTAGAGTTATCGTTTCGACCCCAGAGGACTTATGTCATTATTATTGTTCGTGGTAAAGTTGTTCTGTGTATTACCAACAAACTTGTTTGTTACTTCTTTCCTATTTGCATCAGATGAAAACTTACTTTTCATTCTGAATTTCTTCCATGGTCCTTTCTTGGGTGCAAGAGAGGATGAAGAGGAGTTGGGATTCTTCTTCCTTACTTCCTCCTTGTGAGCAGAAATTGCCTTTAATTTTTGTTCCTACCTTATGGCTTTTCAACAACCCCTTCCATTGTGGTTGGGTTATGAACATCCACCTCTCCTCCTATAATGGGATTTAATCCCATGATGAATTTATGTATCCTGAAATTCTCATCAGTTTGGTATTGAGGCACATACTTAAGGAGTTTTGTAAATCACTCCCAAAACTCAGTTACAATTAGATTTCCTTGAGCTAAGTTCTGAAATTTAGTCATTTTTTGATCATAGTAAAGTTGTGGCAGCCATCGTTGCCTAAAGTAACTCTTAAATTTGTCCCATGTGATATTAGATTCATCAATGTTCAACTCATCCTTGTGGTTGTCCCACCACGAAGATGCTTCGTGTGAAATTTGATATGTTCCCCATATCGCCTTTGTTTCTTCTGAGAAATTTCTTATTGCAAATTATTTCTCCATTTCACTTAGCCAGTTCTTAGCCCCATCTCCTAGTGTGGTGCCATCAAACTTGGGTGGAATTATCATTTTTATGTCATTAGTGAGTTCTTATGCTATCCTATCCTTTTTGTTCGTAGGTTGAATAGGTATGTTAACATTGTTATTATCAACACCCACATTGGCGTTGTCCCCTGGAGGTGGCTAATTATTGTTATCAACTTATTCTTCCTTCTCATTACCCATTACTTGTTGTTCCAAAGCATAGCCAAATGATCTCTTGTGTCCCACAGGTAGAATATATCTCATTGTGTTTTACGGGAAGTTGCCACTCCTTCCTCAGGTGGAGGGTTATTTGCAATGTTTCCTCTTTTTCTCACCATTTTTGTTACAAGAAAATTTAAGTTTCATCATATTGTGGACACAATAGGTCCAAGAGAGCTGGAACCTTCAGCTCTGATACCAAGATGTAACATTCCCATTTTAAGTCTTTAGAATCAAGAGAAAAAAATTTTTTTTTTTTAATAATGTTCACTGTTCTAAATAAAGCAATATTTAGAACAAACATTCCATGCCAATCAAATTCAATGGATAAACACATGCAGCTGTAATGACTCGGTGACTCACCGATCTATTCATTCCATAACTTGATAAGCTACCGATCTATTTATGTTATCTTATGTATTGAATACATATTATATACTTTGTATACTTTGTCATCCTACCCTACACCAGTACTAAGTGATCTGTTTAAAGAACATATCTGAATATTTGTTACCAATATTCATCTGATATCATGTTGTTTTAAATTTGGTGACATAGGACAATGCAACCTAGTAGTTTGCGATACTTTGGCCAAAGATTTATAACATATTGTGTATGTCACTATTCCTAGACGACATACTCATCATTTTGGAATACGTCCTTCACCTCACTCTTCTATTATCATGATTGGTCTTTACTAACTACCATCAGTCCACTTGTTCCAGGTTTTACCCTAGCCCTAGATAGAAACATAACCTATTATAGGAAGACACTCACAAAGGCTTAGGGTAGATGGGCATACTCGTTTGACCTAAGTCATCCGAATGTGTAAATGTACCCTACCTTTGGAAGATAATTCATATCCTAAATATGCTCCTATCCATACCTACAGAGAAACTAGGTTCAAGTATGAGTTCCAGATGTGTGTAGATCTAGATGATCAATGTGGAAGGGTGATGCCACATGTCAACTACAATGCTTTATTCTCGAGAAGACCCAAGCCTTCTCAAAAGGACAGCCCCATGTAGTTGGCAAACATCCTACATAAACTTCCTCATCGAGATGTACATACCCACAAGGTGATTGTTAATACATTATTAGTTTGGATTAAAACATGATTACAACAACCTTGCTAAACCCTAATCCAATGCTCAATAATTTCTTCTTAAATTTGCTTCATTTATCCCACTAAGAACTTTGTTATTTTCATAGTCGCTTTTAGTAATTGATCACATAGTTAAGTCATTCAATTAACCATAATCGTGCAACGTTATAATATGTCTTATTTAAAAATACAATAACTTTTTAGAAAGTTCAACACCAGAGTGTATCCAATATAAGGTAGACTTCATAAAAATGAATTCTAATAAATTGTAGTCATACTTGCAAACCTTTTTGGTTTATATTCCATTAAGAAAGAGAAAGAGTCTTTCTCTAGATGTTATGTGTTAGGGTTTATCCTATCTAATGTCCACATTTTCTTAATGTATGTTCATCACATGTTACATTACTATGTTATATAGATTAGATAATGAATATCATATTCATGCAACTTAACAAGCTACATCAAAAGTAGGGAGATTGAACTAAAACCCTCTATCCAACTTATGAAAAGATAACTAATTAACATAAAATAATATAAAGAATATCTACAAGATAGAATCGATCTCTTCCATACAAGCACAAAATAATTTACACAACCAATGCAGGTAAACTCTCAACTTTCAATTTATCTTATAACTTATACATTTACAATACTTATGCATTTAGGTATACTGCATAACAACCATCTTCATTATAAAAGAATACTACATTTCTTTTTCAATACAATCTCAAGAATGAATCAGAATTCTTCACAAGGAATCATATTTAATTCAGCCAATGCATCATATAAGTTTTTCCTTCTTTTATCACTTACAAATTCCATCTGCAAAAATTGCTAGCATGGGTCAGTTCAATGAACTGAGCATGATAAGCACTAAGCCTTAAAATGAGGTGCATTCCAATAATTGTTCCATTAAAACAACTCTGCTTTAATGAGACAATTATTACATCATAAATATCAATATAAGTAATAGCAAATGGAAAAGAAGTACATTTAACCAATTGAATTTACTTCCAAGAGAAGAACGGAATATAATCCACTATATCTGCCTTACAAAATTAAAGTTTAATTTATCCTATCAATTATCTTTTAGAAAAAAACAAATCATATCATCTCATTGTTCCCAATTATATCATAATAGAATACAACATTTATCTTTGCTTTTACCAAAAGAAGGGTTTAAATCATGGTTCTCATTAGGATGAGTCATCTAAATCCTAAGCAAAAGAAAAAGAAAACCATTACAAACTATGCTCAAACACAAGACATCTGAAAAACTGAAACAAATTCATAACATGAATTAACGGTTTCATTTAAAGGAAAAATGCCTTAAATTTCAACATTTAAGATATACATCATAACAAAATCCCATTTCAATCTAAGAAGGAATGGAGAATCAAACAGTCTACCTGCAAATCTAAATCTACTTCCACATGTTAGAAGTTAACATTTAAAGATCAGAAACCAGTGTTCACAAATCAAGGTAGACTTATACAGAGATAATCTCCACTCGAGTCCATCTAAGGAGGATCCATAAAAAGATAGAGTGCAAGAGACAAAACTTACTCATAACAAACCAAACAAAGCAAGGCCTTGTCAAACAAACAATATGCCAAACAAGCTTATATTTTTAGTTCAATAGAACCGAATAATCTAATCTCTTCCTACATCATTTCTACAAATGATTTGAACAAGGAAGACCAAACAACTCATAAAGAAATGTCCATTTCATAAGAGAATCAAAAATGAAAAGTTCAGCCAATGAGATTATCCCAGTAATAGAAAGAAAGGGATCTTAATTAGAAAATGATCCAATCAATAATTCATTTTATTGTACTAACAAATGAATTTCCACTTTTAATTCAAACATAGAAATTCATAAGCTAGTTCCCAGGAGAGAGAACAAAATCAACTCAGAGTAAGAAGAAATCACATTTCCATTTTCCTTACAATTCTTTACCTTCAATAAACATGAGTTTCAATTCCAATCTCAAAATGAAATACGCATAATAGTCCTAAAAACAACATTTTGTTCCAAAGGAATCACATTCCTTTCTTTTAAAAAGATACAAGGTTTATTTACTATATCCAACAAGAAATAGAAAAACAAATCGATCAATAAGCTAAACATGTTCAGAGTATCAATGAACTCAAAGACTAAAATCCCATTGTCAGGTTTCAATATTGCTTTACAAAAGATTAATTAGTTCTCGATTCAATAAGAACTAAATAAAAAACAATATGAACATAGAAAAAGTAATGCCACGATAAAAATTCATATCACTAAGTAATAGACTCTTCTTTTAAACAAAACCCAGAGCTTATTTTAAAATATGTAAAGATGTGGGATTCCACAAAAAGATGGGAAAATAATACCCCGATAGAATGTCATTGCCATCTCGAGAAAATATGAAATAGTTCTAAAAAAGGAATTACCAAATCCATTCATCAAACAAAGGCGTTTTCATTTAAGATCTCAAGAGTTTACCCAAAAACTCATCCAACTATTCTCCTAGTTTTCTTTGAGCAATAGTTCAATAAAAGATTTATAAGTTTTAAGCTTTTAATACAAGTAAAAACCATCTCAAAATACTCAAACAGAGTCAAACATGAAGTCTCAACAAAAGTTCAGAGCTACACAATTCTCTAATCACAGCTTTAGGGTAACATGAAGTTCCCATTCTAGCTTATATTTTTAGACAAGAAGTCCTAATACCATCTCAAAATGAAACACGAGCTTCATCAAGAGTTTAAAACTATACAATTTTAAAAATATGAGTACGGTGTAAAACATGAACCTCCATTAACAGTCCATATTTTCACAAGAATAAAATATGGGTATAGAGCCACATACGGGCTTCAACAACATACAAGCTTCAACAATAGTCCCGAGTTACCCAAGATTCCCAAACACAGGTCAGAGCATCAAGAACCTCCATCACCAACTTTCATCAAACACGAAACCAAAAACAAGATCCAAACCAAATACAAGCTTGATTACAAGCTCAAGAAAAACACAAACTCCAACAAGATCAGACGGAACTCAAGGTTCCCATATAGTTTAGAATCCACATAATGCAACGAAGGTCAGTTCCAACACAATAACCTCAAATACAAATTTCAGAAATGGAAAGAAAAGCTACTAATACAAGCTTCGCATGCATGTATCACTATTAAACTATCACAAAGACAGTTTCAAAACCAATGTTATTTTTGCCATGGATTCATATCCAAGATAACAAAGATTATAAAACCCAGCAAACAAGTAACCAGATAAAACATGCAAGCCCAAAATCTCAAAAGAGCATAATTGTTTTAATGAAACATTTAGAAGAAAGAAAGAGATCTTAAAGATTAGAGCCTATCATGCCGATAGTGCTTCTACTAAATGGAAGGAGACCTCCAGCCCAAGCACACAACTTCTTTTCTTCTCCATGAAAGATCAAACAACCATATTCTTTTTCGACATTATCTCTTATACATCCCACGAACCAAAAATAGGTCTAAGACTTCAAAAATAGCCATTAATGCAGTTCATTCTCGCTGGTTCAAAAAACCGAGAGAGAGAGCAAAAATTGGAACATGCAAGGTGAAACAACCCCGCAGACAAACCCTCTTGTATGCCTTCCAAGATAGTTTGTGAATGAAAACTGAAAACAATAAGTTTCATTAATTCCAATTTTTCCCGCCTATCCTTCCTTACCACTTCCTTCAAAGTCTAGCAATTGCCAAATCAAAATTAACTTGAAATTCCATTTTAGTGATACTTATGCATAAGCCTCTGCCAAGTCACTATCCCCTGCCAAAACTAGCAATACGCTATGCATTAAAAACCTTATCACTAACATAAATGTCATAGGAACCTTTTCCCTTAATGCATGCGACCACCTAACTCCCCTTTCATACCCATTAGTGTAGGATAGATCAAATTGTTTAGGTTAGACCTCGGTAGTTTATAATACATACCTTAGGATATAAACCTAACAACAAATTTCCACCATAGGTCCTAACACATAGCCTTAGGTAGTTTCCACATAGGTTAGATTAGATCACAACATAATAGTTTTAGGCATTAGGTTAGATCATCATAAAACCTTATAGTATTAGGTTCTAGGTTAATTTTAATAGCCTAGTAACCTTTCGATATCCTTTAGCACAGAGCTTAGGTTAGG
Source organism: Taxus wallichiana var. yunnanensis (assembly GCA_018340775.1). NCBI lineage: Eukaryota > Viridiplantae > Streptophyta > Pinopsida > Cupressales > Taxaceae > Taxus > Taxus wallichiana. The sequence continues at coordinate 134,835,425 of CM031243.1, forward strand.
ATGCCAATCAACCAACAAAGTAGAATAGGAAGATTTAGGTTAGAATAAGAATTATATTAAGTGACATAGCTTAGGTAGAAAATATTTTTACCTAGCTTCGGATTCTGTAGGATAGTCCTTTTAGGATCTTGAATCCTTTCTATGCCGTGAACAGGTTGTATTATCATGTTCATCAGTTATGTCTTGCCATGATCAATCTCCAAGGACCCAATCACAACATACAAATGAATAGAAATACATTCACACAAAAATCAAAGAACTTGTAAAACAAATTTCATTTAATGTGTCTCTTAATTCATGGAATGTCAGTTTAACATTCGTTTAACAGAGTAGATTTAAAACATTCATTGGATCATGAGTTGGATTAATAGATAAGTTTACAACTCTTAAACCAGATTGCAACTCACCTACAAGAAGTGAAAAATGTATTCAAGGAATCCATTCCAATTCAGCCAAAGGATCTTAAGAATAGAAAATATTTTTCCATATCAAGCATGATCTCCAAAAATCAAAAGAACATATCTTTATAAGGAAAATCACATGTCAACACTTGAAATGGAAAGGAGGAAAATAACAACTGTCAAGGGTGTTACATAACTTGCTTAGGATATGAAATGGTCTTGGTCTTTGTGTGCAGATCCATCTAGATGGCTTGGTTAAAAATGCATATGATCCTCTAATTAATGATATGCCAAGCTTGTGGCTCAGTCGAGTAGTCTACAATATGTAAAACTCAAATCAATGAATGGCTCATCCAAGATCTCGGTCAAGAGTTGTTGAGGGATTGGTGATCAGTCTCACTATAGAACAACGACACAGTCCTCCAAATTCAATAGTATAGATAATTTTATCTCGTAACTAAATAGTTTAGAGATAAAACCCACGATGCGGAAAAATGATTTTTTTAATTTCTTGTACATGTAATATCTCTAGAAATATTTTTTCTTAGTACAAAGAGCACCAAGGAAAAAAATTGATTTCCGTTTACCTAGAGATCACACAGGAGGTTGTGAGATCGCAGGGGAGTTACGGGAAGCTACATGAGGCAAAACTGCGGCTCTCGATGAAGTAACTTTCTTCTCCAAAACTTTTCCTTCCTCTGCACCCTTTCTCCAACCTTGTCAAGAGCTTCAACCAGATATGGTGTTAAATGTAATATGAGCAATAGGGGTGGAATCGATAAAATTTGTTAATATCTAATCAACCAACTTAAATTTTTACGAGCTACAATATTTATAGGTATTGTATAACTAAATACACATAAGAAAATAAGTTGCATAGGTGGAACAATATCCCTATTTACATAAGCTTCCAAAATATCATACGGGAAGCAATAACCAATTAAATACAAACAAGAATAGTTGCCACAAATAAAAATATTAAAATAATGTTGTTATTAAATACATAACCAAGTAAATATCCTAATATAATGCATAATTAAGCTAACAATTTTTGACACTTACCCCGGTGAGGTTTCTCTATTGATGAATAAGCATACGCATTGATGAAGAAAATACAAAGGAAAATGTGAAAAATATAAACTCAAAAATTGATCAATAGGGATCCAAAAGGACTTTACTTCATTAGATTAGTCAAAATGAAGAGGGAAAATAAATACACGGAGGTTCTGTCTTTATAGTAACAAGACCGCCGATCTATGCATAGTAGTGCTTATAGAACCTCCGTCCAACTAGGGTGACACGGTCCTAAAACCGTCGGTCCGCATTGGGTGGTGGTCTGGCTCTTTCGGATAGAAAATAAAAACATGAAACGAACAACCTCAAAATTTGAAAGGTTGATTTTGTCTCTTCTCCTCCATGACATTTTCCATTCTCCAGGCATGGGAGGACATGAGAAAGGCTATAAATACATGTTTGTAGAAGAGAATAAGATCATTGAAGCATGAAAGAAAGTGAGAAAGAAGTTCTTAGTGTTGGAATTGTGTTTTGTAGAAGAAAGGAGTGTTAAAAGAAAGAAAGAAAGTAACTGGAAGGAAGTACTAGATATTATCTACTTCTCTTTCATACTTATTGTAGTTTCTATACTTACTGTTTAAATTGGCTAATAAAAGAGGGAAGAAAGAGAAATTTCCCTTCTCAATTGGTTTTCCTCATTTGGAGGTTTCAGGATAAAACTTGTTAGTTTTTGTGAGTTTATATTCTTTCCTTACATATAATTGTTGATTCTAAGCACAAGTAAAATTCATTCACTAGCTATCTCTATCATTTTCTAATAGAAAGTAGAACAACAACGTTTAATTTGTGATTTTGTGGATAATTCTGAAAATTTGAAGAGTTTACTGAGATCATTTTGGCATCGAGCTAACAATTATCCGGATTGTGGTATTCATTCTTGGATTTTTATGACAATGATGAGATCTAAAGGTGAAGAGTATTTACCTTGTGATCTATAAATTTCTACAAGGAAGTGGAAACAGAGAATTCGGGGACAAATGGAGGAAGATAACTTAGTCTGTAGAATTGAGATGTGGGAGACCATGATGGATAGGATGTTTAGAAGGAAAGAAGAACTTGTAGATTTGTAAAAGACAACTTCTTTCAAGAAAGACTCCATGGACTCAATGGTTCGAGGCTTAGCTGAAAAGTTTGGCATAGGGAGGAGCCACCATGAGTAAGATTCTGGGGAAGAGCATGAAGAAGAGACTTCAAATGCAAGAGAAAATGTAAAATCTGATCATACTCCTTTTAAGGTTGAGATTAAAAGATTTGAAGGACAATTCGATGCAGAGTTTCTTGATAAATGGTTAAAATAGTTAGAAGTTTGCTTTAGTGTCCATAATGTCACTTAGGCATAGAGGATCACCTTTGCACATCTCAAAATGGAGGGACATGCTCTTTTTTTGTGAGAAAACCATCTAACCACTTGTGAAAATAAGAAGCATCCTATTATGAAATATTGGCAAGAATTTAAAGAATTACTTAGAGCTAACTTCTTTCCTATTGGCCACAAGACTGACCAAATGATTAAATGGTAGTATTTTAGACAAGGTAGTGGTTAAAGTATGCAAGACTATACTACGGATTTTTGGAGGTAGGCCATGTTTCTAAACATGGACTTGGAGGATGAGGATATTCTAAGTATTTGGGAGGACTTCACACTCACCTTCGAAGAAAATTTATCTCCACAAATCCTAAAGATATCAATGAGGCGTGTGTAGACATACTACATAGATGATGAAAAGAAGAAAGGAGAAGCAAATCCAAGGGAAAAGTACTTGACAAATCAAAGTAGAAAAACAAGTATGGGAAAACAAGTAACAAGGGTAAGTGGAAAGGGAAAGGTAAACAAGTTGTCACTACTTTAAATACTTGTAAATATTCCAAGAATTTTGCAAGAACTATTATATCAATGGTCGATACGACGCTACATGTTGGAAGTTACATCCGGAGTTACATCGAAGAACCAAACCAAGGACTCAAAGAATTCCATGACAACTATAAAAATAGAAGGGGAGGTGGAAATAAAATATGAATATGATCTAGATGAAAGGCTTGGATGCACGTCCACCAACATGGACAACTAAGAAGAAGATATGAGTAGACTATTCTAGATCAAAATCCAGATCAAGAGAACTAGGGTAAATGCTTTGTTTGATACCGGTTCTCAGTCTAACTTGATTTCTGAAGTAGTTGTAAATAAGCTTGGTCTTGAGACTTATGAGAATCCACACCCTTATCCTTTGGGTTGGGTGAAGAAGGGTGTTGAAATTCAGGTAACAAGAAGATGTAAGGTCAATTTTGGGATAAATTCCTAGTATATTGATGTTTTGGAAGCTGACATTATTCCACTTGATGCTTTTGATGTTGTATTCGGGAGTCCTTACTTTTATATTAGGGATGCTATATTTATGAGAAGGGAAAACCTGTACAAATGGTTCAAGGATGTGATCAGCTACAACATCTAGGCACACCAGCGTAAGACACAGGTTACTATGATGAGTCCTAACCAAGTAAAATGACTTATTCAGGAAAATCATAATCAATTTTGTTTACTTTTATTAAAGGATAAACAAGATGGGGTAGAAGTTTTAGAGATTTATAAGTAGGGAAAGTATGATTTTGATAGTATTTTTCAGTCTTTTCAAGAAGTATTTCAAGCTCCCAGTGGGTTACCACAAAAATGAGAAGTAGAGCATGAAATTTAGCTATTGCCAGAGTCCCCTCTACCAAACATTGGGTTGTATAGGCAATCCTTTCTTGAGAGTATTGAAGTAAAGAAACAACTCCAAGAACTACTAGACCAAGGGGTGATACATCCAAGCACCTCACCATGTGGTTCACCTATTTTGATGGTGCCAAAGAAGGATGCTTCTTGGAGAATGTGCATCGACTACCACACTTTAAACAAGATCACCATTAAGAACATATATCCACTTCCCCACATAGATGATCTCTTGGACCAGCTTTAGCATGCCAAGTTCTTCATGAAGTTGGATCTCAAGTCAGGTTATCACCAAGTCAGAATGAAGGAGGAGGATATATGAAAGACTACCTTCAAGACAAAACAAGGTTTGTATGAATGGTTAGTACTTCCTTTTGGGTTATGCAATGCACCCGCTACATTTATGAGATTGATGAATGATGTATTGTGGGATTTCATAGATTCATGTGTCATTTTATATCTATATGATATCTTGATTTTTAGTGCCACATGGGAAGAACATATAACTCATTTACAACAAGTCTTGCAAGTTCTCAGGGAGAAACAACTACTTTTTAATATGAATAAATGTGAATTTTCCAAACAGTCACTTGTCTATCTTGGGCACATGGTTGGAGGAGGAGAGCTATGAGTGGATCCAAAGAAGGTGGAAGCCATCACTAATTGGCCAATACCAACAGGATCCATAGAGACTAGGAGTTTTGTGGGAGCATTACAGTGCATGTAGAAGTTCATTTTGGGCTTCTCTGTGACTACAGCACCTCTACACACAATGGCCACAAAGAGTAAGGGTTTTGACTAGGGTAAGGAACAAGACAAATCCTTTGAGTTATTGAAATAAAATATTAGTCATGCTCTAGTACTTTCTCTTCCTAATTTGTAGCAGCCTTTGAAGTAGAGACAGATGCCAGTGATTACGCTATGGGCACAGTGTTTCTTCAAGAAGGTAAACCCATATGCTATCATTCTAAAACTTTCACTTCAGTAGTTAAAGGATATTCATTATATGATAAGAAAATGTATGGACTAGTTCAAGTAATTAAAAATGGAAGCATTATTTGTTAGGTAAAGAAACTATTGTGCACACTAACCAAAAACCTCTCTAGTATTTACAAGCACAGTCTAAATTGCAACAAGCAAGGCACTACAAATGGATGGGGTTCCTTCAATAGTTCCATCTGGTGATCAAATACAAGAAGGGTAGTACAAATTTGGTGGCAGACATGTTGTATAGGCTTCCCACATAAGAGAAGTTTTCCTGTTTGTATATTATCTCTCAGATCAAGCCCTTCATGAAGGAAGCTTACAGAGAGGCATATGCCCAGGATAGAGACTTTGGGGTGGAATTTTAGGAGTTGCATAGTCCTAAGGGAATAAAAAGATATGGATTGAAGATTGTTATCTCAAGGACGGGATGCTCTATCGATGGGGGAAGCTTTGCGTGCCTAAAGAAGAAAGACTTCTATTAATGAGGGAAGCACATACCTTAAAAGTAGTGGGAAATTTCAGTGTTGGTAAGACCGTAGCCCACTTGCAAAGGTATGTGTATTGACTCAATATGCAAGAAGAAGTATCAAAATTTATACGTGGATGTAAACTTTGTTGTAACAACAAGCCTAAGACTAGGAAGAAGGGTTTGTATATTCCTTTTCCAGACCTACTCATCCATGGTAGGAAATTTCTATGGATTTTGTAGGAGGATTACCTATGTCTAAACATGGCCATGACTATCTCTATGTTGTTGTTGATAGATTGAGTAAGATGTGTATTCTCATCACATGTAAAAAGATAATAAAAGGACATGAGGAAACAAATATTTTCTTTTCTAATGCATGGGTGCATTTTTGGTTTTCCAAAGTCTATTGTTTCGATGAGGATTCCAGGTTCTTTGGAACTTTTGGACTACTTTGTGGGAAAATATGGATACCATGTTACAGAGGAGCAGATATTTCTATCCACATATAGATGGATAGATTGAGGTGGTGAATAGGACTTTGGTACAGTTGATCAGAGGGTATAACAATAAATACCCAAGGACTTGGGATGATTCCTTATCCTACATTAAACATTTATATAACTAGGAAGTACACACATCCACTATGAAGTCACCGTTTGAAGCATGCTTGGGATATCTACCTATAAATCTACTAGACATAGCATTTGGGTAGTAGGATGAGGAGGAGACATGAGACATAGAGGTGACTAGAGAAAACAAATTCATTGAGAGGATCTGGCAATTCCATATCAAAGTCAAATAACAACTAGAGAAATCTCAAGACAAGTACAAAGCTAGGCACGATAAGCATAGGAGGGAACATAAGCTTCATATTGGAGATAGAGTTTGGATTTACTTGAGAAAGGAGAGACTAAAGGGTTAAGCACGAAGCTCAAACTCGTACGATATGGGCCCTTCACCATATTGGAGCAGGTTGGAGAAAATTCCTTTTGACTTGATTTACCATCATTTATGAGGATGTACTCTGTAGTAAACTATGAGAACTTTCACCTATATGAGCCATCCATGCTAGATGAAGATGAAGGACTAAAATTTCTACCTTCCATTGATAATTATGTCTTGGACTCATGAGGTGAATTGGAGGAGAATGTAGTTATGCAAAGTAGAAGGTCATAGAGACTAGGAGAGTTCCGTAGGAGTCTTGGTAGATTGGACCGAAAGGAAAGACAACAAGGTAGGACCGGTGGTACTTGAAGGATCAAGTGAGGGAATTATTTCTCATCTACTCCCCCACGATATTTTTGGAACCAAAATACTCCTAAGTAGGGGAGGTGTGATCCATAAGGATCCAAAATGACTCTAATTCATCATATTAGTCAACATGAAGAGGGAAAAATAAATACACAAAGGTTTTGTCTTTATAGTAATAGGACCTCTGCTCGTGTAGAGTGGCGGTTATAGAACCACTTCCCAATAAGGGTGGTGGTCCTAAGACCATCGGCCCGCATTGGGTGGTGTTCTGGCTCTTTTAGAAAAAATAAAAACATAAAACAAATAGCCTCAGAATATGAAAGGTTATTTGTCTCTTCTCCTCCATGACCTTTCCCATTCTCCAGTGCATGGGAGGACATGAAAAAGGCTATAAATACATGTTTTTAGAAGATAATAAGATCATCTAAGCCTGAAAGTAAGTGATCAAGAAGTTCTTAGTGATGGAATTGTGTTTTGTAGAAGAAAGGAGTGTTGAACAAAGCAAGCAAGTAATTGGGAGGAAGTGTGAGATATTATCTACTTCTCTTTCATACTTATTGTAATTTCTGAACTTATTGTTTGAATTGGCCAGTAAAAGTGGGAAGAAAGAGCAATTTCCCTTCCTAACTGGTTTTTCCTCCTCTGGAAGTTTCTAGGATAAAACTTGGTAGTGTTTTTGAGTTTATATTATTTCCTTTCCTACAATTGTTGATTCTAAGCACAAGAAAAATTCATTCACTAGCTATCTCTGTCATTTTCTAATATAAAGTAGAACAACAATGTTTAATTTTTTATTTTATGGATCATTCAAAATTTGAAGAGTTTATAGATCAAAACTATCTACTTATAGTGATATGTAACTGACAAATCCAACCACCAATTTCATTGGCATGAATTTAAGAGGGAACACATATGATTTTACATTGCTTTACATTAAATGGATAATTAATGGCTGACAACATTTACATGCTCTAAAAGGAGCACATATTTCGAATGGTGCATGTAATTTTAAATGGAAAATTTTACATAGCTTGTTTTAATGGCTAATTAATGTTGAGGCAAGTGTAACATTAATTAGCATTTTTCCTTACAAAATGGTTATCATTAATACTGCATTTGGTATTGTAAATAATTAATGTAATAATTTAATATTATAATATTTTTACTATAAATAAAATCCCTTATATAATTAATGTAAAATAAAGCCCTTATTTCTTGTGCTTGTACTTCGACATGCAACTCTTGACACTCATTTAGACATTTTTGTTGATTTTAGCCCTGAAATACTTTTTAAACATCGTAATAGATGTCAAATGTGAATTGGATATTTAATATTTAACTATCAATTATTAATATAGATTTTTATAAAAATTTACATCAATATATATTAAAAATAATGAAATTTATATAGAATAATTGGTATAAATAAACATTGTTTTGTATTTTTGAAGGGCAGTGTTGAAAAATTACCATTACCCAAATTTTTTTTGACAGGTTTAGTTATCACACTTAGCTATATGAATCAAGACTCATAATTAGAGGTGTGAATGAAGACTTGCACTTAGAAGTGTGAGTCAATACTCGCACTTAGAAGTGTGAGTACTTGCACTTAAAGAGTAATTCGAGAGATGTGTAACTCAAGGCTCATACTTAGATGTGCAGACCAATCACACTTGTAAGTGCAATCACTTGCACTTATACACTACTTACAAAATTTATAAATGACAATTCTATATTTTTTTAACTATGATTAATATATACGAATAATTTTTTTATATAAATGTATATAAATATTGATGGTCACCTTTTAAACATGTGAGTCACATGTGTCAGTTCTATAAAATATTTTAAAGTATGTTATGCCTAAAATCTTGAAAAAATTCTAAACAAACATCAAATTTAACACCATTCAAGGATGTTTAGGGAAGGGATTTTCAACGTCAATTTTTATTGATTTGAATAAGGTATGCATGAATAGTCATATATGTATGATGATATTAAGATTGATATGTGACATAAATGACAACAATAACTTACACATTATCTTGAAGTTAGTGGTCACTTGGATTATGTAAGTTAGTGGTCGCTTGGATTATGTAATTTTGCAACCACTTGGCTTATGTAAGTTAGAAAATGCTTAGCATATGTAAGTTAGCAGCTGCGTAAGTGGGATACCATCATGCTTATATGGGGGAATCAAATAATAACAAAATACAAATCCTAAAATAGCGAAACTGAAATCTAAAATCGAGATTTAGTAATTGGATTCTAATAGTGGTGAAAGTGGAATCCAATAATAGCATTATTGGAATCTAGTAATAGAAAAATTGGATTCCAATAATAGGGAAATTGGAATCCAATAATAGCAAAATTGGAATCCAATAATAGAGAAATTAGAACTCGAATAAGTCCAATAATGACAATATTGGAATCCAATATTGCTACTAATGGAATCCAATAATAGTAATAATGGAATCTAGTATAGCAAAAATGGAATCCAATATACACAAAAATGGAGATGGATTTCTTCCAATACTTGTAATACTGGAGTCTAGATTCACTAGAATATGTCTAGATTTAGTGAAATAAACTTTACACTCATTAACATGCCTTTTCTACAACTTCACTATCATGAAAAACTACATAATGACCAAGAGAAATTTTGATAGACTTGAGAGCATCCATTATCTTTAGGAAAGGAAAATGCATCTACACACCCTTCATAGGGATGCTCAAAAGTATCTTGATAGTACCTAGGTCATTGTAACATTTTCTTGAGATAATTATGTTTAACACTGGTAACCTTGATCAACCTTCATGGCTTATAACCTTAACATATACTTGACATCATTGTTATTGGTTATAATTGATATAATTTTAGTAATGCACAAGTCGACGACCTTATTTTGATTTACTAGTATAGTTATGAGTCAAAGATACCATCAACACACTCTTGAAATTATTATTCTAGTTAAAACCCTTGAAATGTATCATCTTGAACTTCTCCACTTTATTAAGATACACCTCAAATTATTATAATCTTGTTGTAAAACCTTGTTCTTCTTTGTAGTCCCGAGAGCCCACCTTTTCATACTTTGTTCCCACATATTATGACTTTAAGGTCCTTTAGGTACACATTTTTCACTTCTATTAGAGATAAAATGATCTCCAACAAGAATTACTAAGATAATTTTCATATATCTTTGTACATTGTAGCTCATTAACCTTCTTAGCCACAAACTGTACACATGAGCAAGTGATCTTTTACTCTATTGACATTCGATTTGCATTGATAAAAACTTTTCTTGTTATATCTAACCTTTAAAGACAATTTCCTTTCATACTTAATACTCAATCACATTGACTTAGGCTAGTTTTCATTAGAGATATATAGAATCTCAACCTTCCTACTATCGATGATGAATCATAGATGAAGACAACAGTGACTTCATGATGCAAAAAATCATTTTATACCTTTTCAAAAGTACTATGCTCATAAACACCTTTTCTTGACCTTATTCATTGGTCTTGAAGCTCAAAACCTTTTGAATGCACAATTAGAATTTTTGGCATACACATACCTTATGTTTGATGCTTGTATACTCTATTTGTATTCTTTATTTCCAATCACTCCTATAGTACACATTTATCTCACCCACAGGCCATCAAGACTACATTTGAGACCATGCAACTTCTTAATCTAAAATTTCACAGTCTTGATATACTGCGAGAGAATTAAAGTGTCCTTATCTCATTTATAGTTAACTCATTACAAATTTGATGTTGCAGATAGTTTCAAACTCAAAATTTTGACTCATAATGGTACCTGTAGATTGATACATGGATTTGACTAACTCATACATATGAATTCTTCTTGACTTCATGATGTCATAGCATACTTGACACTTAAACTATTTTCACACCATGATGAATAACCCTCACACATCCTTTGAAAATAAATTATACTAAAATATTTAGTCTTAAACCTCACATTTTATGAATCACCTATTTCTCATACCTTTACATATATTCAAGCTAATTTTACATGCCATGACTAAAGAACTTGAGCTCATGTAAGATTTGCACAATAGGTTTCTCTTAATGTTACTTATACCTTGCTCATTTTGATGAAATAGTCTTAGAGACACAGATTCTTATAAACATATACTTTGACATCACTTTATGATAGTATAGGCGTTTCACTACTCAATAACCTATACTTTTACCAAAGACACCACTTAGTGACAAAGACTCATATCATTCAAGACACCTTTTATGACTCTTATCAACTTAAAGAACCCATTAGAGTGTTTCAAATACTTTACTAAACTAGGATACCTTGAATTAATACATTCCCTTACTCTTGACATCATGACACATTGAATAACACATTCCCAAATAGTGCAACACATAATAGAGCATCCTTTTGATATTTTTCCTCATACACAAGTTATGGAACCCAAACTTGCACTAAAAAATATCATTATAGGTTTTGACACATTTTATGATACTTCAAGCGCATAGAGGTCACACATCATATCATGACACATTACAATGACCATTATATCCACTCCGTTTGAATAATAACAAATGATATAATACTTTCGACAACAAACATACTTCCATCATCACAATATGAGTGTCATGAATGGAGCATGTCAGATCATACCTTCAAAAACCTTGCAAATGGTTAAAGACCATATCACATTGATTCAACACAATGTAATAACATGACATGCTTGATATTTTATCCTTTTGATACAAACCACAACTTATAGAATTGTGCATTTAGACTTCATACAACATCTCAGAAATTGAATGTATTTGATTTTTTTAGACCCATCAACCTTGATGTCACACATGAAAACTTAGAAACTTAAATCCCATAGATAATTCATCCCTTTTATGAAGACACCTTTTGACACTAAACTCAGACTCATATTTTATGACCAACTTAAACTAGACACATAAAATTTCAAAGATAGAGATGAATGACATACTCATACATACTCAGACACCTATCACTAACAATCACTCAAAAACTCATGGATGGATCAAATCCCATACCTTATTACTCTTGAAGTATCCCATATTCCTAGAATTTTAAAATTCTCATGAATATGAGAATGAATGGAAGTTAGGCACATATGATATTCCTCAACTCTTAATTCAGAATTTTTTATTTCTATTGCATGGATACGCATCTCGTCATTCTTGAAAACCTTTTTCTAATTTACTTTGACTAGATCAGATTCAACCTTGACTGATTTAGGCAACCAGACTTCCTTCATTTTGATAGATTCAACCTTATTTACTTACTTAGATGAATCATGAGAGAAAAACCTTACAATATGAGCCTTCCGATAACACTTGTGACAAACAACCTCTTGTATTTCCTTTGACCGATAACTCTTGTGGTCTCTTCCATTGTTCCAAATGAACACACAACTGAAAAAATTCCTACAATCCCTTTCTCTATGACCATAACCATGAAATTTTTCATACCTCATTGCATTTGGTTGTCTAATAGGATTAGGCCTTGAATATGTCTTCTTGCCATAAACATAGTCATATTCACTTCCTTTGGAACTAGGACCATATTCTTGATTTTCCATATTATTATTTTCATCTCTTTTGAACTTTAAGGTTGCTCTTCATTAATTTTGTCACATTATTCTTCCTTGGATTTAAGAAAAAAATTCATATATTTTCAGAATTCAATCTGATGTTCTCCATCCTATGGAATGTTAAATCTACTTGTAGATCCATCACCATCTCCTTGAGATCACTTTAACTATGTAAACAATCATCATAGGACTTTTCTTTAAACCTTTAAAATTCCTCTTCCTTTGATTTCAGATCTAAAATATCTTTATCCAACTGACTCTTGAGACTTTTGATGGTTTCTTCATTCATTTTAACCATAGCTCTCAACTCTTTATTTTCTTTCATGATCACCTTTGCCATGCCATGCTTCTAGGATCTCCTACAAGATGTTAGAATTACTTCTCAAGGACCTGATATGATACCAATTATTATAAGCATAGTGGATTGGGGGTGAATCATTCCTACAAACTCAATCCTTCATTTACCATTAATACAACATCCATTAAACATCCATTAAATCATATACATTCCACATCAGCATATTAGGTGTGCATCATACATTCACATGAACATGAAACATGAGGTAGAACACATAGATGTAAGATGTAAGTGCGAAACCCTCGAGGGGAAGAAACCCCACTAAAAAAATTGATGATATTACACATCACAAGATATTTATTTAGTGAGGCACTAGCCCCACAAAGAGCACCAAACCTAAAAACCTTGATGATAATACACAAAACAAGATACTTATATAAATATGACTCATCACATAAGATTTTTATGATGTATGGCCACTAAAAATATGTTGATACCATAGCTAATAGTTATCCCAAAATTCATCTCCAAATTCCTTCAAACCCTTTCTCAAGCACACCTTCTTCAAATTGTTCTCTCTATGTATTCTTATACTTTTCTTTGATCTAAAACCTTGTAAACATGTTGTAAAACCTTCCTCAACATGAAACACATATGATAAGCCTTAAAATAATGTCTTCATACCTATAAAACACTCTCCTCTAGGTCACACTTTTCCCTCTCTGCAACTAGCACAAAAATGAACCCAAAACCTTACTTTTATAAGATTATATTCTCACAAACTCATCATAGTTCGGTCTTATATATTTTACATGACCAAATAAAATTAATTAATTGAATAATTAAAATGGACACATATAACCCATAAAGGTCGGCCATGCAAAAACCACTTATCATGCACCAACAAGCCTCAAAACCCTACCATTGGAATGAGAAAAATAAAATTATACCAAAAACCATTTTTATTCAAGATCTTAAATTCAAGGTCTCAATTTTACTTTAACTAATTAAATTATTTCATTTAATGCGCTCATTGGCTCATTTCCTTCACAAAACAGTTGTTTCTAATAACTGATTTTACCTTTGGGCTTCACAACCCCTTAAGATGAACTCAAAAATGGCATGTGACCACTCAATGGAAATACTATAAATTTTAGAACACATTAAGAAATTTGGACACCATGAAAAATCCATATAATCAAACCACAACTACTTTTGTCTTCACCAAAATAAGTTTCCCAAAAACTAGTTTTTCAAAATCAACTGATAAACACCCTTTATGATAATTTAAAGACCTATAAATTCCTTAAATAGATGTAAATTTTTACCATATTCACTTTATAGGTGGTATAAATCCTCAACTCATCCATTTGATGCTTCAATCAACTCAATAATCCAATAAGAGAAAAAATGTCCTTAAATCCAACATATAATCTTCTTCATAGATTGACCTGAAAGAGACATCAAATAAACTCACCATGATACAAAAATATATAATTTAAAATATATCTAAATCATATTTCAATAACATATAATAAATCCTTCCAAATCCAAGTTAAAAACCTTCAACCAATACAATCTCTGCAAACTACATTTTATGTCTACTTGGTCTCAAGAAGCGACAATGATCCCAACATGTTCCATCATACCAAATATCACTTCCACAATTAAAAAAGGATGGAAACACTTATTAATGATGTATAATAACTCATAAACCTTAAAAATCATGAAGAAATTAGAAACATCAACTTTACCTCATGTTTCTCATAGTACCTTACTAAAACAAGCATCCTTCAAATTTGACCCTCAAAGAACAACTCGTAAATTTTACATACCTTAACAAATAACAAAGTTTTATATACCAATGGAAATATCTCTATACCAGCTTCACAACACAACTTTAATGGATTTATAACTCTCCATGAAGATCTTGCAGTCTCGGTTTATTATAGACTTCTCCAAACTACCCCAAAAATTAGTCAACAAAAATAGGGCACAATTTTCACTTTTTTAATACAACCATGACCTGAAACCTTCATGAAAATATATTAAAACTAAAATTATAAAAAAAAATCATTTTAATGATCACCTTCCTTAGACGAATTATCCTTAAACTAACCTCCTTGAGAAATAAACAAATTCATGGGGCCAAAGATATCGTCACAAGCACTATCTTACCTCTCCAGAAATTTGGAAGGGTCCTTTATAACATAGAATCATAAATTTGTCAAAAGTAATCAAAATAGGCTCTATATACTCAATTTTATGTAAGTTGATCCTAGCTAGGGTTTTTCTAGGGTTTCAAACCACTTTACCTTCTTAATGCTACTTCATAAAAATGTGATGATCAAACCACCTCATTCTTTTTTTGAAACATTAATAACTTACCTAAGAATCTATACCAAAGAGATCATGCCCCATGACAATTATACAATTCACAATGAGCATCAGAAGGTCCACTTTTTAAATAAAAACACATTGTTACTTACCGGTTTTGCTAAAACTTGCGTAGCTTCAAATTCCCCTATCAAAATGACCTAAAACTTGTCATGAAGCATCCTGATAACTAGTTTTGTATTTTGCAAGGTGTTTAGATGTTTTAAATTATTTTATATGTCAAAATACAACCAATTTTAAAATATGATCGTCATGATTGATGGGTAAATATATAATTTAAACGTCAAAATGACATGTATATTGAAAATTTAACTATCTATATATATATTACACATTATAATTTTGTGAGATTCATGAAAAAATAAACATAAAGGAAAATGGAAACTTTGGAATGTAAAAAAATAAAAAGTAATAGAATTATCTTAATATTTTCTTAATGAAATATAAACATATTCATATCGTAGTGATAGAATAAAAACATCTATTAATTTTGATTTTGAACTAGTTTTGTTTAGTTATTTATCTTTATTTGATTTTTTGTTTAGCTTTATTTTATTGATTTTGAGTTGGGATTTTGCAAGAAAAGTGAAATTTTAAGATTGAACTTGAGTAATTAGAAGTTGGTGTTGGAGCCTAAAATATTGGCTAAGTACCAAAAGGCACTCGTGTGCAGGATCAATAGATAGAAGGGTGATTAGGGAAAAGCACATAGGAAAAAGGGGTTTAAGAAGGGTTTAAGTGAAACCACGGTGTGCACGGGAGGCTGAAAAAGGATTGAAATGACTTAGCTGTAACCGACATCATGGGGTCACTTGAGGAAAAATGTGAGGACCCAACTAGGCATGATGAGTGGATAAGGTACCACCCTGGAACCTTGGAGGTCAAGAAAAGGATATTCCTCATAGAAAATATTCCCAGAGACATCATTACAGTTATTTAAAGGTTTACGAAGAGGATAAGCATTCACCAATGGAGGACCACATCGACACTTGGCACGTGATCTACTCAGAAGATAAGTCATGGCAGTGGTCGATGATCCTATTTAAAGAGATGCTTGGGTCAGGAGCAGAAGTAGAAATATCACATGGGAATAAATACATGGAGGCATGAAGGGAATGTAAAGAGAATGTAGAGAAAGAGAAGGAGAGTAATGAAGTGATGTAGAAACGCTAATAGTTTAGAGTTTATAATGGTAGGATTTAGAGTACCTAGTTCTAGAGGGATGTAAGGGATACCATAAAGCATATGTATGGGTACTAGGATCTGTAACAAGGGATAGAATGGGAAAAATTATAGTTAGGATCTCATATCAAAGAGGCTTACAGGATTTAAGTCTTTATCATTTAATATATATGGTCTGAGATGACCCTTTTGAATGTAGTATGGCTACCAGAGACTCTGTTAAATCAATATACATGGATATATTTTATACATATTGTTTATGGGTGTAAACCCTCATGTTATATGACTTATCATGGCTCAGATCTAGTTTATTATACTTCTTACAATGTCATTTATCTTCTGTGATGCATTAATGTGTAGATCTATTAGTTGCATCTTCTACCTTTTAAAATAAGTGAATGTACTTATGTTTCTGTAAATAATCCTCTGTTAATAGTAGAAATCTCTTATAAAGATCACATAAAGGAGTGGCTTGATGCTCGCACATGCCTTAGGTGAGCACCCAACATATGTTAGATGATAGGCCGACGTGCTTGGGGTTAGAAAGAAGTATTAAGGGTAAAATAATAATTAGAAGATATTGTTTTGTTTCTCAAGATAGGTGTGGCACTAGAGGGAATGCAGAATTTTGAAAAGGAAGCAAGTTAGCCATATGTGTTGCACCCTACATGTTAATTAGTGGATACTTATACAAGCTAGGCCATAATGAGGTTTTGCGTTGATGTGTGTTACAACATGAATGCGTTGCATCATGGAGGAAGCACATGGTCGAATTACAGGAGGACACTGCGAGGGGAATGAAACTACGTGTAAGATCCTTCTAGTAGGTTTTTGGTGGGAAATGGTTTATACTGATTCTATTGAGTATTAAAAGGCTCGTGACCCGCTGCAAAGTGCCTTGGTAAACTAGGGAAAAGAGATGAAATTCCATTAATACTGATTTCCAAGTGCGTAGAACCATTTGAGAAGTGGGAAATTGACTTCGTAGGCCCTATTTCCCCCAGCCGTGCAAAGGACAAGTTTGGGCTATATCATGACATGCACATATTATCTTACAAGGTGGGTAGAATCAGTACCTACAAGGATTACACAATCATAGCAACAACTATGTTCTTGTGGGAAAACATAATCAATAGATATGGATGGCCACTGAGCTTAAGAAGTGATAGGGGTACTCATTTATTGAATGAGACAGTTAGGATCTTGTTGGAATAATTCATGGTAGCCCACCAAAAGACTACCCCGTATCACCCACAAGCTAATGGGACTGCTTGAGGCATTTTAAAGAAATTGAATCACAAATTAATCAAGATTTGTGATGTGGGAAGAAATGATTCAGATGATAAAGTTTACGGTGTGTTATGGTCATATGGGACTACTTATAAAATAATTAACAAGCCCACACATTTTCAATTGGTGTTTGGCATGGAAGTGGTGTTACCTATTGAATTCATGTTACCATCGCTACATATAGAACACATAAGAGGATTATATGATGAAAAAACACTTGAGGAGAGGACTGATAAGTTAATGCAGTTAGATGAGAGGCGAGATATTACTCACTAGAGCCAGAAAATAAAAAAAATCCAAGAAGAAGGTATGGCATGATAGACACATTAGGAACAAATAGTTTGAGGTTGGGAAGATGGTTCTATTATATGATTCCAAGTTTTTGTGCCATCCTGGGAAATTAAAATTCCATTGTATGGGCCTATACATTGTATCTTATATACTTGATTCAAGTGTTTTCTAGTTACAAGTACTAGATAGAACACAGATTACTGTGCCATTTCAATGGGAGTAGGTTGAAGCCCTACTATAAATAAGTCTTCCTTGTGTTTGTAAATAAGGTAGTATTTTCACTTTACTTTCTTTTGTTTCCCTTTATTGTTGTTTTTGTTGTGCACGTTTGTGTCTTGGTAGCCACTTATTATTTTAAAAAGTTTTCTTTGCACATAGGACTGCGCATCCATTTTTATGCGGGGTGGATTGATGTGATAAGTACTAGAAGCTATGATTGTGGATGGCCCAGGTTGAAAATAAAAACATGTGGATTGGAAGATCACACATAGAAAAGGTGAACATGAAGGAAGGATGGTGTCAAAAGGATTTGAGAAACCATGTACAATGGTAAAAAGCACAGGAGCAACATGAGATAGGTAGCAGAAAGAACTTGGTCCAAGACATAGAAGAAGAATTGACTTCGGTGTAGGAGAAAGCAAAAAGAACTTGATGGTCGAGGAAGTTGCATGCCGAGGAAGGTTAAGGAAGTTTTTGTGTAGGATTGAGTGTGAAGGAAAAGCACTAAAGGTTATCATTGGAAAGAAAAAATCTACCTTTATTGCAAAAGTATGTTGGTAGGTGGCATGGCATTTATTGAGAGAAAATCAAAAGTTATAAATATAAGATCAGGGGTGCTTTATTTTCTACCTTGAATTTTAAAAAGGGATCTCGCAAACTACGACATCCTTGTGAAGAAAGTTTGAGAATAGTTGTGAAAATTTGTGTGCATAGCTAGTTTGATTAGCAAACCAAAGTGGAAAGAAGTACATAGTTGTAAGAGGAGAAGGTTATGTGGAATAATCACATGGGTGATTATGTTGTCTTGTGGAAAAAGGGTTTTCCAGGTTAGAGTTGTGTAAGCTAGGGCATGGGGTTTGAAGCAATTTTCGCAAAGGACTGGAGCCAAAAAATTGAGAAGATCCAAGATCAGGAGAAAGGAAGAAATTTTAAGGATGAAGAAGAAATGAAACCAAAGAAAGTAGAAAATTTTTCACCGAAGAAGGGAAAGGGCAAGGGGAAACAAGTTGTCTCTACCAGTTTCAATGAAGAATGGTATGTAGAAATGCAAGTACCTATATGACGTATTGCTTAGTAAAGAATGGGTGTCTCATGTCAGGAAGATGGCCGTCAGTGATTACAACCATCAAATGAGCACCATAGAGGATGAAATAATACTATAAATGGTTCTCCCTATGGAGAAGAGGGCACTAGATTGAATTCCCATCTATGATGATGAGGTAAAGGTAAAAATGGAGAAGGATGGGTTGTTGCAACTCTATGAGTTTCCCTATTTTGGAAAGACTAAGTGACTATACCAATGGTTGATGTCACACGTGCATGAAAACCACTTCTATTTCATAGGCTAGAGGATGCACATAACCACCAAACTAATTTCTAAGTTAAAGGGCCTTATTTGTGTAGGATATTCATTGGAAAATGACTTGGAAGACAAGCCATTAAGAAGATTGTTGAGGCTTATGACTGCAAGAAGGGTTCACGTTACTTTGAAATTTCTATAATTACTGACCCGGTGATGAGGATGGCCACACATTTGGTTACAAAGCTAAATGGGAAAGAGAGATGGACATAGATCAACAAGGCTTGGTTGAATGTGTGCCACAAGATCTCGAAGGGAACCATCTATAACCTCTCATCTTTCATTACAAAGGAGATCATAGACACCATGCATGATAGAGAAAAGATCATGTTTGGTAACATCCTCCTCACCATTGTCTTTTCATAGATTGGAGTGCCCGATGGGATGGAAAAGTTTGTTTGGGAGTACCAGGATGATAGCCCCTACCCCGCCAAGTGATTTTAATAGTATACCTATGACACCATGATGACCGCTCATAAGGCATGCCTAGAAAAGTGGTATAAGCGGATGCGTGATGCATTCGAGGTTGTATGGAGAATACCCAAAACATTACCTTCACTAGTGCAAGGAGAAGTTGAGTTCACCAT
Organism: Taxus wallichiana var. yunnanensis; assembly: GCA_018340775.1. Classification (NCBI taxonomy): domain Eukaryota; kingdom Viridiplantae; phylum Streptophyta; class Pinopsida; order Cupressales; family Taxaceae; genus Taxus; species Taxus wallichiana. The sequence goes on from CM031243.1 coordinate 134,855,565, forward strand.
ATACTAGCATTTTTGCTTCAGAAGATTTTCTTTGGTAGATGGCACCAAGAGTCCTTGGTGTAAATTACCTTTCTCCTTCACAACGCAAAGTACTTCCAGGATGGGGTCAATCATTTCTAAGAGGTGAAGAAACTTATATTTGATCTAAGTATAATGTATCAAGACTACCGTGAGTTGTGTAAAAAACTAATATACCCCAAGAAGCGTGCCTATGTGGAGAATTATGTCTCCTATGATGCATGCATGTTAAAACTAGTAACATTACCTATTACAGGGAGGATAGTAGCAAGGGTGTATTTGTGTGTAAGGCCTAAGTATGAAAAGGGAACTTATGTTGAAGATGATGTCTCCATTCTGAAAGATCCAACTACATGGAAGTATACATCACTAAGGAAAAGAGATAGAGGATAAACTCGAAGAAAAAGGTTCCAAACACATAGAAAATGCAGACACTAGGGGCATAGGAGTCGGGTATGGGAACTAGTACTTACGTTTGTTAGAAGAAGTCTCCCATGAGAAAAGAGTCACCAAAAAAGGAGGAGTCACTATATAAGGAAGAGTTTTTGGTAAGGGAAGAGTCACCAGAGAAAGAAGAAAAAGAGAGGTCCCCTGTTAACCAGAATCACTAGTAAGGAAGAAGAAGAGGGTGACTAAAGGGTCAGACTCAAGATGAAACAGAAATCATGGAGGTTAAAAAGGGTGATGAAGATGATGAAGAGTGTGATAAGGCTCAAAACCATCCTGTGTATGATGTACATGAGTTAGAGGAAGAAGGATGCATTCATGACAAAGGTGGGAGTGAGGAAGTAAACATGAAGGATGAGAAGACCCCAACCCCAACCAATGAGAATATGGATAATACCATAGAGAGGGAAGTGGAAGGAAATATCCAACAGTTGGTAGAGAATCAAGTTGAGCAAAGCTCTAAGGAAGTCTCAAGGAGACGGAGGAAAGTGCAAGTGTGGGAAAGGAGTATAGAAGCATGTGCGGATACCTCACCTTAGCAAAGAAGCTTCCTAAATTCAATGTGCATAGGTGGAAAGGGAATAGTAGTGGTGTAGGAACAATAAATGACTTACATTAATGATCTAAACAAGGAACTATGTGCACGTTTCCAAAGTGTTGTGCCTACAAACCAACTCTTTTCTTGGTTTTCTTTCGATGAAGAGGGTGTCTACCCACGCATGAGGAAAGTGATATCTTGGGATTTTGAGTCCCATGTTGATGAACCAAAAGTCAAGGTCAACTAAGATGCATTGATGAAGATACTAGATGCCAAGAGATTAAACCCTTTGGTGAATGCCGAACAAATGTCTGATGAGCAAGTTTTCAACTTGCTCAAAAAATTATTGCTAGAGGTAGAAGCAAGACTCTTCAGAAGAAATGACAAAATAAGGGTTTTGGAGGAAGAGCTTGAGAAAAATAATGAGGAGATCATTGAGCAGGACAAAGAGATAAAATAGAAGGAATTGATCACTATGTAGTTAAGGCATGAAATGAGGTATGAAAAGGAAAAGGTGCACAAAATCCATAAGAAGATATATGTCATTTTAGATGCCATAATCTTGAAGAACCTGGACCTGGCCCCACCTAAGTAGAAATATGAGTCAACCATGCAATTCTTGGAAGACTTGACCCACATCCTCACCATGGAAAGGAGACCACTTGCATTAGAGTCAATAGAGGAGGTGATGGAACACCATAAGGAGGAGGAAAAGCTAAATATTAGGGAGATAGTGACTTGGTACTCCAAGCTCCTTGCCATAAGTAAAGAACCACCATAAAAATGGTTGAAGCCATGTATGAGAATAGTGCCAATAGGGATAGGGTATAAAGCATATTGGTTGCTACACATGAGGTAGATCTAAAATAATTTTAGGAAAAGCACAAAGGTAATAGGGTGGAGCGCGACAAGATCCTGGATGAAGTTAAGAATAAATTGGAAACAATCTAGACTTTACAAGGTTTGATTAAGATTAAACTAAAGGAATTGTACCCCTAAGTTTCTCACACAATGGATTCCCTAGGTGATCTTAGCAAGAGACTGGAGAGCATTGTTGATAAGCTAAAAGCTAAGAGTAAGGAACTTAGTTTTGATGAAGTAAGTGCATTAGTGGGTGACCTACTTCAAGTAGGCGTAGGGAGAAGTAGATGCATGGGAGAAAATTGAGGCATCCGTGAAGAAGGAATTCCCACTCCTCATGCAGTAATAGCACATTCTTCTATTCTTCCATTTCTTTCATCCTTCCATTCTTTGATTGTTTCGATACCTCTATTCTTTATTCTTTAAGGAAGCAAAATGTTTCGATGACAGAGAACACACATAGTGTGGGGTGATGTTGGACCCTAAAATATTGGCTAAGTACCAAGAGGTGCACATGCACAGAATCAATAGATAGAAGGGATCTTAGGGAAAAGCATGTAGTAAAAAGGGGTTTAAGAGGGTTTTAAGTGAAACCTGGGTGCGCACGGGAGGTAGAACAAGGGTTTAAAGGACTTAGCCATAACCAGCATCATGGGGTCACTTGAGGAAAAATTTGAGCACCCGACTAGGCATGATGAGTGAATAAGGTGCCATCCTGGAACCTTGGAGGTCAAGAAAAGGATATTCCCCATAGGGAATATTCCCAGAGACATCATTACAATTAGTGGAAGGTTTGTGAAGAGGATAAGCATTCACCAATGGAGGACCACATCGACACTTGGCATGTGATCTACTCAAAAGAGAAGTCATGGTGGTGGTCAATGATCCTATTTAAATATATGTCTAGATTATGAGTAGAGGTAGACATAACACATGAGCAAAAATTTATAGAGGGGTGAAGGGAATACACATAGAATGCATAGATAATGTAGAGAAAGAGAAGGAGAGTAACGAAGTGCTGCAAAAATGCTAAGGGTTTAGAGTTCATAGTGCTAGGGATTAGAGTACCTAGTGCTAGAGGGATGTAAGGGATACCATAAAGCATATGTAAGAGTACCAAGATATGTAACAAGGGATAGAATGGGAAACATTATAGTTAGGATCTTAGATAAAAGAGTCTTACATGAGTAAAGTCTCTGCATCATTTATATATATATGGTCTGAGATGACCCTTTTGAATGTAGTATGGCTACTAGAGACTCTGTTAAATCAATATACATGGATCTATTCTATAAATCTTGTTTATGGGTATAAAACTCATGTTATATGACTTATCATGGCTCATATATGGTTTATTATACTTCTTACAATGTCATTTAGATTTTGTGATGCATTAATGTGTAGATCTGTTAGTTACATCTTCTACCTTTTAAAATAAGTGAATGTACTTCTATTTCTACAAATAATCCTCCATTAATGGTAGAACTCTCTTGCAAAGCTCACATAAAGGAGGGGTTTGGTGCCCACGCATGCCTCAGGTGAGCACCCAGCATATATTTTGGATGATAGGCTAACACGCTTGGGGTTAGAAAGAAGTATTAAGGGTAAAATAATGACTACGATTGGAAACTAGAATTTATTTTCTACAAAATGTTGAGTTTAAACCGGTGATTCGAGTGAGTCATTTCTATCATTTTCTTCAACAATTATTTTAAATTTTAATTTTAATTTTTTTTTATATTCTCATAAAATTTAATGATGTTTATGGATCTTCAAATTAATTAGTACAACATTAATTTTAATGGGAAATATGAATCTCGAAAATATATGAAAATGATTAGTGGTATATATTTTCTAGAATTAAATAAAACTCACATAACTATGAGAGAATATTACAAATAACAACATCCATATAAAATTTAACTCAATTATGTATTTTGTAATAGTTATTATAAAAAAATGGACGTGCATATTAAACTTTAAATGCCAAATGATTTCTATATAAATTTCTAGACCATGAAATAATTTTCTTGTGACATGTAACATTGAATGTAAAAATCCACCACAGATAAAAACATCCTCTACCTATTCGTGTTCATCATCTAACTCAAATATTCCTAAAATTCTCCAGCCAAAATGACTTACCCATGTTTATCTACATGTTTCTCATTGCTAGCTTCCTAAGGACCTCATAAAGCACCAAAACTCCTAATTCTAGCATGAAACTCACCATACATGCCCTTTATACCATCACCATGATACTACCATGCTTGGAAAAGATTTATCAAGTCCAAATATCACAAATCCAACTCATTCTCGCATGCTATAGGGTAAGAAAAAGCCTATAATGACCTTACTCAACATTAAAACCTCATGAATTGACCATGATGAACTCTTACAAAACTATAGACACCTCTAACAAACCTTATGGACCATGTATAACATCATGAAACACTTTAAATTTATTGGGAGGACTCAAACCATAACTTGGCATACTTAACCATGCATGAGGACCTCATAATACTTCACCAAACTCTATCACAACCACTCACTCTTCATATTTGACATCGAACAACATCACATGGAGACTCAAATCACCTCATGATACCATTTTCCATTAATGGATTTGAAATAAATGACAAAACAAACACACAATGGCCAATAATTACTTCATTTTATCAAAAAGTGGGTTGACATCCATCCTAAGAAGCTTTCACTTCTCAGGATCAACATTTTTAGGAAACCCACCATCCAGTTTACTAAGCCTTGTGTTGAGTTTCTATTTGTTTTGTGGTTAATCAAGATCATTGTTAGGAGGATCTCTTTTTGTGCCCGTGTTCATCATCATCTCATCAAAAGGTACCTTAAACACTCTCATATTAGAGTTTCTTATTTTATTTGTTACTATTTAACTAATTTGAAACAAGAATGAGAATATCAATTCAACATTCTTACATGCCGGTGGGACCCACCCTTATTTGGTGAGTCTTTTCATTATTTTTGATTTCCATTTCTTCTATATCTTTTCTAGTAATCTCACAGGTAGGATATTTCCTTTCTTGTGTGCATAGTGGACTTCTTTACTTTGATCACTTTGCTTGTTTTTAAGATAAAAAATAAAAAGGAAATTGTGTTAACTAGGTATTCTTAGTTTTTCTCTACTTTGTCCTTTTGCATCGTTTTTTCTTTTTGTCTAGTGTCTTTATAAAATATAACATTTCAGTTTGGACTTAAAAATAACCTTCATATTTTCTTGGCAATCTATTCTAATTAGGAGGTTAATTATTTACATACATCAAAACTACACATCTTAAACATCTCACTCAATGTGTAACTATTGGGATTTAATCACCCAATATAAAATCCGCCACAAAGTTGTTTTGGATACTTTGTAAAAATTTTAACTATCGGCATAGTGGCTATGTACCCAACACCCTTATCATTAAAGTGCATGAAGTGTGGAGGTAGGCCCCAATATCATGCTCCGTACCGATATTCATCACACATTTGAGCCTTATGTACCTTTGGGTGTATAAAGGATGCTAGCCAAAACTACCTAAAACCATCCATAGTTTGTTAATTTCCTAGGCTCCCTTTAAACCCATTTTCTCTTTTCCTCACATTTTCTAATAATCAAGATAATTAAAACTTTGGTGTGTGACTTATTTGAATTATTAAAAAGCAGCATATTTTATTTTTTTATTTTTTTATACCCATTATTACATGTTCTCAAGCAATAAAAATGGAACAAAACATGACATCCAACAACATTCGTACTTCTAACATTACTTCCCAACAAACTTCAACTCTTTCTCTTATCTCTTCCATCCCCTTGGTCACTTCTTCTCTATTTACCCAACCTATTTTTTATGTTCCTCATCTCCATGAATCCCATGTTTTCCAAAACAACCCCTATATTGAGACTAATACCTTCATTTATGTTCCTTCTAGACCGACTACTCCCCTATATTCCACTTATATGGGGAATTTTGGACCTCCTACTATTCCTCATGGATGTATTGAATTCCAATATCTTCTAGATGTCAACTCCATCACTTTTCATGATTACCTTCTTCATAAGTCTACCAATCTCCCCATTGACAAGACTCCTCTTTGAAAAATTTATGCCTATCATTCTCATCTTGAGTTTACCCAAGTCCTTACATCACAAATCATTGTCTTATTCCTGAGAGCCATGAATGAACTTTCCATGGCACAACGTGAGCTTGGCTCTCACCAATATTCCTCCACAATTCCCCAAACCCATATAGCCACTGAATTAGGTGATCCCACTCCCCCAATATTCCTCGTATCAACACCGCCCTACTTCATATATCTCCATTACTTATTCATCTACAATCATCACTACCATCCCAACCCAAACCTTACAAGAGTCCCACTTACTTCCTCCACCACCAAAAACTCAATCACACTTCATTCCCCATTTCTACATCTCATGTTCATGTAAAAATTATTGTCTCACAACCTCATCCTTCGAAAATGCTCAAACCATCCAAACTCCCCTTAGAATTGATTTTTTCTACTTCCTTCCTAATCAATCTACTCAAGTGTCTCAACCATCCCATACTTATATCCCTACTCATCTTGTGTAAAACCAATATATCCCTTAACAAATAACGTAATCTCATCCATCTTATTACATAGTTATCTCTCAACCACCTTAGATTTCTCATCCATTCCAATCACAACCATTCAAAATCCCCTTCCTTATCAACCACCTCCTCAAACACCTACTTACCAACAATCCCATCAATCTCACCCACAACATCACCAATCTCTTCCACAACATAATCCATATACTTCTTATATCCCACAACCACATCCATATACTTCTCATCCATCCACATCTAATGATCACATGCATGTGTTATTAAGTAGAATGGCCAATCTTGAAGCCACAACTTTGGGATCCAAAACCACATCCTCCAATGAATAGTTTTGTAATGAACCTATCGATCCATTAGTTATTGTAAATACTTATCCCCCGCATTGGGAGATCATGAAATTCTCTAGTTTCAATAGTAAGGAGGACCCACAACAGTTTTTTTTTCCTTTACGAATTCTTGTTACCTTATTACCCATGATCAAGACCTTATGCTTCATACATTTCCCATGTTGTTAGCCCAACCCTCATTGGATTAGTATAACAACATTCGTAGCATTCTCTATTTATATTTAACCAACTAGCACAACTATTCCTAGATAAATTTTTAATTAACATTACATAAAATATAACCATTACGAGATATATGCACCATTTGACATTTAATGAAAAATCCATCACAAATTTCATCACAAGATGGCATGGCATAATCAACCAATTATCCTTCTCCCTTCCACAGACTAAATTAATCAAACTCTTGATTCTCTTATACGAAGAATATTTCCTATACTCTTCAAATATAATCATTCCAAACCTTTAAAGAGGCATTCACAATGGCTCATAAAATCAAATTCATGCCATTGACCAAGGTGAAGTCAAATTCTATCAAATAAACCAAAATCCTAATTTAATAAGTCCTCCACACATGGTGAAAAATATAAGAACATCTCTAATGCCATCATGGTAAAATATTCCTCCACATATACTTCTCATGTGGAGCCTTCTCAAAGGGATCCTAGACCACCTTCTAACTATCCCCCCTTAAGGAATCCTATACTTCATATATTTTAAAAGTTAATGGTGGTCCATCTCATTCAACTTCCTCCCATTTTACCCTTGGATGACTCACAAACCGAACCACCATGGTATCAAGACAAACATTATTGTAAGTACCATCAAGTCTGTGTTCATGACATTGAGAAGTTTCACAATTTCAAATAAATTTTCCAAAAGCTAATATGCCGTGGTGATATTTAAGTACATAACCCTAATACACCACCAAATCATCCCCTCAATGTATTTAAACAACCCTTTCCCAAACATCCACTGACCAATCAAAATACACCTCTCACATCTCGGACATATAATGCACACATGATTGTTGAACAGAAAAAGTGTGACACTTAGCATAAGGCACACAATATATTCATGTGTGAGAACAGGGTAGAGTCAAAGGTGTAGAAGGATAGGGAAGGAAACATGCGTGCAAGACAAGGGAAGATTCAGGACTTAGCCATTTTCACATGTACGGGCAATTTTTGGAGATGGCGTACATAGTACACAAAGGATAAAGACTTGTGCAACACGCATAGGATATTTTTGGAAGAGTGGCTACTAAGCATTTTGCATGGGTGTGGGCTAAGAATAAATTACATACTTCTAGTTAACTAGAAGAGGTCTATTGTTAGCACACTTACATGTGTGGCTATGATTGTAAAGGCACGTGGTTATTTTCAGCATGTGACCTATTTTTGGAGTTATGCAAGTGGTGAAGGGCAATTCCCCACCCTTATAAATATGTAATGATCTGTGTAGTATAGTAGTATTGTGTGAGAAGAGAATTACTATGAAGTTATGCTACGAGATCGATGCGCGCATAAGATTATGGTATTACTTATTATAGTAAGCTTTTGTCTATTTATTGTGTTTAATATAATGGAGTGTATTGTCTGAATTAGAGTATTAATCTTGAGTATAATTGGTTCTTCATGCTTGAATTCATTATGGTTATCATTTAAATCTACTACTCTTTAGATATATATCGAACATGGTCTCGTAGAATGTCATATTAATTACGGATCTGAATGTGTTAATTCTTCATCATCCTAACATCCTACAACAACAACCCTAAAGAGGGGCCTGGTACCTTTGCGTGCTTCGGGTGAGTGCTCATTCTAGGATGAGTGATGTGCTAGTGCACATGGGTTTTTATAGGTAAATTCTAGGTTGCATCATTAGTTCCATTGCCAGGACCTCTTCTTAAGTTTTTTTCAATATGGTTCATGATGAAGACATATTGGTTGACCCTATCAAGTGTTGAGGATTGGATACATGATCTAGAAGAAGAATACACATGGAGGTTCAACACCGGATTTGAGTTTAACACATGCGCATGGGTGGAAAAAAATCTGTATGATAGTTTGTATGAGATATTATTCACTATTTTTCTAGTATATCTATACAAGTGTTTGATTACTTATGCATATAAAAGGAATTGGTGGTATCGTGCACTTGTTTGGATGGAGGTAGAACTTTAGGCCCTCTATGATGTTGATCTAATTTAGACACGTGTTGTGGATACTTTGTTTTAGAGTGTTCGAACAACTATATTCTAGAGTACTCAATTTCCACTTATTCTTTCCCAGAGGTAGAATAATTCCAATTTTTATGATATCCCAGGGGAAATTACCTACAAGGCATTCTATTGGCGATCAAAATCTTTATGGTAACCCTGAACTTGGAAAGCAAACCAATGGCTAAATAAACCCCGCCACGCATGGGGGTAGGAGAAGGTTTTGTTAAATATGGTAGACCTAACAACAAAAAGGAAGAGAGAGGAAAGGAATCTTAAGTATAATGAGGCATATGGGAGGGAGATAGAGAAGTAGCAGGATGTTGTAGAGAGAATGGAATTATGGAAAGAGATGGCTCATGAAGGATTTGAAGTTCACATAGAATACATAGAACCGGAGCATTAGGAACTCCCCCATTTGGGAAAGCGTGACAGGGAACCCCCATTAGCCTCACATAGAAGTGTGCCAACAAAGATAAAATGGGCCATGGGTACACATTTGAATCTACCTGGTAACCTTTCCCTTGCACTTGGTCTTCCAGTATCTAGTATGAAAAATAGTCAACAAGCTAATTTAGGTAGTGGGAGATTAGGAGTAAGTCATATAACAAGCACATTGATGGCAACACAAATGTCTTCATTGTTTTTGAGGTACCTTTTTAGGTGTATCATCTACAAAAAATTCAATCGCACAAAATTTTCAACTCACTTCTAGGAGTAGTAACACTTCCCAGACTATAGGAGTGCAGTTCAATACTAGTATTGAGACACATGGAAGTACATATTTTGTTTCATCTCCAGCTATAGGTGGAGGATCAGAAGGTTTAGGTGGTTCTAGTTCTAGAAAATCTAGTGGTTCTGGAGGAAGAGGAAACACAGTGGGTTCTGGATCAGGTGGACAAGGTCCGCACCAACCCCAAAATATTTACATGGAAATGTATCTTCATATTCTAAACTATAGGGGCATAGAAGATCCTGCTAAACATGAGAACATGTGTGAAATCATGTGGCATGTAAAAGGAATCATGGTTTTTGAGCGTAGGGAAAGTTAATTTTCCACTACATTACAAGGGCGCACACACAATTGGTACAAAAAGTTTGACCTTGATCAGACTTGCATAGACTATGTAACTTTAAAATATGCTTTCCTTAAAGAATTTCACATCCCTGAGTTTGAGCAGAAGAGTATAAGCATGCTCAAGGATATTAAGCAAGGCACTATTGAGAGTGTTAGAAAGTATGATGCCTATTTCAAAACAATTTTATCTAAGATTTCTTATGATATTCATGTAAGCCAACATGCACAATGGTTCATTGGAGGTTTGATTACACCTTTTAGAAGGGCGCTATCACATAAGACATACACTACACTATGCAAAGAACTTGAAGCATCATTATGCGCTGAGGTAGTTATAAGTATAGACATAGGGGTGAGCCCATTTTTGGAAGAATAGATCACATCCATGGCAAAGTAGTTGGAGAAGCTATTGGAAAATTCAACATGTGAGATGCACATGGGGATTTGGTGCACAAATTGTGAGGTGGAAGGTCACACCAAGGATAGCTATCCCCGTAGATCAATATGATCATTTCTACTAAATTGTGAGATATGTCATTTAAACCATGATGTTAGCAACTACCCATTATTACAACGTGCAATAAGGAAGAACGTCTCTTGCTACTTTAAAATTTGTAGTTTCACAACTCATGACACACTAAGATGTTGGTTGATTGTTCGGATCCATGATGCTATAGATATTTGTGTACAACACACATGAGTATAAGATAAATCTAAATACAAGAATGAGCATCATAACCTTAATCAAAATCAAGTGTGCTATGATCAAAATGAAGGGCGTTTTGAAGGAGGTCGTGGTAGAGGTCCAGGATACCATGGTGGATTTAGAGGATGAGGCCGCAGTGGTGGAAAAGGTGAGTTTCCTCATGAAACATGTTATACATGCGGATCTCCTAACCACTACAGGCGTGAATGTCCTTAGAATATAATAAGTTCTTTATGTGAAAAGAATCATAGTTATGAGGAATGACCGAACTTGTATGAGCATCTTAGTAAGAAGCATAAACAAGAAAACAAAGGTACAAGGATGGTTAGGATACACCGTACTATGGAATATCATTGGATGCCAAAGTTAGAACTAGAATCCAAGGTATTACCAAGTAAATATCACTATCTCTGCAATGAAACAACACGTATAGAAGAAGTGTTGTAACAAAAACCTACCATCACTAAGGAGGAGGTTCTACATTCACGGTTCCCAAATCCTATCCATTACAATGAGGTTTATCAAGAAACCATGGAGGTACTCATAAATCTTTAGGGTGAAATACTATATTTAAAGGAGGAATCATGAAATATGGAGCAAAAGAAAATAATAGAAATGGTCCAATTTGATATGGATGACTTGAAAGAAGTGTGCAAGATGTTGCGCTAGGAGAATATCATTCCATTGTTAGGTAATTGGTTAAATGGAAACACTCCATGCACAAGTATTGAGACTGGATGATAGATTCTACATGCAAATCTTCCCCTCATAGCTTAGATTATGACAAGGAAATCAATATAAATGTTGTTGTGGATGGATAGATTTTGAGTAATATATTGATTGATACAGGTATGGAAGTGAATGTTCTTACTTTAGATGTATGTGTACAAATGGGGAGACCTCAATTATAGCCATCTTCGAATGTATTGTTCATGGTTAACCAAACTAAGGTTAGTCCCATCGAGTTTTAAAAGATGCATCCATTACCATACAGGAGCCAAGTTGACTTGAGATTTTTAGGTTTTGGTGCTTTGGCAGAGGCAGATAGCTTCCAAGTTCTACTTGGGCATCCTTAGTGCTATGCAAATAATGTTGACCTTTGGTTCAAGAAGGGTATCAGTTTTGAAAAGGAGGAAAGAGTTATTATCCCTTTAACAGATGGAAAAGTTGTGCCCTATGTTGATCCTTTGAGTGAGGAATACCGAATAGGATTTATGTACGTGTCTTCCGGAACCCATAGGTGCTTGAGCTATCTAAAGAAGGAATCCTTCGGTGGGAAGATGCACATAGCATTAGCAATACTAAAATTGTTGCTTATGCTAATTGGGCTCATAGTACTTATGAGTTTGTAGGGAGTGAAGTAAAGAGAATATTTACATGGGGTAGAAGACCTTGTTATATTAGGAGAATAGGTAACAACTCGGTACCTCGTTACATTAGAGAAGGAGATCATATGGTATTTTTGTGTGCCATGGAGGAACAATGGATAGACCAGTTGGAGAGATGGAATATGCTAGCATATACCCTATGTGGGACAACAACGCACTGGTGGGTGGTTCACAAGGATAATCTTGTAGGATGGAATGAAATTAGGATTTCTCTTTCTACTAGGTTCTTCTAGAGCAATGCACCTACTTAAATCTACACTTATCATAGTAATCAACCTGTTCAGCACCACATTGAGTAGTGTGAGATACTCTAGACAAAGGGTTAGGAAGCTTTACCACCTTCACTATGGGTGCACAAATTTTATTCCACATTACAAGGTTGCATGCGTGTTTGGTATGTATATGCGGAACTCCATAGAAAGACTATAAATTAGCAAGATTTAATTGCGGGAATGATCCAGGACATTTGACTATTTCTCTACTAGACCTTTGGTAGAGGAGGCATTAAAATTTATAAAGCACTTAACTATGGGAGATAGTGTCAAGGTGGAAGAAATCATTCGGGAGTTATTCAATGAAGAAGAATTTCGAGTACGAGTTTTTTGAAGAAACAAAGACAAATGCCACACTACTTAAGAGAACTTGCCTTGAGAAGGAAAAAAAGGGAAGATGGTCAAATTAGTGGATGGTGATGAAGTAGAAAATATGGATGTAGACCATTCAATAGGTAGGCATGAGGTTTTGGACAAGTGCAGATAAGACCATGCATGCCTAACATGAACCTATGAAGACAAAGAAAGTGAATATTAGATCGATCTTTGAGCCTAAGGAGGCCATAATTGGGGACTATTGGTCTTACTCTGAAGTGGAAAAAATCATCGAGTTACTATGAAATTATTAGGACTTATTCCCTCAGGGATACCATGAAATCAAAGGAATGTATGAATCATTAGGAGAGATGAAGATAAATCTTAAGGAGGGGCGAGTCGAGACCGTGTAGGATGAACCCCAACTTGTGCGAAAAGGTCAAAGAATAAATTGATAAAATGTTGAAATATGGAATCATAAAGCCTCTGGATGAGTCAGAATTGGTTATCCCAATGGTGATCAGTATCAAGAAGGATGGTTGGATTAGGATACGTGTGGACTACGGGGATCCGAATGTTGCATGTGTGATTGATCCCTTTCCTACACCATTTACGGAGGAAGTACTAGAAGGAATTAAAGGGTGTGAAATATATTCATTTACAAATGGATTCTCTGGGTATCATTAGGTTAGGATTGCACAAGAGGATCAGGAAAAGACTAATTTTACTACTGAATGAGGCAGATTTGCCTATACTGTGATGCCTTTTGGTCTGAAAAACATGGTCGTTGTATTTTTCGTGCATAGTCATTCAAGCATTCAAATATTTTATTCACAATTTATTACAAGTTTATTTAGATGATTGGATGGTGTATGGACTTGTTAAGGATCATTATGATAATCTATGCTTAATGTTTGAAAGATGTAGACAGTTGAGTATTTCTTTGAACATCAAGAAATGTGTATTTGCTACACCATTTGGAATACTATTAGGGCACATCATCTACAAGGAAGATTTGTTGGTTGATTCAAACTAAGGTTGCGGTCATTATCATCCTAAAAGAGCCCTCTTTGGTCAAAGTGAGGTGCATGGATTCTTGGGTCACACTAGGTATTATAGAAAATTTATAAAAGGGTATGCTAAGGTTGTCGCACCTTTGGAGGAGTTACTATAAGTAAAATGGACATTCGACTAGGGAGAACCGTAACAACGTGCATTTGAGATATTGAAGTAGAAACTTACTACAATGCTTATGTTATGATTTCTTTCATGGGACCAATCATTTCATGTACATGTGGATGCCTCTGGCATGGCCATTGGCTCGGTGTTGTCTCAGACTTGAGAAGGTATTATAGATCATCCTATTTATTTTTTTAATAGAAAGTTAACTCCTGCAGAGAATAATTATACAACTACAGAGTACTAAGCTTTGTAAATGATTTATGCACTACATAAATTCAGACATTACCTACTAGCAACACCATTTGTATTTTATAAAGATCACATGGCATTGAAGTATTTAGTAAACAAGCCCATTTTACGGGGCACATATACGATGGTTACTCTTATTCTAAGAATTTGATTTCACCATTGTGGTGAAACAAGGGAAAAGTAGTTCTGGGACCTGACCATTTATCCGAATACATTCGGGAGAAGAAGTGCATGTAATTGAAGATACCATACTCGATGTACAACTATATAGTTTATAATGCGTGTCATCGAATTAGAGGATATTATTGTCTTTCTACGAATAGGTATGGTGCGTAGAAGGGATAAAATTCTTAGAAAACAAACAACTTGATTTTCACGCGGCACCATTTGTGTTGATTAATGGTGACCTATACAAGTTATGATGGGATGAAGTATTACGCTGTTGTTTACTAGAACATGAGCACATAGATATTATGGAAGATTCTCATGGTGGTATTGTAGGTCGCCACTATGAAGGTGATGCCACTGCGCGTAAGATTCTACTCACTAGATTATGGTGGGAGACCCTATATAAGGATTTCAAGGAATATTGCAAGGCTTGTGACCACTGTTAGCACCTTAGGAAACTAGTTCAAAGAGATGAAATGCCTCTAAGACCTATTAATAGTGTAGAACCATTTGAAAAATGGGCTATAGATTTTTTGGGTCCTATTTCACCAGCCATGCGTAGGAATGGATCGCGCTATATCATTAATTCTACATACTATCTAACAAGGTGGGAAGAAGCAGTGCCTACAAAGGATTGTACAATGGCTACAACATCTAGTTTTCTATGGGAAAATATTACTACAAGGTATGGATGCCCTTTGAGTTTGACCAGTTATAGGGGCACACATTTTCTTCATGAGACAATCAGAAATTTATTGGATGAATTCATGATTACACACCATAAGACTACACCATATCATCCTCAAGAAAATGGGATTGCTGAGGATTTCAACAATATTTTGAGCCATACATTGACAAAAATTTGTGATGTTGGAAGAAAGGATTGGGATGATAAATTTTCTGCAGTACTTTAGGCATATAGAACAACATACAAGCAGTTAAACAAGGCCACACCTTTTCAATTGGTGTTTGGCGTGAAGCAGTTCTTCCTATGGAATTCATGTTACCTTATTTTTATATTACATGTGATGGAGGTCTAGCTGATGAACAAGCATTAGAAGAATGGATTGACAAGTTGATTAAGTTGGATGAGTAACGAGCAATAGCATGTTAGAGTCAGAAGAAAGAGAAAGCCAGGAAGAAAGCATGGAATGATAGGCACATTAGGGATAAAAAGATTGAGATAGGATAGATGGTGCTTCTTTATGATTCTAAGTTTTTGTGCCATCTAGGAAAACTCAAAGTACATTGGTTAGGACCATATGTTATCACTCACATATTTGAAACAGTGCTTACTAGTTAGAAGTGCTTGACAAAGTATGATTACCCAGTTACTTCAATGGGAGTAGGCTGAAGCCCTACTATAAATAAATCTTCTTGGTGTTTGTAATAAGGTAGTAGTGTTATTTAGATTAGGTTTTCAATTATGCATTCCCTTAATGTATTTCCTTCTTTGTCATTATGCTTTGTCAATTTAGTTGGTGTTTTGTGAAATAAGCATGTTTGCATGCTAGAAGCTAATTACCATTGTAGTATTTTCATGCAAAGAGGACTGCACATACAATTTGTGTGGGGTGGTTATTGATAAATGGGTACACATAAAGGAACAAACTACTATAGGTGTTATTCAAAGTTTGAAGAGTTTGTGAATAGAAGATTGCTTCCAAATAAGGACCATAGATAGAGATAAATGAAAGAATAGTATAATGCAAGGTAAGCATCAGCTGTGGAGACTACTAGGAGAAGGCGTAGTGATGAGGTACTCAGGTGCATGGAAGCATGTTGAAGAGAATATTGTAGCCAGAAGGTAGGAAGGTGCACTAAAAGGTTATGTCTAAGGTGCAAATATGTACCGCATGGAAAATGTGAAAAGGGTCAATTAATGAGGATTTTTGGTAGGTGGAGTAATAAATGCACTAATGTTTTCAAAATCTATATAAAGAAGGGATACGAGTTCATTTTTATTATTGTAAATCAAAATATTTAAAATATCTAAGTGTGACCAAGTTGAGCGAAGAGTGTGAAACTAGGTGTGAGGAGCATATTTGTGTGCGGGAGAATCTTACGTCCCCATTGATAAAGGATCTAAGTAAAGTAGAGCATTTGAAAGAGCTAGGGCACATGATTTCAACTAGGGCATGCGGATTCAAGCTAGGGTTTGAGTTTGCATGTTCAGAAAAGCTAGAAGGTGAGCATTTGAAAAAAAAATTATGATTTATAGATTACACCAAAGAAATCACTGCTTTGTGGGAGCCAAAGGGAAGAAGGTGGAAGCAAAGGTTGAAATTACTCCCAAGAGCAATTTTTTAAGAGATGTAATACCCAGAAGGTGTGATAGTGGGAAAAGAATGGGATTCTCACATCCGAAAGTGCAAGATAAGTGACTATAACCACCGCACATCAGATAACAAAAGGAATTGGACATGTTGTTGAATATGAAGACAAATAAGTGCACAACAGAGGACATGCCGGTGTATGATGATGCTAGAGAAAATATACTAAAGTAGATTGGAGTTTACTAGTTGTACGAGATTCCATATTTTAGCAAGTATGAACCTTTGTACTAGTGGTTGATGAGTAGGGTACATGAAGATTTTTTCTACTTTCTTTGGATGCGGTGGTAAGGATTACTGACCACTCGATTTCAACTATAACAAGATTGAGTGGCACAGAGTGGACCGAGTAGTTATTTGAGAGATAAAGTAGCAATCTGTAGATGTAGAAGGAGTTAGGGTATACCAAAGGTCTGCGCGGAATGGATATTGACTAACTGAATAAGTACCTAGTGGTAGATGTACCTACACATCTAGTCACCAAATTGAATCATCAAGGTAGATAGTCCCAGGTGAATACCATGTGGCTACACATTGTAAGGAGAATGTCATAGGGAACAATTTACAGCGTAGCAAGATAAATTATGGAGACCATCATCAAGGAAGTGTGCATGGTGAGATAATCGGTTTGGCATTGTCTTATTGTCCTTGGTATTTTTGGAAATCATAGTGCTTGATGGGCCAAAGAACAAGATCTGGGAGTATCTCATGTAGAATAATCCCTTGCAGAAAGATTTGAGAAGTACTTTTTGAAGGGTCAATGAGTGGTCCATTCAAGTAGAGGGCAAAGATGTGGTATGACAAGCTCCACACGGTGTTTAAAGAGGAGTGGTGCATCCCCAAGGAGTTACCTTTGGTGGTGGGAAAGGTATTATAGTTCACAAGTATATCATCACTTCTGCATCACACAATTTGTGATGAAGGATGGGACTTGGATACCCTGGTGTAAGTAACCATATGCCTTCACAATGTGCTACTTGTAGGAATCAATCCATTAGTTTAACAATGCGTGATGCCTGAACTTTGTTGCAGATAAGGTAGACTGTGACTACCACATGCCTGCAAAAGTCTTATGTATATTTAGGCTCGGACTACCTACATAGAGAGATTGATTTCAAATGTGATAATCATGAATCTTGTGAGTTTGAAAATTGGAGATAGTGGAGCCATGTTTATCTACCTTTAGCTTAAGCCCAAGTTGGAGGGTAACAAATATGTGGAGAACAAGTTCGCGCTCCTAGGGCTGCCTAAGGGAAATCATATAGTGGAGAATGTACTAGCTCCAAATCCCACTGAACCTATAGAGGTAGATGATGAGGAGGAAGATCATGAAGATAGTGGCAGCTTGGTGCATAGAGGACAAAGGAAACCCTCGGACAGGGTAGAATTTGAGTGCGCAAGTACTCCACCCTAGGCACAAGAAGAAGGAGATGAAGAATTGGAGGTAGGAGTAGACCCTAAAGAACACTACTTTAAGAGGGTGTTCAAATGAACAAGAACTCAAGGTGCTACTCCCCAATCAGTATGGAGATCACCGCAAATCTCTCCATAGAAAGAGACAACTAAGCAAAGAAGGTTAAAATTGAATATGAGTGAGGAGGTGGAGGATTTTGAAGAGAGTGCACCTAAATATCCTACACAACCAGAGGAAAGTGGAAGAGTTGAAAGATGAAGAAATGAAAGGTGAAAATTTGAAGAATGAAGGAGAATGGGTAAAGGAAGAACTAGGACTAGATAATTCTCAAGACATAGAATATACAACTCCAAATATTGGCACTCCAGTTCCTAAGGGGCCAAGAACTAAACGGACAAGTGGGGATTTACTGTTCCATCTTTGGGCTATGCTGAGGACACAAGTAAAATTATCCATGCCCATTTTCAAAGCACGGTGAGCCCTAAGGATTTATATGGATGGGAACTGATGGATGAGGACATGGCCACCACATGCACAAGGAAGAAACTATCTTGGTCTATGCACACACACATGGATGAGCCAGAATTTGATGTATGTGAATAATCCTGTGTGTCAAGAAGGTTAAAGAAGGCACCTTAGGACAAACATATAACCGTAAAACCCACTATTATGTCTGATGAACAGGTAAGTAATGCCTTAGTAAAAGTATCTACATAGGTGGCATAGAGGAACATAGACAAATCTTCCACTATCAAAGTTCTATGAGAGGAGATCAAGGCCAAATATGTAGATATCACATGCTTGAAAGGGAAGAAGGACCTGGAGTAAAAGAGGAATGGGGCTCTTCTAGGAATGGTAGAGGAGATTGGGGATCATGTCCTCCAAGAAAGACCACACTTAGAGCCCAAGGTACCCAAAAATTTCCCTTCGGATATGCACTATGTGCATACATTAGTTGATCTGGTGCTTGAGGAGGGACCAGTTTGAATATTGACACCAAAGGGCCCTGAGTAGGGAGTAAAGAAAGAAAATACCGTAGTAGTTAGAAAGATTTCATCAAATGAGGCACTCGCTTCAAACCATGTGGGAGGAGCTGAAGAAAGCGAGATCAAGCATTGAATATTTATACAGCTCGGAGGTAGTCATAAGAATAAGGAAAATGGTAGAGGACAATGAAGTCCTAAAAGCAATGAAGGATGAAACCTTGGGGTGTGTGGAGAGACTGGCACTGGTAAAGAAAAAGTGTGAGGCCCTTGTAGTAGCCCAAGAACCCCATAAGAATAGGTTGGATGAACTTGGGAAACTTATAGCATAGAAGATGGATCTTCTAGAAGGGAGAATGTCTGCAATGTCTAACATTATGTTAGTATTATAGAATGAAAAGGGAGAAATTACCTAGGATGAGTTGGATTCTATTGCAGTAAATATTCCAGAGAATGTAGAGAGTGGTAGACATTAGAGGTAGAAATAAAAGAAGAATATCTAGAACTAATTATTCCAGTTGAAGCAAAGGATGGTGTAGAGTAAATAATTATTCTTTGTATAGTAATTATTTACATTCATCCATTCCTTATTATTTATTCATTTCATATCACAAGGAAACCATTATCGGGGTGGAAATGCAGTTTAGTGTGGGGTAATGTTGAGTAGAAAAAGTGTGACACTTAGCAAAAGGCACATAAGAGGTTCATATGTGAGAACAAGTTGCGGTCAAAGGAGAAGAAGGATAGGGAAGGACATGCACGTGAAAGACAAGGGAAGATTCAAGACTAGCCATTTTCACATGTACAGGATATTTGTGGAGATGGCATGCAAAGCACACAAACCAGCTAAAAGACATGCACAACACACATCAGCAATTTTTGGAAGAGTGGCTACTAAGCACTTTGCATGGGTGTGAGATATTAATAGAATTGGTACTTCCAGTTAACTAAAATAGGTATATTGTTTTGCATGTGTGGCTATGATTGTAAAGGTTCATGGCTATTTTTAGCATGCGACCTATTTTCTAAGTTATGCAAGTAGTGAAGGGAAAGTCCCCACCCTTATAAATATATAATGATCTGCATAGTAAAGGAGGATTACATGAGAACCGAATTAGTATGAAGTTATGCTGCCAGATCGATGCACATATAAGCTTATGGTATTACTTATTATAGTAAGCTTCTATTTATTTATCATGTTTAATATATTGGAGTGTATTGGATGAATCATAGTAGTAATCATGATTATAATTGGTTCTTGCATGCTTGAATTCATTATGGTTATCATTTAAATCTATTACTCTTTAGATCTAGATCTGGAACATGCTCTGTAGAATGTCATATTAATTATGGATATGAATGCATTAAGTCTTCATCATGCTAACATTCTGTAACAATAAACCTAAAGAGGGGTCTTGTACCTTTGCGCTCTTTGGGTGAGCACTCAGTCTAGGCTGAGTGATGTGCTAGTGCACCTAGGTTTTTACTAGTAAATTCTAGGCTACATCAACAATCAATACTATAAACCAAGATTCACTATCATCACCTACACCCATCTCTATTTAAAATTATCCTCACATGCCTAGAACTTCATCATACACACCTATTTCCACACCTATTGGAGCTACATCAATTATATCTATAACTAGCACACCGATTTTAGTTACACCTACTTCTCCATCTATATCTACTACATCCATGTCTGTCACATCTAATTCTTTACCCACATCTTCTCCAACACCCATGTTAACACCCCGATCACAAGTTCATACATCCATACCTACTTTAATACCCACACCCAGATCAACATCTAAACTAATATTCATAGCTATACCATCCTTTAAGACATCTACTACACCAACATCCTTACTTAATACAACTACAAATGATACTCTTGTCTCATCCACAAGTCCAATCAACTCTACACCAAAATACCTAGAATTATGTAATCTACAATCCCTTTTCATCTCATCAAACATATTATGCAGAAACCAATTCCATCTTCAATATCCATATCTACAACACAATCTACATTACCTGGGCATGCCTCTAACTACCTCGTGGTTGAAATCATTATCACTCTTGCCCAAGGTAAGTCCTCGTAGACAAGGTCTAAGAGCTTTTACATACCCATTCAAAAATTCCTCACACACTCACACAAAAATTTGAACCTTCCTAAGCAATCTAATGTCACATCATCACTTTTAGGTACATCTACATATATCCTAAGGCCATTTCCTTCATTCAAGACCCCTATCATCAACAAATCCAAATCAAAACAATATAGTACTCCTTCCAAACATGATCCTCCTTCAAAACCATCCATATCCCCAATTTTCAAATAAGAATCCAAACCATCCAAGTCCCCAACCATTAAAACCAAATCTAAGTAATCTAATCCTCCTCTCCAAACTATACCGAACTAGGAACATTCACTTCCTCTTCCAAATCTAAATCTGAGTCAAAGGCACCCATAAAGCCTCATAAGAGAAAAGCACCTCTTTTTCCTTCTTCCACTACCCCTAAATCTAATTCATCTACAATATGTACTACCCATTCTTGAAATACTTCTATTGGTTCCTACGCAAAGATCATTCAATGTCTAATTCAAGCATCCACAATCACTCTTCCCCCATCAAATATTTTTACTCATGTGGGAAAAAACATCATGGTTCAATTCTAATGTCATTTTTTTCTACCATCATACCCATGGACATGATACTGAACATTGTAAGGCCCTCCAAACTATCATCCATAATCTCATTAAAGAAGATGATCTTCTCATTGAAGAGGATCACCCTCTTCCCTCTACCAGTTCATCCATGACCAATCCCACTCCTCCACCCCAATATTCACCTACTAAGACTTCTAAATATCCTTATTTATCCGAAACATTGTTTCCATTACCCTTTGAATACTACTTCACCCAAATAATGTCCCCCTCTCTTTCTCAATTCTATTTTTATTATCACTCGTTCTCACCCCCATGATCTTTAATTACCTTCTCAATAAAAAAATGTTGTTGCCAGCACTCTCCCTTGTGATCCTACTCCCCTTGCTTCATCAAAATCCAAAGCCTCTATCTTAGCTACCCCACAGTCTGCTCCCATTGAACAAGTTGTTGTGAAACACTTCATAAGGCCCCATCAAGATGTGTCTCTTTATGAGCTCATCCAAATATCTTCCAATCATAGAAAAAACATCATGGAATATCTAAACTATATCCCTACCCCTAACGATGATACTCAATATTTTTCACTCTTGTTAGAGAGCTATCTATGTTTTCTTCTATGTATTTTGATAGCTCTCAAGTTCCCGACATATCATCGAGAATCATGACCTCTTGTTTTTCATCATTATCTATATCAATCATTCATTCATCAATAACTCTGTGATATACAATGAATCTAACATAAATATCATCTCATCCCACACCTTTGATCAGCTCAAGCTCCCTAATTCTGTTGTCTCCCAATCTCTCACCATCCTTCATGCCTTCAATGATGTTTTTTCCCCCACTTTGGGCACATACATTCTTCCTATCTCGCATCGGTGGAAAAATCCTCTATGATGTATTCTATATCATAGAAAGGAGTTTCAATAAAATATTTTACTTTGATAACCATATATTTGTGCCATACATTCCGTTCCTTCCACCTTCCATCATTATGTCGAATACGAGCATGAGAAAAGATCATAACTCTCCCTGTAGACACTCCTCCATTCAAATCATGTCACATGACTTATCAACCTAATGATGTGCTTCTTACCAAGAAATATTCCTTTAAAGCATCCACTATTTCATCTATCTCTTCATCTAAACTTCTGTGAATCTATAGACAATGTGATGCAATATCTCTCACCGGGGAGTATGATCTCCTCACCCTCAATGCTTTTCCCACACCCCATCAACTTAGTAGATCCGATAAAGAACCAATGTATCAACCTAATGTCATGGATATCATCTCTTTTAGACCACCTAATATTTGAACTAATCTCATCTATGGTGGCATTGATAACCCTTCTTCTCACATCGATACTCAACCACACACCAAGCCTTATACCAATGAATTTGACTTTATTTACAACAAATCCTTTTCCTACACTTACATCCATCATTACACATGGAAAGGATTTGGAATAGGGCACTATGAATAAGGAATGCATGACCTCATCATCAATCAATCTTGTAAGCCCCATGATAATTTTGGGTTAGGTTTTATGGAAAAATCTATCAACTCACTCACACCTTCATCATCCTCATCTCTCATGAACATCGATCCCCCTTATTCTCCATCGAAATAACCTATGGATATGGATGACACCATGTCCATTTACTCTATATTTTATTTAATATCTAGGATCACCTTCGTACTAGTCACTTATCAGTGTGAAGGTGAAACTAGGTCCCTTCCTCTTCAATTTCCTAATAAAGTAGAGGAATATTCCCCGATAGTGACATTATTCAATTCCCCGATGATGAATTAATCCATTCCTATATGGGGGCTGAGGATTCATATATTCATAATTCCTTACCTCATGATACATCTAATCTTCTAAAAAAATCCACTATTGACATCAAAATTGGGACTCCACAAGAGCCCTACATCCTTAAAGTGGGTCAATCCCTTGATCCAAAAGAGTTGAATCTTTCACCGCATTAATTTTTAGACATAGCCAAGAATTTTTGTGGTCCTATTCGACATGTCATGCATTGATGCTTCTATTTTCATTCACAACATCATTACCATCCTTGATGCTAAGATGATTAAGCGAAGCTTTACTGCATGCATCCTTGTATTTCCTCCTTATTAAAGAGGAGTTGTAATGCCTTCTCTCTAAAAAATTCATCATTCCTATTGAATACTTCCAATGGGTTTCCAATATCATACCCATTTCCAAATCCTCTGGAAAGCTCCATTATGGTGCCCATTTTGATCCTCTCGTTATTTTCCCATCTTTTCCTTTGTTCTACTTACTCAAAAACATTTTTATTTGAATTTGGTGATCTGTAACATTCTATTTCCAGATTGAATGCCTTGAAGTGCTCACAACTTATTATTTTTCCCCAATGTGAAAGAAAAAATACATGCATGCCCTGTTTTGTGCCCTAAATTTCCAAATCTATGGGCCTCTGTCATTTTTTCCACTTTTCCCAACCTTTGGAGCTCGTGGTTGCTCATTTTATACTTATTTTCCCCAAAAATCCTTTTCCATGGTCAAAAATTACTTTAAAACACCTTCCATTTGCCTTTTGATCAAAAAAACTTCACCCACGAAGAAAAAATCAAATTCGGGCATCTCTGGTAAATTCTATGTTTTTTGATGGTTATACGGGTGTCATTTGCCCATCAAAATTAATCCCAAGCCTCTCCTCCTACGTGGCCATTTTTTGTTGGTCAAGAATCGGTGGGTTTCTTTGAAAACTTAACATTTTTGGTGTTTTGGCAAAAATTCAAAATTGCCCCCGCAACTCTGTAGGAGGACACGTGTCACTTTCTCATGCAAAGGTGGAATGAGAGGCAGTGGAGGACTTAGGCAAGTTTTTCCTTTTTCATGAAAGGGCGCGGGTCCATGCAATGGAGCAAGGGGTAGACATGTGGTAGGTGCAAAGAAGAGTGCGGGCCGGCGGGGATAGAAGTAAAATTTTTCCCTTTTTGTAAAAATGAGTTAAAGTAAAAATTTGAGGTGTGGCTCTATGACAAATCAGAAGGAGACACATGGCAGGGAAGAAATCGGAGGCACGGGCCCGTGGAGGCAAAGTGATAAATTTTCCCTTGGCAAAAAAAGGGGTTAAAACATGAAATAAGCCCGTGGATTCTTAGCAATAGAGAGGTGGACACATGTCAAGGACAAAGGCGGAGGTGCGGGTCCATGGGGAAAAAAGTAAAATTTTCCAAATTTCCAAAAAGGTGGAAATGTGTAGAATTGAAGCGTGATTTCAATGGGACCCACCATATGCCATGTGTCAGCTCCAAATTTCAAGGGCGGAGGAAGAGAAAAAATTATTTTTTCCATTTTTCCAAAAATGTTAAAAGGTCAAAAAGTGATCCCAAATTCATTCCCAATTGTATTTTGACACGTGGAGGGCCCAGATTGAAGGGATAAAGGAAAATCAATGATAACTGTACATTCTTCAATTTGGCCACCATTTTTGCTCCAAGAAGCTTGGAGATGCAAATTTTGCATCAATTTTGATTGATTTTTGGAAAATTCATGTCGTTTGTACTAGCAAGGACTAATGCAAGTGGTTTTGGGGATCAATTTATAGATTTGAGGTGTTTTTGAAATAATTTTTACCCCTGACCCATGTAAAACATGAAATATCAAATCAGGAAGTTACAGAATCAAATTTTGAAATGATAAGGATGAAATAATGAAATGAAAGGAGTCTGCATGCTTGGAGAATGAAAAATGTGCCTCCATAATGGATAATGATGAAGGATTTGTAATGATTTTCCTTTTTGAAACACCTGGCAAATTTTGTTGCAAATATGTTAAACGTCCCTATCTGCTAATCATGTTGGAATTTTGTAACAAACTTGATGTTGGGCATATTATTTTCTTGGGAAAGAAGGATCAAATATATGAAAGTTATATAATGCAAGTTTTGAGACGTGAAAAGGTCGGAGAAACTTAGAATTTCTTTGGAAAATCTAGGAAGAAGCACATTCTTTAGAAACTACACGAGAACCATTTCTAATTCCTTTCTACATCAGATTTGTATCATGTTGAGTTGGTTTCAATTGTAAAGCCATCAAAAGCTCTGAGATTGTTCTTATAACATTCCCCTACTTTGATAAATTTTGTTGTCATTAAGGTTATTTTGTGTTGTCTCTTGGTGAAAATTTGCATGCACTTATGTTTTGGAATGCTTTCAATTTGTGTTTCTTTCTCCTGTTATAGTCTTGTGTTAAAATCTCTCTTGATCATACATGGTCTCATTTCTTGTTGATAGTTTAGTGGAATTTTCAATATCACACTCAAAAGAGCTTTCATCTGATAAAGAGATAAAAGGATTTAAAATCACTTTACCTTCCCTTAATTTAGAGATTATTTCTAAACCTTTGGGTGTACCTTGGGTCATGATAAAATAGAGGTTTTGGATCTTTGATGTTGTGTTGGTTCATCTACTTTAAGATTTTGTGGCAGGTTGTCAAAGATTGTGTGGAAGAGTGCAGATCTGGGCCTCCATTTATTGCACATATCCTGGTTGAAGGAGTACCTTAACCCCTTTGAAGAATTATGTTGTTTAGGTCTTACAAAATTTGGCAAATTCTAGTTAATCTTGTCTAAAAATATCCCACCAAAATTCATTCAAAATAACTAATCCTACCCCATACTACCCTTGCATTGCATTGTGTGTCAACAAAAGAATATAATCCATCTACAAAAATGCACAAAGCAAATTAGGATCATACAATGTCTTTAGTAACCCTTGCCTTGCATTGAAAATATCTCCATAATCTGGGAGTGACAACTTGTGAAAGTCAGATTTGGAGTGTTGATCATATTTTCCCAAGGCCCTTTCCATACTATTTACACAAATTGAGGGATATCTTCATCTCCTTCACCATTTGAGGGTTACAAAATAGGTCCTCTTACCTTGGTTGAAAGGCACAACCTAAAACAGTTAGGACAAGATCAAGTCCTATTTGAGTGCTATCCATGAAGGAGTACCTTAACACTTTGAAGAATTATGTTGGTCTTACAAAATTTGGCAAATTCTAGTTAATCTTATCTCCACAAATCTGAGTGCTAGTTAGATCACATCCTCGGCTACAAAACGACACACATCATGATCTATCTAACTTCAAGATTCATGCCATATCTTTGATGCTACTCAGACTGAAAAGGAGAACAAATTTGGGTACCAACACTAGTGGCATCATTATCGAGGACATTATTCAAGTATTTTAGATCCCCGGTACTACTTCTTATGTGATTTATGTACAATTAGAAATCTGAGTATCATCTTCTGATTAGATTTATAAGCCTGGAATGAAGGGTAGGGTTTGGAGTTTGATATTTTCTTAGTTTAATATGATCCATGTGCATACATATTTGATATATTTTAAATCATGTCAAACCCTGGTAATGTCCCTTGCAAATTCTACATGGAAATACATTGTTGAAGCATCATTTTTAATCAAATTTGAAAGGATTAAGTGAAGATATAAGTTCTGCCTACAATTTTATCAGTTTCTAGTAGTTGTTGCACTTCATTTGCATTTTTGGTTGATAAATTCAAGAAAAGGAAGGTCTGATCTATAAATTTTTGCAAGGTTCTCAGTGTTGATAGATATTTGACAAAGTATTTTAGTGCATTTGCACAACTAGGGTGAAAATACTTAGTGGCGACTCCATGTTATTCGATCTTGATAAATACCAATGTCTTAAGATTTCTGTCATTTATTTTTGTGTTGCTAATCTCTGCAAAACTGGAAGGAAGAAGATCTCTCTTCATTAGAGACTCTACTAAGAAGTTGTTTTCAGATTCAAGGAATTCAGAGTTGGAAGGGAGAAGAGTTTGGAAAGTTGTTAAAGGTCAGACATTAGGCAAGGGTATATCTATTGGTGAGAGAAAGAAACCTTTGGTAGAGGATTATCACTCATCTTCCAATGATTCCGATTCAAGTAATCCTCTTATAAACTTGTTTTCCTTAGCTAGTGAAGGTCCTTCTACTGTACCTGGTAAGTTCCTTCTTCAATCTGCGCCTCTGTGTTTTAATTCAAATAAAAATTTCTACAAAGATCAGCACTTAGAGAATACCAGTCTTTTGAATGACATTCTTGATCCCTAAAGACCTTGCACTCCTCATCAACTTGTGTCACCCCCGAGATCACCTCCACCAAAAAATATGGCTCTACCTAGACCTCCATTTGTTGTTAACACCTTTAGTCCTATAGATTTTAGAGGAATGGATGGTTACCCAAATGTTGTCCCACAAGATGTTAGAAATAGGTTGCCAAAGTTCCAAGGTAACAATGCTATAAGTAGTGATCAACATCTCAAGATTTTTGTTAACATGATGGAGGATTTTGAGATAGAATTGTTCATTCATACACTAGAAGAGGATGCTAGGGATTAGTACAAGGCTTTTCCTGATAATTCTATTGATTCATGGACTGAAATGAAGAATGCATTTAGGTTGCAATATGGTGACAAGACTGATCCTAGATTTCTCTTGTCTAAATTTGAAAATATCAAGAAGAATCCCAATGAATCAGTCCATGACTTCAACACAAGGTTTAAAAAACTTTGAGAAGGCTGCCTATTAGTCTAAGGCCTTGTGATGAATCTTGTCTAATCAAATATGCAGATGCATTTGATAAAAAATCAGCCTACTACTTAAGAGATAAGAATCCTACTAATCTAAGACAAGCTTTCACCATGGCACTTCAAATTGAAAACAATATCAAAGTAATTGGGAAACCTCTCAAGAGAGATGGTGTAAATTTGATAAACCCTGAAAAACCTCAAGCTAGCAAGAGTGTTGATTTGGAGGAGGTTGTTAAAACTTTGGTAGGGGTCTGTCAAATAAATCTCATACAAGTTGGCAAGAGTGAGAAGGGAATTGGGCATACTTCACAAGGTTAGCCAAGAGCACAAAACCATGAAATATTTTCCAATCATCCTATAGGTTATCAAAGGGTAGGTGATAGAGGAAAAGAACCCATGGGGTCTATAAATAGACATCCTTAAGCACGTGAAGGAAGAGTGTTGCTGATCCCCTAAGCTGCTAGGGTTGCTACTGTTGAGGAAGTTGTTGATATTGATTGGTGTGATAGGTGTTTTCTACCCCATCCTCCATCTAAAGTGGACCAGCAAGATGGTGAAGATAATAATGATGATGGTACTAATGATGATATCTCGCATGATGGGCTTCTCTTCAAGCTCATAAGGAGGAGCAACATCTACTGAAGTGATAAGTGCAAGGACAACTACAAATTTTTGGGATTGCATAAAATGGGTACAAGTATTCCTTCCCCATCATACTCTTGAAATTGATGTAGTTTAAGATTTTGAAATTCCTAAAAATGACTTTGAATACTTAAGAGATTTGATGATTAAGAAGTATGATGGTGGTATTCCTTGAGAGGAAGATAGATAATTTTTGATGAATTCTATTGCAGCTCAAGAGAAAGACTATAACACTAAAAGAAAATTTGTTAAGGGAGCTGGGCCTCAAGCAAAACCTAAAACACCCTTGCTCATAAGAATTCCCAAAGAAGCTCCTATAAGAGAAGCACACTGCCAAAGGCTCTGTTGTTCCAAGCAAATATTATAGTCCTCCTCATGCCCAAGTCAAGAACCCTTTTGCCATATGATGAATCTGCTTGTATCCCTTTCAATGCTTCTTTTCCAAAGATTGTTCCCTATGACATAGCCCAAGTATTGAGCCAAATCAAAGTGAGTGTTCCAATCATTGAGTTTCTTAGGATTCCTAAGCATAAGAAGAGAGAATTTGAGTACTTGGGATTGAAGGAGGAAAAGACTACTCCGAGCAGAAATGTAAATGTTGTTGAAACTCCTCCTCAGATCATTACTGACCTTGAAACACCACCAGTAGTAGAATATATTGGAGATACACCTGAGGTATATTTGGGGACATCCTTGGTTGATTCCCAATTGAATGTTGATCCATTCTTCACAACTTTGATCATAACATATAGGCTACTTCATAATTATATGTTTGATTCCAGTGCATCATGTAATGTCATGCCTCTAGAAGTCATGAATGAGTTAGATATCAAAGTGATAGTAGCCTATGGAAAGTGTACTATCATGGATTCAAGGAAGTCTTTGGTAGTTGGTTGTGTGAAGGGTTTTGTGGTGCAACTTGCATCTTATCTGGGAGGATTGATTGCCCTGCCAAATGGGGTATGTTATTGTCAAGGAATTGGGCTGCAAGTGTTAGAGGGAGTGTCCAAATGGATATGTCTTTTCCACCATTCCCATTGAGGGAATCCTTGTCAAGCTCTATGGAGAAAAGAAAATGTTGCATCTAATTGAGGATCCAAACAATGCTTCCTATGAGGTGTTGTTTGCTGATGTTGATGTTGATAATTTTATTGGGTTTGTTGATGGAAAAGAACACAAGATGGATCAGTCAAAGTGCCTTGAATAGGTAAGTTCTCCTTGGACCTTGCTATTTGATGGAGCTTGCTCCAAATTTGGAAATGGTGCTGGTATAATTCTGATTTCTCCTAGCTTGGAAGAATTTGTTTTTTCCTTCAAGCTTAATTTTGAATGTACTAACAACATTGCTGAGTATGAAGCCTTGTTGTTGGGTCTGAGAATTGCATGGAAGTATGGTGTCAAGGACATCATTACAAAAGGATATTCAAAGTTAGTTGTCAAAAAATAAGAAAACCATATGTTACAAAAATCACCTGGATGAAGAAGTATAAACATGCGGTTTGGGATCTAATTGAGAAGTTTGATTCCATCAATATTGTGCACCATGATAGAAGTTTCAATGTTACTACTTAAAAGTTAGCTTATTTGGGGTCAACATTTGGAGATTGCACTATTTCACCTTATTGTGAGTACAATGTTGAAGTGTTAACTAGGCCAGCTATCCCTAACAACATCAAACATTGGCAAGTGTTTAATGATGATGCTCAAGTGTAAAGGTTCTTAAAAAATCAAGGTGAGTTTGTAGATCAGAATATTGATTGGGAACCAATGGTATGTGTGACTGAAGGAAGAGATAATTTGTTTGGAAAATATATTATCTAATTGAAAACTAACACCATTCCTAGAGGTCTTGTTGCACTTGAGTCAAATTTTAGCAATGCTGATTGCATCATCAATAGAAACATATCTACCTCAAGGGATGTGGAAGAGCATGACTTGGGAACTAATGATAAACCAAGGAAAGTTTGGTTGGGCAGTAGTTTAAGCAAGGAAGAAAAATAGTCCTACCTCCAATTGTTAAAACAATATCAAGACTGTCTTGCCTGGTCATATTCAGAGTTGAAAGCATATAGAGAAGACTTGTTCCAACATGAGATCCCTCTTGAGAAAAATGTCAAACCATTTAGACAGAAGAAAAGGCCAATTAATCCACTCCTCTCCATGAAAATGCAAGATGAATTGAAGAAACTGAAGGAGGGAGGGATCATTCAGCCCACAAGGTATTCATCTTGGGTTAGAAACCTTGTGCCAGATAGAAAAAGAATGGAGATATCAGAATTTGTGTAGACTTCAGAAATCTGAATAGAGCTTCATTAAAAGACAATTATCCTTTTCCAAATATGGAGAACATGTTGTATTTAGTGATTGGATCTGAATTGTTGTCCACCTTGGATGGTTTCTCTGGCTACAATCAGGTTGTTGTCAAGGAGTCAGAAAGATTTAAAACTACCTTTACCACTCCTTGGGAACATATGTTTATGTGAGATTGCCTTTTGGTCTCATTAATGTTAGGGCTACTTTCCAAAGAGCAATGAATGTTGCTTTTTCTATTTATACAAATGACCTCATTGTAGTTTATCGGATGATGTGACTGTTTTTCAAGGAGTAGAAAAGATCACTTACAACACTTGAAAAGAATGTTGATCGGATGTAGAGAATTTGGAATCTCTCTCAATCCAAAGAAGTTTCACTTTGGAGTGTGAAATTCCAAGCTACTTGGTCATACTGTTTCAAAGGCGGTGTCATGATTGACCCTGAGAGAGTGGAAGCAATCAGAAAGGTCCCAATTCCAAGAACAAAGAAGGGTATCCAATCTTTCTTTGGGAAAATCAACTTCATTAGAAGGTTTGTGTCCAATTTTGCTGAGTTGACTCTTCCTATCACATGCATGTTAAAGAAAGATCAAGTTATCAAGTGGGAGGAGGCTTCTATTCAAGCTTTTGAAGGAATCAAAGAAGCGCATAAACATGCACCTTTCTTGGAAGCTCCAATTACAAGAAGCCTTTCCAAATCTTCTCCTTTGCTTCTAAAAATACTATTGCATCTGTTTTGCTCCAAAAGGATGAAGATGGGGCTGAGAGGCCTATTTCCTTCTTTAGCAAGGCCTTACAAGCTACTGAGTTGAAGTACATAATCATGGAAAAACAATCATTTGCCTTAGTGAAAGCAATAAATGTTTTCAGGCCTTATATCTTAAGTTCAAAAGTTGTTGCTTATGTTCCCCACACCATGGTAAAAGACATCTTATCAGAGATGGAGATTTCAATAAAAATATGTAGATGGGTGAACAAACTATAGGAGTATGATATGTACATCCAAACCACAAAGCTAGTAAGAGGTTTGGGTCTTGCCAAGCTCATGGATGAGAGCAACTTGCAAACTATGGAAGTGAATGAAGTAGAAGAAGAAAGGGTAGATGTTCTTGAGAAATTGGTAAGTTTTGAGTGGTACAAGGATGTAATCTTTTACCTCAGACACCTATGCTATCCTGATCATTTAAATAAAAATAAAAAAAGAGCCCTTAAGATGGCTTCTCAAAAGTACATCATCACTAACTTTGGGATGGCTTGGAAGAACCCTGAAGGTTTCCTCTTGAAGTGTGTAACTGAAGATGAAGCTCCCAAAGTAGTTTCTAATTTCCATGGGGGAGTTTGTGGAGGAAACTTTGCTGGAAGGGTTATAACACACAAAGTTTTAAGAGATGGTTATTGGTGGCCTACTCTCTTCAAAAATGCAACCATGTTGATTAGAAAATGTGAAAGTTTTCAACGTTTCTTTGGAATAATGAAAGCTTCAGGCTCCCTTACTTTGCATCTTGTATCAATTGAAGCTCCTTTCAAATAGTGGGGGATGAAATTCATTGGTGAGATGTCAGACCCATCTAGTGCTAGACATAAATGGATCCTTATAGCCAAAGATTACTTCACCAAGTGGGTAGAGGCAATCCCCACCAAAAATACATATGCAGATTTGGTGTGCTAGTCAAGATTGTGGCAAATAATGCCACATGTTTAAGAGCTAAACCTTTGATGGAAATGTGCAAGGAGTATGGAACCAATATGCCTTATTCTTCAAACTATAACCCCAAAGGGAATGGAAAAGTTGAGTCCAACAATAAGAACTTATTGAATATCATTAGGAAGACCTTGGAGTTGAACAAGAGAAAATTGAGTGAACAATTGAAATTTGCAATTTGGGTTGATAGAATCACTGCCAAGTGAATTACTGGTAAGAGGCCATTTGAGTTGGTTTATGGAACTCAATCTCTTCTTCCCTTACATCTACAATTATCTTCATTTCAATTTGTTCAACGAGTTGAGGATCAAGAGGTCCATATGAAGTAAGGATTAATCAAATTGTGGAGCTAGATGGAGAGAGAAGAGCATCCGACAAAGGCATGTTAGATTTAGAGAGAAGTTGAAGAGGTTGTTTGACAATAAGGTTACTCTTAGGGCCTTCAATATTGGAGATTTTGTTTTATTGTGGGATAGAAGAAATGAAGATAATGGAAAACATGGAGAATTTGATGTATTATGGATGGGCCCTTACTCCATTAATATCAGAATTGGTCGAATACCTTTTTCTCAAAGATTTAGATGGGGAATTGCTTGAACTACTGTTAATGGTAGACATATGAAGAATTTCTTGGATTAATCCCCAAAGTTGAGGTATGCACCAACATCACGAGTGTATCGTGTTTGCCTTTTGCTCTTATTTTGGTGTTTTGGTGATTCTTGGTTTGCCTTGGTGTGTGTCAAAGCATTTTTGTCAATTTGTTAACTAGTTTTGGATGGTTTTGGCTCATGACTCTATTTTCCCAATGGATTATTTTGGCACTTGATCTACATTGTTCATTTGGCACTCACTAGGAGTACCCATCCCCGAGTAGGAGCCAATGTTGGTGCCCATTTTGATCCTCTGTTATTTTCCCATATTTACCCTTTGTTCTACGTGCTCAAAAACTAATTTTCTTCAAATTTGGTGATCTGCAACTTTCTCTCTCTAGATTGAATGCCTTGAAGTGCTCACAACTTATTATTTTTCCCCAATGTGAAAGAAAAATACATACATGCCTTGTTTTGTGCCCTAAATTTCACAATCTACGGGCCTTTGTCATTTTTCCACTTTTCTCGGCCTTTGGAGCTCGTGGTTACTCGTTTTATACTTATTTTCCCCAAAAATCCTTTTTCATGGTTGAAAATTTCTTTAAAACACCTTCCATGTTCCTTTTGATAAAAAAATCCTTCACCCACGAAAAAAAAATCAAATTCTGGCATCTCTGGTAAATTATGTGTTTTTACGGCTATACGGGTGTCATTTGCCCATCAAAATTAATCCCAAGCCTCTCCTCCTACGTGGCCATTTTTCATTAGTCAAATATTTGTGGGTTCTTTGAAAACTTAACATTTTTTTGTGTTTTGGCAAAAATTCAAAATTTCCCCCGCAACTCCGTAGGAGGACACGTGTCACTTTCTCATGCAAAGGTGGAATGAGAGGATGGTAGAGGACTTAGGAAAGTTTTTCCTTTTTGGAAAAAGGAAAAAGGGTGAGGAAAGGGCCACGGGTCCGCAATGGAGCAAGGGGTGGACACGTGGTAGGCATAGAGGAGAGTGTGGTTCGGCGGGGGTAGAAGTAAAATATTTTCCCTTTTTTGCAAAAAGAGTTAAAGTAAAATTTTGAGGCATGGCTCCACGACAAATTAGAAGGAGACATGTGGTAGGGAAGAAATCAAAGGCATGGGCCCATAGAGGAAAAGTGATAAAATTTCCTTGGCAAAAAAAGGGGTTAAAACATGAAATAAGCCCATAGATTCTTAGCGATAGAGAGGTGGACATGTGTCAAGGACAAAGGCAGAGGTGTGGGCCCGCGGGGAAAAAAGTGAAAATTTTCCAAATTTCCAAAAAGGTGGAAATGTGTAGAATTGAAGTGTGATTTCAATGGGACCCACCATATGCCACGTGTCAGCTCCAAATTTCAAGGGCGGAGGGGCAGAGAAAAATTCAATTTTTTCCATTTTTCCAAAAATGTTAAAAGGTCAAAAAGTGATCCCAAATTCATTCCCAATCGTATTTTGACACGTGGAGGGCCCAGATTGAAGGGATAAAGGAAAATCGATGATAACTATACATTCTTCAATTTGGCTACCATTTTTGCTCTAGGAAGCTTGGAGATGTAAATTTTGCATCAATTTTGATCAAATTTTTGGAAAATTCATGTCATTTGTGCCTATAAGGACCAATGCAAGTGGTTTTGGGGATCAATTTGTAGATTTGAGGTGTTTTTGAAATAATTTTTTCCCTAGCCCGTGTAAAATGTGAAATATCAAATCAGGAAGTTACAAAATCAAATTTTGAAATGATAAGGATGAAATAATGAAATGAAAGGAGTCTACATGCTTGGAGAATGAAAAACGTGCCTCCACAATGGATAATGATGAAGGATTTGTAATGATTCACCTTTTTGAAACACCTGGCAACTTTTGTTGTAAATATGTTAAATGTCCATATCTATGAATCATGTTGGAATTTTGTAACAAACTTGATGTTGGGAATATTATTTTCTTGGGAAAGAAGGATCAAATGTAATTGAAATTTATACAATGCATGTTTTGAGACATGTAAAAGGTCATGTTATCAAAAATTCACCCCCCAGGGTAATTTTGATAACATGCATCTTGATTATTTGGTCATGAGCAAGTAAGATTGATTCAAGGCCCAAAATCATGTTTTACGGGTCCCCTCAGACTTTTTCTAACTCCCCACCCAAGAAGAAATCCCAATAGGTTGAGAAAATGGAAGAAATGCAAAAAATAAGGTTGCAGGACTGTGTTAAGGCATTTCGGGTCTGAAGGGTTCGGGTCGTACTCAGGTTCGTTGTACCAAGTTTGGGGCTGAGAAAATTAAGAAAATTGGCTAAGTCCTAGTCCGTGGTGGTCTGGGACGCTTGGGATGTTGAGACACGTGGGACGCGAAAAGCTGATTCGGCCGAAAGAGGAAAAAATTTCCTGTCATTTGTTTCACGCGGTTTGGGACAGTGGCCCAATAAGACGCTGCGGGATGTGGATCGCCGATTTGGTACAAGTCAGTCCATTTCGGGTGGTTTGGAGATATTTGTCCCAGACAGTTTTGGACATCCGGGCCAAAAGTACATGGAGGATGCGAACCGCCGATTCGGCCTAACAGGGACTTTCGTCCGGGACAGTTGGGCTAAAAGTACGCGTGGGACACGGAAAGCTAAAAGAGCTACCAACAAATGGAATCTTGCCACGTGTCTTCACCTCAAACAGGAAAAAGGAAGCCTGAATCAGCCGAAGCAGGATATTTTCATCTAGAACAGCTAGGACAAAGGTACGCGCGGGACGCAAAAAGGTGAAATGACCGAAAAGAGACAAGGAGGTCCGAACCAATAAAATAGTGCCACGTGTCCAAGTTTAAGGGCCCGAAAGGAATTTTCAGAGGATGAACCTGTGGATGAATCGGATCCTGACACATGTCATCTAAGTGGCAGAGCATGGGAAAAATTCAAATATTTTCCCGCCGATCCGTTTTGGTCTGTTTTTTCCCTAAATCTTCATATCACCATAACTTTCGATCCAGAGCTCAGTTTTTTGCGTTATTTATATCAATGGAAAGCTGGTGAAATTCTCTACACGATTCTAGGGTCAATCTTGCAATTTGGTTTATTTTGGAAAGAAAAAATCAAGAAACATCTCTAACACGTGGTAATGGCTAGAATTGACATTTCAACAACTAGCTTTAATGTAAAATACAGTTCACCGCTTTTGCCAGGGTTCTCACCCACCGCCATAATGAGATAAATTAAATGTGACCTAGAAGTGGT
This sequence comes from Taxus wallichiana var. yunnanensis, assembly GCA_018340775.1. Classification (NCBI taxonomy): domain Eukaryota; kingdom Viridiplantae; phylum Streptophyta; class Pinopsida; order Cupressales; family Taxaceae; genus Taxus; species Taxus wallichiana. Next base: position 134,892,477 of record CM031243.1, read on the forward strand.
TAGGGTAGATTTGACTTTCCTCTCTCTTCCCTCTCTCATTCTTCCTATAAATTGTAAAGAGGGGCTTCTTTCTAAGGGTCAAACATTCCTGTTTTGCCCCTCCCTTCTTCTCTTTGGCAGGTGAATTTGTGGAGTTCGAACCTCCCATTTAAAACTGTAATGCGACTCTGCCTCTTGGCATTTTGTAGTGTATTGTATCAATCTTTGGAGCAAGTAATGCATGTCTGTGGATGATTCTCAACCCTCTCTGTGTTCATTTGCATCCTCCTGATCTTTCACTACAAATTTTGTTATCTGTGCATGATCTTGCATCACATTTTAATGGCTTGTGTTTATTGGCAAGATAGGTGTTCTTCATTCCTCAGTGCATCACCTTCGTTAGTTTAGGTTTATTTTTTCTGCATCTTCTTACCCTGTCTCCCTGGCAAGTTAGATTAGACTTTGAGTAAACCCTCTACATTTTTCGTGTGCATCTGAACAGAGGAATAGGAACCAGCCTTCTCTGGAGATTCCTTTCTCATTTTTGCAAGTCCCACACTTGGAGAAAGGATTCAATGTTGTGCAATCACACTGGATGCTAGTATGATCAACCTAGAAATCTGATCAACATCCAGGGGTGCTGTGAATTCACACTAACAGTTTTGGCATGCTCGGTGGGACCTAGAGGTCTTCCACTTCATCTTTTATAGGTTGGTGTGTTCCTGTGAAGATTTCAGCCTTTGGAGGCACTTGTAAACACATCTGGTGACTCCATCTAATCAGCAACCCATTTCGATGTTGCGGACACTGTTTTTCATCCATTCCCATCCATCCTTCTTTCCATCCCTTTCATTCTTTTCCATTCCATGAAGTTGTGTAATTATGACTTCATTTCCATCATGGAACTCACATTTACAACAGCAGCAATGTTTCCCACCTCCAACATGTTTTTTAAATCCTCCAAATCAGCATTTTGAACAGCAAAATCATACATACCCATATGAGCAGCGGTGCCAAAGTCGGTTTGGCTATGGAGCTTTCCAAGAGCAAGAGTATGCATATAATGAAGACCATCAGATGCAAGATGCTAGTCTGTTGGAGAAAATCCAAAAGATGGAGGTAAACATGGTGCAGTCTAGGGCTCAAGCACAAATGAAAGCATTTGGAATTGGTTATGGAGCACCCTATCCATGGGTGGGACCTTTTCCAAGGCATTACATCCCTCAAGAGAAGCTTGACTTCATGATTGCAACACTGCCATTGCTTGCAAAGTGGATTGAAGGAATAGAGGTGTATGAGAGGAGTATTCAGCAACCTTGTCAATGGGTAAGCATGCCATCTCATGCCTTTCTTTTTCCTCTTTCCCAATCTATTTTATCTCAGCAGTGTCAAGTTTTAAACTCTCCATCTGTTGTCCCAAGTGTTGAATCCATTTCTCCATCCCCTAGTCTTCCACCTCATCTCAATTATTTTGTCCCTTTTCCTTCCAAATAGTCATCCCCTCCACAAGAGCTAACAGAAATACCCCCTCCTCTAAAGAAACAAGAGTTTCTACCTCCTCCACCACCACAAAAAATTGCCAAGCCATTTGAGTTACAATCCACTTCTCCTCTTGCATTCCCAAATCCATGTTGGGAGGATAAAAATCAGAATGCCAGTCAAGGAAAACAATAGCAAAAAGAAAATCCAAACAAGGATGAAGAAATTCAAAGTCTGAAGAGTTGGGCTCTTAAATTTGGGATGACAAAGATCCCCTTGATGGTTAAGCCTTTAGAAGAGGTTGAAGTTGGAAAACAAGTGGTGGTTAGGACTGAATTTGCTGCAACAGGAGAAGAGAAAAAATAAGAAGTAGATCAGCAGTCAATTTTCTCAGAAAGTAGTGTCCATGTTGGCACTCTATTAGAAGGGAATGCTGATTCAATTCAAGTTGCACAATCAGCCATGGAGGAAGAAAGCTCTAAAGAAGATCTTGCAGTTCCAACTTGTCCTCTCTAGAGCAAGCAGATTGAAGATTTTGACTTAAAAACTTTATGCTAGAGGAAGAGTTCTATCAAGAGCAAGATTGTCTTCAAGTAGTAGAGGAGGAAGAAGCTGCTCCAAATCCAAAAGAAGAGGAGCACATTCTAGCTGTGGGGGAGAAAAGTGCAGATCTAAAGGATTTGAGCACAAAGCAGGTTATAGAAGAACCTTTAGTTCTTCTCTCTACTTCATCTCTCTCAAGTTCTAGTACTGAAGAAGAGTTTGATCCCTCAAACTCAATGCTGGAGGATGAAAGAAACCATGGTGATCAAGTTGCAGATTAAGAGAATGCCATGGGAGAGGTTGAACATTTGCAGCAAGATAGCAATGAGGTAGTTTCCCTATCTGATTTGGAGGATTGTTTTGATGAAGAAGATCCGGTTGAGTTTCCACCATTCTCTCTTTCATCATCCACATTTCAAACACTTGAGTCTCACTTGTCATGAAGGAGAACATTCATTTATAGCACCTGCATCTTATATAAGCTCTTTGGAACCAAGATTGGAAGATTTTAATCTTTAATGTACCTCATTGGAGGAAGAGAAAGGGCAGAAGGGTTCTACCATTGCTTCCACACCATCCATTCAAGGTCTACAAGAGAACTCCATTCTTGGAGTTGAAAATCAGAATTATGGGCATACTCAATGGATCAGACCTTGCCCAATCAGGTATTTGGCTTTATTGGAGCCAAAGGAGAAGTCACAACCAGTCATGCTTGCTTATGAGCATGAGGATGAGCTACAAAGAACTAAGGATCAGCTGTCATACCTCTCCAATCCAAATGCAGAGCAACTAAAAGAGGTATTGGATTCACCTTTAGCCGATACCTTGATGATTTGGGTGGGATACCAGCTTCTTGTTGATTTTCCACTCATCCTAACAGCCATGATCAACTCCAAATCAATTGCATGGCTACCACTTTTGAGAAATTAAAGCTATTTCTCACAACCAATTGCAGGGTTTGTTTAGCTTGCCTTTGCTTCCAGTTAGAGTAGAGTAGGTAGGTTTACTTTTAGCAGAAGAAGTGCTTGTGCACACTCTGCATGTTCCATTTGGAGGATGTATGATTTTAGTTACGTACATAGTTTTTGTGGTGCTAGTTTTGCTCTTGCATAGTCCATTTCAAAGTGGCATTTTGGTGAGAACAACTCCATTTCAAAGTGGGTTTCACTCAACGAATGTTTCAATAGCTCAAGGACACATATTTTCAAATTTTAGATCAGTTTGTAGGCTACAACTCATGACTCCATGCCCAATGGATGCTTTGTAATGTGGTAACTTCATCTAGCGGGTAGATGACCCCATTGAGTCGCCAAATTGTTATCCAAAATTAACCCCCTGGGGTAAGTTTGATAGCATGCATCGATTATTTGGTCCCGAGCAAGTAAGATTGATTTGAGGCCCAAAATCATGTTTTCGGGGTCCCCAGACTTTTTCTAACTCCCCACCCAAGAATAAATCCCAACAAAGTTGAGAAAATGGAAGAAATGCAAAAATAAGGTTATAGGATTTGTGTTAAGGCATTTCGGTCTGAAGGGTTCGGTCGATCCGAGGTTTGTTGTACCAAGTTTGGGGCTGAAAAAATTAAGAAAATCAGCTAAGTCCTAGTTTAGGCGGTCTCGGGATAGTTGGGACATCGGGATGCATGGGACGTGAAAAGCGATTCGGACAAAAGAGGAAAAAATTACCTATCATTTATTTCATGGGGTTTGGGACATTTGGGCCAATAGTATGCGTGGGGACGCAGATCGGATGGTTTTGCACAAGTCGGTCCATTTTGGGTGGTTTGGATATATTTCTCCCAGACATTTGGGGACATCCGGGCCAAAAGTACGTGGAGGACGTGAACCAGCCGATTCGGCCGAAACAGGGGACTTTCATCCGGGACAGTTGGGCCAAAAGTATACATGGGACACGGAAAGCTGAAAGAGCCACCAACGAATGGAATCTTGCCACATGTCTTCACCTCAAATAGGAACAAGGAAGCCCGAATCGGTTGAAGCAGGAGATTTTTGTCTGGGACAGCTGGGATAAAGGTACACGCGGGACGCGAAAAGGTGAAATGGCCGAAAAGAGACAAGGAGGCCCGAACCAATAAAATAGTGCCACGTGTCCAAGTTTAACGGCCCAAAAGTAATTTTCAGACGATGAACCCACAAACGAATCAGAGCCTAACATGTGTCATCTAGGTGGCGAGTGCGGGAAAAATTCAAATATTTTCCCCTGATCCGTTTTGGTCTATTTTTGCCCTAAATATTCAGATCGAAATAACTTTCAATCCAGAGCTCGCTTTTTACGTTATTTATATCAATGGAAAGCTAGTGAAATTATCTACATGATTCTCGGGGTCAATCTTGCAATTTGGTTTATTTTGGACATAGAAAATAAAGAAACATCTCGCACATGGTAATGGCGAATCGAGCGTTTCAACAACCAACTTTAATGCAAAATACAATTCGATGCTTTTGCTGTGGTTCTCACCCACCTCCATAATGAGATAAATTAAATGTGACCTAGAAGTGGTTGGGGTAGATCTGACTTTCCTCTCTCTTCCCTCTCTCATTCTTCCTATAAATTGTAAAGAGGGGCCTCTTTCTAAGGGTTGAACATTCTGTTTTGCCCCTCCCTTCTTCTCTTTGGCAGGTGAATTTGTGGAGTTCGAACCTCCCATTTAAAACTGTAATGCGACTCTAGCTCTTGGCATTTTGTAGTGTATTGTATCAATCTTTGGAGAAAGTAATGCATGTCTGTGGATGATTCTCAACCCTCTCCGTGTTCATTTATATCCTCCTGATCTTTCACTGCAAATTTTGTTATCTGTGAATGATCTTGCATCACATTTTAATGGCTTGTGTTTATTGGCAAGATAGGTGTTCTTCATTCCTGGTGCATCACCTTCGTTAGTTTAGGTTTATTTTTTTCCGCATCTTCTTACCCTGTCTCCCTGGAAAGTTAGATTAGACTTTGAGTAAACCCTCTGCATTTTTCGTGTGCATCTGAATAGAGGAATAGGAACCAGCCTTCTCTGGAGATTCCTTTCTCGTTTTTGCAAGTCCCAAACTTCGAGAAAGGATTCAATGTTGTGCAATCACATTGGATGCTAGTATGATCAACCTAGAAATCTGATCAACATCTAGGGGTGCTGTGAATTCGCACTAATAGGTCATTCACGGGAAAATCTGGGAAGAAGCCCATTCTCTGACCTGAGAACCATTTCTAATTACTTTCTACATAAAATTTGTATCATGTTGAGTTGGTTTCAATTGTAAAACCATCAACAAGCTCTAATATTGTTCTTATAACATTCCCTTACTGATAAATTTTGTGATTTTGGGTTATTTTGTGTTGTCTCTTGGAAAAATTTGCATGAAATTATGTTTGTAATGCTTTCAATTTTTGTTTCTTGCTCATGTTGTAGTCTTGTGTTTAAAATATCTCTTGATCATACATGGTCTCATTTCTTGTTGATAGTTTAGTGGAATTTTCAATCTCACACTCAAAAGAGATTTCATCTGATAAAGAGATAAATAGATTTAAAATCACTTTACCTTCCCTGAATTTAGAGATTGTTTGTAAACCTTTGGGTGCACCTTGGGTCATGATAAAATAGAGGTTTCTAGATGCTTTGTTGGTTCATCTGCTTCAAGATTTTGTGGCAGGTTGTCAAATATTATGTGGAAGAGTGCATATTTGGGCCTCCATTTGTTGCACATATCCTAGTTGAAGGAGTACCTTAACCCCTTTGAAGCATTTTGTTGTTTAGGTCTTACAAATTTCTTGCAAAGATCCTCAACTAATTTGGTAAATTCTGGTTAATATTGTCTAAAAATATCCCACAAAAAATCATTCAAAATAACTAATCCTACCCCATACTACCCCGCATTGCATTGGGTGTCAAAACCAAAATATAATCCATCTATAAAAATGCACAAAGCAAATCAGGATCATAAAATGTCTTCAGTAACCCTTGCCTTGCATTGAAAATATATCCATAATCCGGAAGTGATAACTTGTGAAAGTTAGATTTGGAATTTTGATCATATTTTCCCAAGGCCCTTTCCATACTATTTGTGCAAATTGAGGGATATCTTCATCTCCTTCACCATTTGAGGGTTACAAAATAGGTCCTCTTACCTTGGTTGAAAGGCACAACCTAATAATGTTAGGACAAGATCAAGTCCTATTTGAGTGCTATCCATCTCTCCACAAATCTGAGTGCCAGTTAGATCACATCCCCAGCTACAAAATGACACACATCATGATCTATCTAACTTCAAGCTTCATGCCATATCTCTGATGCTTCTTAGACTAAAAAGGAGAACAAATTTTGGTACCAACACTCCATGTCTACATTGAATTTTTATATTTAAATCTCTCTTACCCTAAAGTTAGCTTTCCTCTTCCCAACATTTATCAACTTGTTGCTCTTTCGGCTAGTCATGAGTTGATTTCTCTTATGGATGGTTTTTCTGGGTATAATCAGACTTCTTTCATCCCTCTTTGGGGAACTTCTATTATCATGTCATGCCTTTCGGTTTTAAAAATGTCAGGGCCACCTATTAGCGTGTTATGAACTACATCTTTCATGACCTTATCCAAAATACTTTTGAAGACTATGTCGATGATCTATTGGGTGAATCCAAGAATCGATGTTATTATCTTCACATCCTTGAAATCATCTTCACATATCTTATCCAATTATTTGTTTGTCTAAATCCAATCAAGTGTGTGTGTTTTGATTTTTACTAGAAAAATCTTTTGCCTCATCTTTTCTATTAGGGGTTTTAAAGTTGACCCCACCAAAATCAAATACATCCTTGAGATTCCCTCTCCTTATACTCTAAATAATATTTACATTCTTCAAGGATAGATCTAATTGATCCATCGTTTCATCTCACAACTCTCTAACCATTTCCAACCTTTTCACCATATCCTTCATAAAGACATCAACTTTCAATGGGATGTTAATAGTGAAAAATCCTTTGATGATCTCAAGTAGTATCTTCTTACCACACCTGTGTTCATACCTCCACACGAGGTGGATCCCTTCTATATTTATATCTATGCCACTAATCATGTTTTGGATTCCATGTTGGAAAATCATGATGAACAAGGTATGGAGTAGGCCATCTATTACATCAATCATACTCTTCATGAATATGATACCTGCTACACTGAAACTAAAAAGCTATGTTGCACCCTCTTCTTTTCCACCTCCAAGCTTCATAATTATCTCCTTAATCATAAAACCTATGTCGTCACTAGCTTTCATCTTCTTAACTCCATGCATTCAAAACCATATCATGATGAATGAATCACTCAATGGATCAATCTCATGACCAAGTTTGACCTAGATTTCATCTCCTAGGAATCTATCAAGGGCTAGGCCATTGTTGATAAACTAGATGAAGCCCCTCTTCCTTTTAATTATCTTCCTCGTGAACTATTTCCTGAAAATTCTATATTTACCTTTGATCATGAGTTTTCTCCCCTTTTCATGACACTTTTATTTGACGGATCTAAGTGTCACAGAATGGGGAGGCATCATTTTTATCATCATTCCTCCTTAATATACTCCTATCTCAATCAATTACAAGCTTAATTTTGAATACACTAATAACATGGCTGAGTATGAAGCCCTCATCTTAGGTCTTGAAACCGTTTTCATGTGTGGCATTAAAATATTTGGCATCTATGGTGACTCTCGGTTGATCATTGATCAAGTCAAGGGTATCTATCAAGGCAAAAATGAAGTCCTTTAAAAAGACAAGGACATCATCAATTTTCTTCTTGAGGATTTCAACTTCTACACCATCAAAACCATTCCTTGTTCATTTAATAATTTCGTAGACATGATAAGCCTCTCTCACATTCCTTATCCCATGACCAACCGAGTAATCCAAACTTTATGTTTTTCATCATTTTGATCAACAATCTCATGTCCATGAGCTTCCTTGTATCAATCATGTTGACATTAATCCTTCATATCTTTGGTATTCTCATATATTTGAATATATATCTCAATATAATATCCCCTCCGAATTATCCAAAACAATAGGGTATCCTTTCTTTAACATGCTAACCGCTATGTCATCCTTGGAAACATCCTCTATAAGTGTGGCATCAATGGAATTTTTCTTCATTTCTTTAAGTCTCATGAATCTACTTGTGTTAACCATGAAGTCCATGACAACATTTGTGGTGGCCATTTTAGTGGTTTGGATGTTACCAAGCGTGTCCTTTGCATGGGTTATTACTAGCCCTCCCTCTATCAATATTGTTGTGAATATGTTAAGAAATTTGTCAAATGCTAGAAGTATTCTAATCTCATCGGCATTCCTAACTAGACCTTAAAACTAGCTCAAGATATTTAGCCTTTCTCACAATGAGGAATTGACCTCTTTGGTCTCATCAATTGGCATTCTTCTCAATGCCATCATTCTATCATTACTACAACTGAATACTTCACCAAATGGGTGGAATCCATTCCACTCAAATCCACTCGAGTTAATAAAATTGTTGACTTTGTCTATCAGTATATCATGTGTCACTTTGTTGTTCCCCATAAAATCATCAAGGAAAACATAAAGTCCTTAAAAAAAAAATCTTTATGAATCTTCTAATATCAAGCTCAACTTCTCATCTCATTATTATCCTTAAGCTAACATTCAATGTAAATCCACTAAAAAAGTCTCTACAACATCCTAGCCAACACTATTGATGGATAAGGTTGTAATCGACATCTTCATATCCCCTTCACTCTTTGGGCCTATCAGAATATCTTTCACACCTCTACGTGAACTGCTCCTTACTCTCAAGTCTATGGATCGAGGTCGTTCTTCCTCTCAATGTCCAAATCTAGTATTTGTGTGTCTCCCTTTCCGACATTGTATATGATGAGCACTATCATCAAGAACGTATAATGTAACTCAAATTTTTAGATTAGTGTTTCTTTGTTACTCTTCAACATCATCATGTTTAGCAAGATTGTATAAAATGTGCCTATAATAAACATCTCAAGGAACAAAATTTTAACATCATTGACCTTTTCCTAAAATAAAATAAAAATGTCAGTACTCTAGAAAGGATTTGAAGTGGAAATTTTTCTCCCAATTAGATTGGACCATATGTTATCACACATAAATATGGGTCTGGATCCTATCACATAGCATTTCTTGATGGTAAACCGAAACATAACCTCTTAAAACCTTGCACTATGACCATTCTAGAGTTAACATAGCCATCAACATAGTATTAGTCATTTCTTAAATTCTCCCTCCATCACAATCCTCTCCATATCTCTTTGTAATGATTTGGAATTATGTGGTCTACCGTCACTTTCTTATCTATGACCTTGAATATGGGCACCACGGATCTGCCCATGGCATATTCCTTATGGAAATGTTCCTCCTTCTAGGTGGGAACCCCATAATCATTATATTTTTCACCCTCTTGTCTACCTACTAGAACCATTTCAAATGTCTATACCTGTCACTTGTGCATCTTATCATCCCCTCCCCAAGTGGTTTACTTGGATATCCCCAACTCTATCCTACAATAAAAAAATTTGGATTCTCCTATTTAAAAGACATAATATCCCAACAATAGATTTCTCCTTGAAGGAAAGTTTTTCATATAAATTTAAATTTCCAAAAGTATAGAATGATCCCTTAAAGGAAAACTATCATCCATATTCTATCTTTTCATCTAAAAATTCAAAATTTAAAATAAAAAAAGCAAAAATTATGACATAGACCACTCCCTCAAAGGATAGTTACTATTTTATATCATGATAGTAGAAGGATTTATGCACTGATTATCCTTCCAAGTCTCAAAAGAAAAAGTAAAATATCAAAAACAATAAAAAGCATCCCTAGAAATCTTCTCGCATCAATCATCTTTCCCATCTACAAAAAACTTCCCACATTGATCTGGGTTTTCACCATATTGCTCAAAGTTGAGGCATAGACATATGACCTCTATCTTAGAAGAATTTAATTTCCGTACAAGCTCCATCTTAACCAAATTTTTGTGTCGCATTAGGTCTATGAGCACACATTCCATATTTTCCTCATGATCTTAAGTTTTACTAACTATCATTAGTTATGTGTTAACATCTGTCAATGGTCATAAGTGTAATTATTTGTGGTGTTCCCTTTTCACATTTATTGTCAAATCCTATTCAAGGGCATCCTCTTTCGCATGCACTCCTCTCTATGAAGAATTGTACTTTCTTAAGTTTTTGGTCACCCCATTGAATGTCGCATTCTCATCCATTATACTCTTATCTTCTCCCCCTAATTCTAACTCATATCATATCACATCTAAAATCATTTATATTCTCATCTAACCTATTCAATTCCATCATTCCTCTCATCATATTTCAACTCAACATATCAACTCATCATTTCTACTCTAGTCCAAATCATGTCATCTCATATCTATCTAATCACAAATGCATCTATCATGCTAATTTAAGTTCTCATCTAATCATCACACATCTCATCATCAATCCATCATATGAAAACATCTAATCATTATAATAAAATAATGAACTTAAAACATCATATTGTATGTCTAAGATCAAATCAATACATCAAATAACATTTAACACCTAAACTAACATCCATGTTATAATAAAATATTCAATCTCATCACATGAACCATATTACATCTCATATAAGAAACCATATTTTATCTTAAGACCAAAACTATGGCCATCTTTACTCACCATCCCACTTGGACGCATATTTTTATTATTCATGTATGAAGGATATCACATATTATTTTTCCCCACATTTAGTCATGATGCTTGTCTAGACCATTTTTGCATTTTATTTTTGCATATTTTGATGTCTCGACTTTAGCACATTGGTCTCATGGCTTGCACATACATCTGAGTGGACTCCTCCATATTGTAGTGTTTTTTTCTAACTCACAAGTCCATAGGACATTACCATCATCTCCATTGATGCCATAGTTTGTTCCCTACATAAGTGATTCTAAACTCACCGCCATATTTTATTTTTATTTTTTATCTTTCTCCACTTGGGGCATCTTATCCCATCTTCTCTCATCTTCTTTACTTTTCTCATCCTTTCAACCCTTTTATCTCTTTCAAACTCATGATCGATTATTTTTCCTCTCATCAATACCTAGTTTTAGGGGGATCACCTCATTCATCATCATCTTATATCTCTTCTCATTTTTGTCTCATGACTTACCCAACATAAAACACTCAACAAAAAGGGTAAAATTTAGACACCAACTTTTGGAATCCCTTGTCCTTCATCTTTCATCTTTTCCCCTTCATCATACCTTTCTTGCATACACACCCATCTTCCCACTTAAATTCCTCTTTCCCTCCTAAATTCAATTTATCCCTTTAACTATCATTATCCACCTTAATCATATCCTTAATTCATATTGCCTAAACATATGTAATCATGATTAATTAATCTTAAATCCCCATTTAATCTATTTTCCATCCCTAAATGTCCATGTGGTCCTCCCTAGGCCTTTATTTAATAATTATACCTCCCCTTTTCCTTTATTTAATGTTTTCACGCCTCACCTACCATTTTATCCCCTAGACCACCCTAGCTCACATTTACCACCCAAAACCCTAATCCCTCTTCATAATGACTCCTTCTCTAGAGTTGGGAATTATCCCACCACCCAAATTGATAGTCCATCATAGTTACGGGTGACTCAACTGGGTCATCATCGACCCTATCAGCACCCTCACACCCCTTCTCTTAAAGATGTAATTTCAAGAGCTAAATCTATCTTGTGAATTTCATTGTGATTATTTGTCTTCCTTGGAGATGTTATGACCATCTTAGAGCTATTTTGGATATTTTGTGTTTTACCCTTGGAGATTTAAAGGCCTCTTTCTCTCTTGCATGCTTTGATCCACCATTTCCATTTCATCACATATCCTTATCATATTTTATGTAGGTTCATCAGCCATCCCTGAGCCATGCCTCTACAATTTTTATCTTCATTTCCCTCTATAGATAATCATTTTTACCCATATTATTCCATCAAACCCTAGATCACTCACAGTCCACCTGTCTACCCTATCCATTCACCATCGACCTAGTTCTCATTTTTTTGGATTTCTTTCATTCATTTTTCTAGTCATATCCTTCCCAATCCCATGGCCTTTCACATCCTACAATCTTCTAATTTTGTACACATGCATCTTTAGATCCCAACTTCATTAGATCCAGATCCACCGCCAATCGGGACCATTCATCGTTGACCCTATAAAAGCGCTTCTTATCTTTCATTAATTTTCTTGCATCCTTTTTGTTCTCATCAGATCTATTCTTCTCACAATACTTCAACATTATCCCCATTTCAGATTAGGCTTTAGGAATCCCTTCAGGTCTACTTTTCTACATTTTCTTCCTACACCGACCTAGTCACCGTCGATTGTGCCATGTAGTCTTGGTTCATCGTCAACCCACCTAGGTTTTATTTGGTTTATATTTACTTAGATCATATCTACATTTCACTTTATTTGTTGCATTTTAGCTTTCTATTTTATCTCAAATTTGCTGCATCATATCAGATCCATCATTACTTCATTTTTATCTAAAATTGGTTTGACATCCATCTTAGGAATTTTTTACTTCTCAAGAATGGAATTTTTAGAAATCCACCATCTAATTTAATAATCCCTTTTCTATTGATTTTCTTTTTCTTGTGTAGGAAATCAATCTCTCTATGAGGAGGCTTTCTCTTTTACACCCGTACACATCATCTCATCTAGAGGTACCTTAAACCCTCTCATATTGGAGTTTCTTATTTTCTTTGTTACTATTTCACTAATCTAAAACAGAATGAGAAGATTAATTCAACACTATGTTTTTATACACACACACAAAGTACTCGTGTTTAATAAATACAATATATATATTGTGTACATGTGTGAACATGTGTTTTATGTATGCATGATCATGCCATGTGTATATATACATGAGCTACATATTAATAGATAAATTATATGTGTATATTTATTAGAGTGTGTGAATCAAGGCCATGTAGTTCCCCTTATGTTTTATTACAACCAACATTGTTTATATATATAAAAATTAAGAAATATAATTTCTATATATGAGCATTAAAAAATAATATCTATATATAATAATTAAAAATACTTTTTAATGTATATATTACAATAAAAATAATAATGTTGTGTATATAAAAATTGAAAATTCACTATTTGTATATACATAAAAATTTATAAAACATTACTTGTATCTATAACTATAAAAACACTATTACTTGTATATATAAAAATTAAAAAAACAAATCTATTTATATATAATAATTTTAAAAGGTAACCATTATATATAGCAATTTAAAAATCGGCACTAGTTTTATATATAACAATTAAAATTATATATAAGGAAAACTGAAACAAATGAAATAAAATAACAATAAGAATGCAATGAAAACCTTCCTTCAAGTTCTCTTACAACCTTGAATGAGATAGTTGAAGTGTGGAATGGAGTACCACACTTGTTGGATCTCTTTGGATGATTTGGTTGTGGATGCTCGATATTGGTTCCAAATGGAAGAAGGATGCTACGAGAAATGGATGATCAAATGGAAATCCTTTTAGTATGAAAATTCTAGTGGAAATTTAGCAGATTATTACTGCAAATGATTAAATCTTCCAAGAGATGAATTGTGAAGGATTGAGCCTCTTATTTATAATGAAGAAGATTATATGGATTATGGATCAAGGTTTGAATGAGTTATAGGTAAATGAATGCATTTTCCTGAATTAGCAAGTTGATTTGGTCTGTGTAGTTAGATGGTTTGAATATTCATTTAAGGGGAAATGAATATTTAGTTGGCTTTTGATTTTATTCAAAAAGGTGGTTGTACGTGAATATTTTTCTTCCACCTTTGTAGGGTTATAGAACTTGAGTGGAGTGAGCTAGTTCAACTTGAGTGAGTTGGATGATGAAGTGGAGATGAGTGGATAATTATCTATTATTTATTTAAATAGATAATTAAATTAGCCAAGGGTGTGAGTGTATGCTTTATGCATGATAGAATTAATTAAATTAATTCTAAAGGGATGTGGGTGAATTATTAATGGAATGTGAGAGGGTAGATGTATAGAATACATTCTAGAACCGATTTGGTATGTTGTGTAGGAAATAGGAATGATTAGGAATGTGTATGTAGTTTTAGGGTGTCTACATTTTCCCCTCATTTAAGTTTTATTATAAAGTAATAGAATTTTAAGTATGGTAGACACATGTAGATCAATGAGATGATGATAGGGAATCATGTTGGACCTACTTGATATGCCCTAATAAAGAATTTGAATTCCTAGTGAGTATGGATTATACTAAAGGATTACCCCCTCAAGTGGATGGGTGATACAGGAAAGTGGTGGACAACTACTTAATAGGAAGAAGGAGAAGGCTGAAAATTAGAGAATGATTAAAATTATGATGGGAGGAATTTTTCTCATATATTGAGCTTCCATTGAGATATAATTTTTGATAGAAACCTTATTTTATTGTTACACAATAGAGTTTTCACCGTGATTATTAAATAATCATGATGTTTAACCCATTATGTGTGTAAACAAACACTCACAACAAACACAATATATAGAGTAAATTTATGCACCATGGTTATAAATGAACCAATATGGTCACAAAATACTTGTAATTTGTTGAAGGAAAACAAAATATGAAAAGTAAATAAAACCCAATATACATAGTAAAACTATGCACCATGGTTATAAATGAAACAAGATGAAAATGAAATACTTTTAATTAATCAAGAAACAATAGTAAAAATGGAACACAATCATAAATAAATACAATCAACTATACCCCTAATGTATTCCACAATGATATTTGAGCAGATTTGTATTGCCCCAAGTAATGATTCATGCAAGGGGATTGTATCAAATTGAAAGAGAGGGGTCAAATGACACTCTTTGTTGGATCTGCATTAAATATTTATCTGAGATTGAAATGAGACATTTACCCCAAGCAAGGATGCATGCAAGGGATAAAATGAGAGCCAATATTTCCCCAAGAAAGGAGACATGCAAGGGATATGATTGATTTGACTTGCCCCAAACATGGATATATTCTAGAGATAAGATGATTTATTTTGATAGTCGTAGGATTTTTGGAAATATCATGAGGATAGAAGTTAAAAGTTTTATTTTTTTGAGTTATGTTTATTGTGTTGAATTTGTTTCAAATTTTTATGTTTTTCTAATTTTTAGGATTTTGTGATTATTTGAATGTTTTTTGGAATTTTTGATCTAATGGTAATAGACAAAGTGAGATGTAATGAGGTGATCTAGGACCCCACTAAGTGTACACAAGCACATAAAGGCTTATGAATACCAAGGGATGGATGTGAGAAAAAAATGAACAAGAGGAAAGATGTTACACACCATAACGTCAATAAATAAGTGAAAAAACTATTTTGGGATGAAACGATAAGATGGATAGGATGGAGGAACTATATAAGTGAATGTGCTAAAATGCCCCTAACATAAGAGGTATGTATGTATCGTCCCAAGAATAAAATATCTTCAAATGAACCAAATTCATAGGTTCTTTAAGATCTTTTCCATTTCAAGTGCATAGCTTGTATGCAATGGATCCAAATTTTGTAGTGATAAGATAAGGACCCAACCAATTTGATTCAAATTTTCCTTTCTTATCCCAATCTTTGGTTTTTTTTTTTTTTTGTCTTTTAGAACAAGATCACCAATCTCAAACTATTTTGGTTTTATATTATTATTGTAGCTATGAAAAAGCCAATTTTAATGCACTTTAAGATGTTCTAAAGAATTGAGTTTCTTTTCATCTAGGAGATCAAGCTCTGTCGATAGTAATCTTTGTTGATCAGATGTTGAAGGGATACATAGAGTGTTGAGATCTCAACCTCTATAGGTAATATAATTTCAGATCTATAGATAAGGGAGAATGGAGTGGATCCTGTGGGGGTACTGAAGGATGTAGAGGGAATGATATACTTGGGTATGCCAATTTCGACTATGCTTGTTAAATATTTTTCCATGATGGATTTTAATTTATTTTTGGAAGCTTCAACTTGGCCATTACATTCTGGATTGTAAGGCGTGGACTATTAAAGGTGAATGTTGAAGCCTTTTGTTAAGGATTTAATGGTTTTATTTTTTAATTAATTAATGTTATTTGTAACAAGATAAGATGGAATGCCAAAGTGATAAATAAGGTGATTAAAAATAAATTTGGAAATATTACTACCAGTAACATAGGTTAGAGGCATTTCTTCTACCCATTTGGTAAAATACTATGTGGTAGTGATAAGTAATGTATGGCCATCAGATGAGGTGGGGTTGAATTTTCCAATAAGGTCAATATCCTATCGAGAGAAAGGCCAAGGTGTAGTGATTGGTTTTAATGCTTGAGAATTTGCATGAGTTAGGTTTCTATGCCTTTTAAAAATACACACTCCTTAACAAATTTACATGCATCATACTCCATGGTAGGCCAATAGTAATCGACAAGTAATATCTTCTTTGTTAAAACCATGTTGCTTATATGAGCTCCGCAAATACCAGCATGTACCTCTTCTAAGTTTTGGATCACTTCATCTTGGTTGATAAATATTAATAGCCTCTTCAATAAAGGGTATCTGCAAGTATGGTATAGAGCAAGGCATGTTGTGATAAGGCTCGTTTATATTGAGAGTTCACGTTTTCAGGGTAAGTGTTGTCATAAATGAAAGTATAAATGTCATAATACCAAGGATTGTTAGGAATAACTATCTTAAAGACAATGGTTGGCTCAAGAAAATTGTATGCCATAACTAGAAGATGTTGACTGGGAAATATGGTATGCGTGTGATGGGCTTCTAACTCAAGAAGAGATCCAATAGTCGTCATAGATATATGGATTTATTTTGAAGGTGAGGAACTTGTTCAAATATGATCAACTGAAAGTAACCTCTAAGTCTATCCACCATGATTTTTTAAGGAATGTGTTTTTCATATTTTACTTGGCATTCTTTTGTGACTTTTTTATGATCAAAATTGAATCACCAAACAATACCAACGTTTTGAGTTTCTTTGAGATTTCCAATTTTAAACCAGATATGAGGGATTTGAATTTAGTGATATTTTTTGTGAAGGGGAAGGAAAATAATAAATATTTTGAAATAAAATTTCCATATGGTGTGATAATAGAAATACCAGCTCCTTAATTATGGGCATTACAAGATCCATCAATGAATACGGTCCAAGTAGGCACTATGTCTACATACAAAGCTTCTTCATCTAGAAATTCAAAATGAATTAGTTCTAATCCTGGTAGAGGTGTCAGTTGTGATTTGATCTACAAGTGATTTTCCTTTCATTTCCTTTTGGCTAATAAACTTGATATCAAACTCGCTAAGTAGAATGACCCAAATTGACATTCTACATGTGAGAATGGGTCTAGAGAGTAGATATTTAAGAGGATCTATTTTGGAAATGAGTTTTTATGTGATTGATCAAATATTTGAGTAGTTTTTGAATAGTGAAATATACTACTAAACAAAATTTTTCAAACTTGTGAATATTTGAGCTCATGATCAATAAGTGTTCTACTAAGATAGTAAACTACTTGTTCTTGTCTTTGATCGTTATGTTGTGCTAACAATGCTCCTATTACATGTTTTGTAGCAGATGTGTAGAGAATCATCATTTTATTTGTTATGGGTGGCATGAGAACTAGTGAAATTGATAGATACTCTTTTAATTTTAAAAAGAATCTTGACATTCTTGGTTCCACCAAAATTATACATCTTTTTCAGTAATTGATTGAAGTGGTGACACTTATCTGCCAGTTGTGAAATGAACCTTCTAATTGATTTGGATATTTTGTTGAAGACCTTTTATTTTCCTGATATTTTGAGGAAGAGGAATTTCCATGATAGCCTAAACCTTTATAGGGTATACTTCTATGCCTCTCCATGAAACAATAAATCCTAGTAATTTTCCTAATGTTAAAATGAAGAAACATTTGTTGGCATGTGTGCTGGTGTTTTCATTCAAGTAAAAGGTGTAAGGAAATTAATGAAAAGAAGTGAAAGAGGAAGTTTGGATTAATGATGACATAGGTAGACAAGTAGTGACATGATTGCAAGAGTGGAAATGGTGAGTGTTTCTTGGTCAAGTAGGCGTAATCAATAGACCCGATTATCATGGGTTGTAGCACATGAAGGAAAAAGATGCATGAAGTATTTGTAAGCATGGTAAATGCATGGATAACATGTCAATAGAGTGATGAAACAATCATATAGGTATCTTAAGGTGAATGCAGGGTTGAGCATGGTTTGTAGGTCTACATCTAGACCTAGTTTAAGTGCTTGGTGACCTAAGGGAGCATAAATTTTAGTTACAAAGGTACGTAGGACCATAAGGGTATGAAAAGGAGTGATACATGTTGTCTCAAATATGTTAGGGCCTTTTTAAGGGATTTAAAGCATAGATATAATGTTAACCAACTATGTCTAAGTCCCAACTAGACCTAATTCCATGACGTAGCTAGGAAAGTGAGATTGTTTGAGGTGATGTACAAAAAATTATGATTATATGAGTATTGGGGAAGTTGAAATAGGTTTTCCTAAATCCGTGGTAAAATTTTCACGTTTGTATGTTGAGTATTTTGCATGATATGATGTTTTTAGATCTACTGAGCTCAAGAAGGTGTGTTTTCTAGCTTGATATGAGATATTTTATGTTGGTTGGAATGTGAAAAGTTTGCATGGGGACATGATCCTTTCAATAATTATAAGGCATGTAGATAAGAATTTTTTAAGTTGTAATGAGATCAAATGATGTCCTATACTTTATGAATAATCACGAAGAAGCTATGGTGGTCAAAACCCTACCAAAACCCTATATTAAGAGTGATGAAGGAAATTTTGTTGGTATGAGATAAAAATTCATTTGATAATAAAATTTGATGATTTTAGGATGGAAAATAGTCTCTCATCTTTCTTATGGTGGTGATCTAATGTCTTGATAGTAAGTGGATCCCATTCGTAATTGCATGCTTTTACGAAAATTTAGTTTTCTCTTAGGTTTTCCATTGGACCCTTTATCTAAATTTTTTTACTAAGTAGAAGGGAATATAAACTACATGTTTGAGTTTATTTCATATCATGTTAGATCCATTTGGAGGTCTGCATAGGTCCAAAGGTGAAGACTGGTTTTTAGGCCTAATTGGAATTTTTTGGCAATCATGGTGAAGGGTGGTTCTTGAGCATGTGTTTCATAAGAAGAGGTATCTAATTCCTATGATGGTGTTTTCAACATCAAATTTGAAACATTTTATGTTTTGGCTGATCCCTACAGCCAATATGCATGGAAATGATGAGGTCATAAGTTGATCTACTTGACATGATTTAAGGATAGTGAAGGTTCTTTGGTGCAATTGGTCTGAAAGACCAATATATTGTCTTACTTCATGATATATAGATATTGGAGAGTGGTTGATGGGTTCAATTTTATCCTCTTAAATTCATCTATATTTCTTGAAAGTTTCATTATAGGCATGAGAATATCATTTTTCCAAGACTAGTTTCTAGGAAGTATAGGTATCTTTGAGGAAAAAGATGATATTATGACTCTATGGGCTTATTCATGAAGTATAAAATGATTTTTTATGTTACTTGAGCCATTTTATTTCCATTTATTGGTTACATTCCATATTTCAAGAGATAGGTTGAATCCTAGTCTTCATCTTTAAAGAGGTCTGCATTGGAGGTAATCAAAATGAGTAGGACATAGTCATATATGATGGTGACATAATATTTATGGATGATGTGGATGTTCATAAGCTTGTATAAGGTTTTGATAGGATGTATCTAACATGTGTGGATATTTTTTATTCATGATGGAGTTGTCTTGTGCCCTTAGAATCCAAGAATCATTCGGTGGAGATGAAGACAATGTTTTAGGCCTTGTGTGCTAGTTTACATTGATGTGCTCGATTTCGACCTACAAGGTCTATTTTTTATTTATATGAGTGTGTGGAGTATTTTATTGTTTCCTATGAGCAACATCATTGGTATTGGATGACCTATATGGATGTGTAAGAATGAGACATATATATAAGTCATGTTAGTTTTTCTAATTATGACTAGTTATGGAGTGAGAGGAATGTGCGAGCTAAAGAAAATTGAAAGAGAGTTGTGAGGGGTTAAGGATAGAGTTTATAAGAGGAAAAAATATTTGATAAGTGTTGAGGATAATTTATTCAAGGTCATTAGACCTAATCATCATATGAAGGTGCAATATTGAGCGAAGTATAAAAGAGTTGTTTGAGAGGGTTTTGAGGTGTATGAGCTAATATTGTGATCACAATCAGTTGTTTGAGCAATAATCAATAGGTGATATTCATTTTCAGGTGTATTAGTTAGTGTTTGTTTATCCTAGGGAGTTTTATTCTCTTTGTAGGGTTGGTTCCTTACTAAATATGGGTTGGTGCTCCTTGTGGGATTGGTGTCTCACTAAAGAAATCTTGTGTGATGTGTAATATTCACACAAGTATTTTGAATTGAGTAATATATTCAAAAGTTCCAATGGGATTTATTACCCTTAAGGGTTTCCCACTTTATATTTATTGTTCTTTTGTACTCTCTTGTTCATGCGTATGGGGTTTCATCCTTAATATGCTCTCATTGATTAATGTATGTTGATTTTATGCTTTGGATGGTGTATACAACTTAAGAAAACCATGTAAAAGGTTTTAAATGATTGATTCACCCCCCTCTTAGTCATTATATTTCAAAAAAAAAAAAACTTTGGATTAAGTCTGACTTTACATTCATGCAATCTTTAAAAGATAAGTCACAATATTATCAGATGATCCACTCATGTTTTAGACTTTTCTAGGATGTCGTCTACATATTCCTCCATGATATCATGTAGCATGTCATGAAATATGATGGTCATCTATCTATAGCAGGTATTACCTATTTTTTAAGGCCAAAAAGGCATGACCTTATATTATAATTTGCCCCATGTTATAGTGAACATGATTTTATGTTGATCATCTTCTATAATCTGAATCTGATTGTAGCTAGAAAATCCATCCATGAGGGAAATAATTTCATGACCTGTTGTTGAATCCATGATCATATTGATGTTTGGTAAAGGGAAGTCATCTTTTGGACATGCCTTATTGATGTCACAAAAATCTGCACTGATTTTGATTCCCAGAGACTTTCTTTTCCATAAGTATCATGTTTGAAGTCCATGTAGAATGGTCTATAGGTCAAATGAATCCTTCTCTTAAATGTTTTGAAGTTCAGTTTTGACAAGCAATGAAATTTTGGGACGCATCTTTCTTAGTTTTTGTTGACACATTTTTCATCTAGATGTACTGCAAGGTGGTGCATCACAAGATATGGATCTAATCCTAGCATGTATTTGTAATTCCATTTGAAAATAGCTTTAAATTCTGTAAGGAGTGTCATGAACTCTACGTTTTCTTTATCTTAAAAACTTAATACAAGTTGTAAAATATTTGGTTACTCTTTTATGCCGATGTTAATTTCTATTGTTTCTTCCACCAACATTTTAGATGTATATCTTTTTAAAAATAATATTATTGGTTGATGTAAATATTTAGTTGATGATGAATGAGATTCCTCTCTCTCTAGTGCCTCATGAAAAAAATTCACTAGGAGATACATCCCTTTTATTTTAAATATTTTTAATTTTTTTTTTTTTTTGTTTCTCTAATAGCACCTCAACGAGGTTTTTACTATGAGATATTGAATTTTTCATTTTTTCCTTATACTTTCACTTTGTAATAGACTAGGGTACTTTGGTTCCTCACCAAAGTAAATTTCATCAAGATCAATATCAAATTCCTTCCTGTGATCAGAAAGGGGGATGAGATCCCGAGTCTTGAGAAACTCTTCAATGGCCTCATCATTTTGAAAGAGGTCCATAAAGACATGATTTAGTTGATTCTAACTTATGAGGATAGGGTAGACAAGTTAGAATTAAATAGTATTGATGGAGAGGTATTCCATAAAAAGGTTTATTTTGTAAAGGTTATAAAATAGGCTATGTGTGGAACTTGTCTCATCATCAGACTCGATTTCATCACTTGCTAGTCAAGAAATCAAGAAATACATGGTATTTTTCAAATGTACGATAACCAAGACCATAATGATAAATATTTTTTGTGTAATATATTTGATCTAGACATCATTTTTTATTTTCCCCTATCATATTGCATTTCCACTACATATTTTTCATGATTTTGTGTACTTTAGTATACTTAGATGATTCATAGCAAGAAGCATATCCATCATCATGTAGCTAAAATCTAGAACTAAAAATGTTCTCTTCATCTAGGTATCTAAACATTTTCCATACAGACTTACCAAGATTATAGATAGGATGAGTTTTGATATGGGGAGCATTAGATTGACCATAACTACATGGGGATAATGGTAGGTTTCCAATGTGAAGGGAATTCTAGAGTTCATACTCTCCAAGACCTTTTCTATGATTTTCAATGTAGATGGGGTGGAGGAAGTGGATGGTTGAGATTTACAAAAACTTCAAGATATATTTAGGTTTCATATCTGAAATGAATAAGATGGAGAGCCAAGGATTTTTCATAGAAGGAAAATAATTTACATGTGTATGTCTATCTTTAATAGTTTTCAATACTTAAAGGGTTTAATATCTTCATGCAATGTGAATTATTTTCCTTCATAGGGGAATTTGATGCATTGATGGTGTGTAAAAAAATGAATTACATGGTTTGAATTCATGGGTAGCCTAGGATGATATTATAGGATGTTTTAATGTCCAAAACATGGAAAATGTGTCTAGAGTTTGAGGTCCAACTTTCATATTTAAAGAGATAGTACCTGTAAATTTATTTTCGCTTATTATCATAACCATAAATGGTAATGATGTTAGTGCCTAGACTTTCCTCAATATAACCTAGACATCACAACAATTTCATGGAGAATATTCAATGTAGCTCCATTTTATGTAAGAATGTAATATATTTTATGATGGGTGATGAATTATTCTACATATAAGGAATTATTATTGGTAATGTTAGGGTTCAAGAGGTCATGAGGACCAAATGAAAAAATGGGATTATTGGATGATAAATTTATAATGAGGGCTTGAAATTGTTGGGAGTTAATATCCTTAGGAACATGTGCCTCATGGAGTGCATGAGTAAGGATAATTTGAAGTGTAGGAGATTTCTTGAGAAATTCCATGAGAGAAATTTATGTGGTGGTATTCTCTAATTGTTTGATTATACTTGTAGGAATCATATGAATACTTTACAATTGTGTATTATGTATTTTTAGTGGACATGATATTAGAAAATGGTTACGGCATTGTGGATGTGGAAGGTTGTTTAGTAGTGGGTACCCAAACCTATTTATATCATGTTTTCATGGTGCAAGTAGGAGTGTTAAATTTGATAGTGGTTACCATGTCTAGTATATGATCTAACAATGAAATAATGGAATCAAACTTGACATTGTTTGATGACTGACCTTTGTCTTTTGCATCATTGTTTGTTCCATGCTTAGGGAATGGATTCTTGAAAACCGGTGTCTTGTGTTAGGATTTTCCTTCTATTTCAATGTATCCATTATCAATTAAGTCTTGTATATAGTGACATAGTCTTACACAATGATTTGTAGGATGACCATGTATATGATGGTAGTCACAATATTCATTCTCTTTATACCATGTGGGTTTAGGTTTTCCTTCTTCAAAAGGACATGTAAATGGGTATGTTACCATTTTAGTGCTTGCAAGTTGATGGAGGACACTTGAAAGGATTTCTCCAAGAGGTGTAAATTGTCATATTTTTACCTCACATGGAGTAATTTCTTTACTAGAAAGGATTAGAGGTTGTTTAGATTTTTCATTTTTACTCGGTTGTTTTTTTAATATTGGCAAATAGTTTTTTGAAAGGGACTATACCCTTGAATACAAAATAAGGCCTAAAAGCCGGAATAAGAGAGAGGAGCAGAGTAGCTGTAGCAAAGCTAAAAAGTTACAGCAAAAAACAACAAAGCCCAGAAACAGCTACACAAACGAGACTAAACAGCAAAACAACGGCAAAGAAACAGCAAACCGACAGCCAAGAAACAGTAGCAAAAACAATAAAGAGCAGCAGAAGTATCCAGGACTACTTCTTGGCCGCTTGATCAATACTGATCTTCACTTTTTTCCAAGCATGAAACATGCCCAACGCTGTCATCTGAGCAGCATCCGTCTTATCTAGCTCCTCTCTGGTTCTTTTACTCTCTTTATCATTGCCCCAAAGCGCTGCCGGGACACCGCTAAGATTTGAAACACTCTTGGCATGACCCTCGATGAACTCCTCGATGGCCCTGAAGGCGGCAATATTGTAATCATGCCTAGTCTTCGCCTTCCCAAGGCGGGAGTCTAAGGAGGTCAGTTTTTTGTATATATCATCAATCTGGCTATTGCCAATGCTCCCTTCCCCTTCAATGCTTTTTTTGCCTTTTTGCTTAGCAAGGTTTTTGACCTCATCCTTCAGCAATTTAAGCTCTGCCTCTAAGGCCTCCAATCTCATAGAAGGGTTATCCATGGGTGTCACCCGGGGACTGGCACTACTAATGTTCAGCAGATCACGAGCAATGTCAAGCTCCAAAGGTTCATCCCCCTCAGCAGTAGCCTCAAGATTGAGTCTCCTAGAAGCCCTGGTGACTCGTTTAGAGGTAGAGGCAAGGTGGGTGGCAGGGGCAGCAGCAGGAGGAATAGAAGGAGAAGCATGAGCAGCCGGCATTTTTACTCGGTTGTTGATGAAACGAATTTTGTAAATTTTTGACATTATGAGAATTAGTGATTGCATTATATACAACATTTTTATTTTGATTCAAAAATTTATATTTATCATGATTTTGATTGTGATTGTTGTTGTGATTATTGGGTTGATATTTTGAAGGTGTCTTGATTAGGCCCTTTACAATAAGATCCCTCTCAATTTGTTTTCCTTTTAAATTAATTATTTGAAGTTAGTTAAATAATGCATTTGTATTTAAAAAGATAGCTCTGAATTGAGATTTGGAATGAAGATGCTAACTAATTGCTTCTCGGGTATAGAGCAAGGGAATCACTTGTGATTCCTTACCACCATTGAAGAAATGACACAAAAGTTTCATTATTCCTTTATTGTGTGTTGTAAAGATCCATGATAATATATTTTAATATATTAAATGAATGAGATAAATAACATGCAGATGATAACAAAACACAAGATATATTGGTGGGCCAACATGCCAAAATATTAAATATATGCAGAATAATACCCTTAGGCTAGGGAAATACTATACAATGATCCTTGAGGAAGGAGTAACTCCACAATATCCCAAGATAGGAATCCACTTCAAGGGGGATACCTCCAATATACCTCTACCAATTAGAAGACTCAAATCATACATCTATGGCATACTCATCATGATACTCACAACCTTTATATAGACATACATTACTCTAAATGGATAGGTAACACCTAATCCCAATGTAGGTTGACTCATTACCCTATATAACTAATTCCTATATGACATAGAATTCCCTCCCTCCTTGACATGTTTCTTTCCCAAAACATAAGAAGAAGCCATATAATGAGTGTTCTTTAAATCATTGCACTGAGTTTTCTCCATGCTTGATCATCCAACCACCCATATGAGATATTAGTGGTGATTATTCTCTAAACTCAATTCCATATTCCTTGTAATCCTTGACATCCATGCATATCCATAATAATTATTCCTATGATTCCATGTCCTATAATTGTTGCTCCATTGATTCCATGTATAGCCATAATTATTGCTCCTCAAATTCCCTATATATCCATATAGATTTCTTCCCTCATGTGTCCTAATATGTCTCCATGATTGTTTCCTCTCATGATGATGTGGGTGTCTATATGGTGCAACCTTAGTATCCTCAACCTTATCAACATTTTCCTCTTCCACCTTGTTTGCTAATTCTTTTTCTCTTGAGTAGATGAATTTTTTTTGTATTTTTCATCATGTTATTTAGCCTCTCCTTCTAAATCATCCTTATTCAATTATTCACCCTCTTCAAATTCATCTTCATGCTCCATCTTGACATTATTTTTTTCCTTGCTTCGTGTGATATCCTAAGGTGTAATTTTATTTCTCTTATACCATAATTTCATGAAATTATTTTACACGTTAATATTAATTGTCCCTAAAGTATCTTACCAAGGATATCCAAGAGTAATATCTAAACCATCCATATATAAAGCATAAAATCCTAAATGTATAACATATTTATCCATAGAGAGCTTATGCATACTATCCACTTGAGATTCCTTGACATGCTTTGCTTGAACATGTAAATGTTGAGCTACATCCATTTTGATGAATTTATATTCATTGCTATATTTTATTGAAACAATTACCTTTTTTCTTTGAATGCACCCTTCAAAATAAAATATTGAAGCTTTGTTCTTGGAGATGCACTATTTGAACTCATATCTTGACCTATTGTATCTATTTCTGAATCATGCATAGCCTCTTCATCATCAACATTGTCTTTTTCATAATTATTCTTTCTTTACTTCTTCTTATTCTTCTTTTGATATTTCCTCTTCCTCACTATTATCTTTACATTTTTCTTCTTCCTCCTACTCTTCTTATTTGTTTCCTATCTATCAAAGAAGACATTTTCTAGTTTTGCCCAAGGCTAATTAGACCTCTCCTTTTCTAACTCATAAAACCAAATCAGTGTAGGGCCACTAATCCAAAATTTGAATATCTAAATACCTGATGATGTAGAAAAACTCTCCAAATTGAGTGCGTCCTAGTTACCTACCCCCAAACTGTACAAGATAGTTACCACCTATCACATGAATTTCTATCTTTATAGAAAATCTCACACCTAGCCCCAATTCCCCAAATCTATAGGCCCCCAATAGAATATGGATAAGAACACTTTCCCCTCTATCTAGATATGGGGTGGATGGGTGGGTGGGTTGCCCCTAATGGCATTTCTCTATGGGATATGGGGGAGCGAGCATAAATGCCCTCCTCCCCCGGGGGAGATCTAAAGAACCTCCCCCTCTTCATAAATTTATTCCACCATTATTTGGATTCAATCTCACCATATTCATAACAATTTATCATCCTCATAATCAACAACAACTAGGGTTTTAGGAATAGACCTTTTGATCAATAATTTTTCTAATCCTTTTGAATAAAGGTCAGTCAAAAGTCAAAAACATAGAACACAAACCCTAATTACATTTTTGATATATTTCCGAAAATGTAAAAAAATAGAAAACTTCCTAATATTATAGCATGTAGAGAAAATTTTGTAAAACCCATAAAATGAAATAAATCTCTCAAAACAAATTTATATTTTCTGAAATGTTATGGGTATCACTAAGAACTAATTTGTCATAGTGCAAAATCTATAGATGAAACCTTAAAATTAGGGTTTCAACACTAAAATGGACATATTATTCACAAAATAGCTCCAAAAAATATGAAAATTGGAGGGAAGATCCCTTGAATCATGTATCCCCTTCACATAGAAATATTTAAAAAATTGAATTCAATATCCAAATATATGTGAATCACCAACATTAGGGTTTCATCCCATGAATTGTATGGATCGATGTTCTGATACAACTTGATAAGATATTTACATATATAAAATAAAAAAATATGTATAACATGCAGAAGATAACACAACAAAAGATATATTGTTGGGAAAAGATGCCCAAATATTCAATATATGAAGAATAATACCCTTAAGGTAAGGAAATAACATACGATTCTTCTTAAGGAAGGAGTAACTCCACAATCTCCCAAGATGGGAATCATCTTCATGGGGGACACCTCCAATATACCTTTACTAAGTAAAATACTAAAATCATACATCCATGACATACTCATAATGATACTTTCATCCTTTATATATACATACATTACTCCTAATCGATGGGTAACACCTAATCCCAATGTAGGTGACTCATTACCTAATAGAACTAATTCCTATGTGATCGATATATTATAAACATATAACTAAGGGGATGTTTTCAACATTTTGGCATGTTCATCAATCCATATACATTATAATATCATATCCTAAGGTACATATAATTAATATGTTATGATCCTCATGTGTGGATTTCACTAATGCCTCAAGGTTTTAGTGTAATGGCTCGTTACATTTGGTATCGAGAAATCAACCGAGTTTGAGTCCCAGAATAGGTGGCTACACCAAAAGTGAAGTGTTCACCTAGGGATCATATAACTAGGGTGTTGTCCCATTATACGGATGCAAATCTAGCCCAGTGGTCTAGGATATAAAATCATAGTAGGATGTTATGATCCTAATGTGTGGATTTCACTAGTTCCTCGAGGTTTTGGTGTAACGGTTCGTTATAATCCATCACTGTAATTTCATATTCAATTTTGAATGAGAAATGTTTGATAAATATCTCTAAGAGGTCTGTGAATATGGTGATCAATCCCTTTGGAAGGTGTAAGAACCATTCCAAAGCTTTCCCTCCTTAAATTTTGGGCAAGAGGCTTAAGATAAATATATCATTATATGTCACTTCTTGACATGCCATGAAAAAATATTTGATATTCTCTCTTAGATCATGTTTACCCTTGTATTTATCAAATTTGGGTATTTCAAAGGATTTAGGGAAAGGTACACTTAACATGTCCCTATTGAATGGGTAAGGACATAGTTCATTGAAATTGAATTTTTTTGTATGCTTTTGAAGTCCCATTAATGTTTCTTTCATGCTCCTCCATTCTTGTATGAATGGGGAGTTGTCTTGAGTTTTGATCCCCTATTTTAATATTTTTATTATTTTTGAGTTGGCGTTGTAACTCTTTGATTTTGGCCAACAATTCTTCTTTTGATGAATTGGGTGTAGTAGTTGATTTGGTATTTTTTGTACTAGACTCGGGTTTTTCTATAAATTACTTTAATTTTTCATTCCTTAATTATGAGGGTATCTTTTCCCCATTTTGAATAGGTGAAGCAAATATTGGTTTTTTTTTGCATTATGACATGATCAATAGCTTCTTTCTCACATGTTGATAGTTTGGGTTTTTTTCTAATGTCTTATTTTATAAAAGGGCCATGACCAAAAGGTTTGAATATTTTATACTCTTCATGGACATGAGTACTTTTACTACGTGTAAACACCATTATTTTATAGGTAAATACCTAAGTGAATAGTTTTTTTGAGATTTGGTAGAAATTGTGACAAAGTTTGAGCTAAAAATATGGATAAGAGTGATTGTTTTAGCTTTTTTTGAGGGAATCAAAATGTAAGTTTAAGGTTGAAAATTATTTTGATTGAATTAGATTGAGATTTACTTAATACGTGAACAAATTGAATGTTCAACATATAAATTTTGGATTTTGACTTGATTTTCTTAATACATGAATAATGTGAATATTCAACGTATAAGGCTTGGATGTGATGTTTGATTCAATTGTTTATGAATTTCCTATAATTGAATAAATTGAATATTCAATATATAGGGATCTTGATTGGATTTTATTTGATATGGTTTAATACATGAATAAAGTGAATATTCAGTGTATAAAGGATTTGATTTGATCAGATGTGCTTAAACAATGGATAAAGTGAATATCCAATGAAAAAGGATTAAATTGTGATGAGATTAGATTTTGCTTAAGTCTATGATTTTTAGTAAAATCAAAGACTAAGACTAAGAATGATTTGGATTTGAGTTGGTAAGTTTATGGAATGAGAATGGAATCAGTAGGCCCAGTTTGTCAAGATTCCTAGGGGTTAGGGAAAATTTTCACTCACCAAATTTCCTAAACAAGTACTCATGCTAGAAAATGTATTTCCTAGCTACGGACTATATACCCTTCAATAAATTAAGAACAAGGTCATCACCACGGGCTACTTACAGTTTCCTCATGGGTATACTAGTCAAGTTGGTTATGGGGAACTAACTTTTCTTTGGCTAGTTCCCTCAAGGTTCCAACTACTTTTTGTTTCCTTTGGTAATCCTCATAATGAGTTTTAGGACCATGTGCAAGCACTTCCCATAGTTAATTGGATGGGTATAAACCCTTATCCGAATCTACAATGAATTTTTATATAGATTATTAAAATTTAGCAATTTTTTATCATATTTGACCAAGGAAACCTACATAAGTTATTATTTAAATGATGTGGTATTGCACACAGTGAATTAGTAATTTTCTTGCAAAGAAAACATGATGTAAAACAATGAAACAAACTTCACCATTTTTAATTCTCAAATTCACCCGGGGGCTCAAGATAATATCACGTGGTTGGTTTGATTATATTAGATTAGAAAATATTGAGATCAAAATAAGTGTTTAGATATTTAATTTATGAATTAGCAAGTTGAATTGGTCTCTATAGTTAGATGGTTTGAATATTCATTTAAGTGGTAATGAATATTTAGTTGCCTTTCAATTTTATTTAAAAATTTGGTTGTACATGAATATTTTTCTTCCACCTTTGTAGGGTTCTATAACTTGAGTGGAGTGAGCTAGTTCAACTTGAGTGAGTTGGATGGTGAAGTGGAGATGAGTGGAGGGTGAGTGGATAATTAGCTATTTATTTATTTAAATAGATAATTAAATTATCCAAGGGGTGTGAGTGTATGCTTTATGCATGATAAAATTAATTAAATTAATTATAAATGGATGTGGGGGAATTATTAATGGAATGTGAAAGGTTAGAGGTCTAGAATTAATCCTAGAACTAATTTGGCATATTTTGCAAGTAATAGAAATTATTTGGAATAGGAATTATTAGGAATATACATTTATAATTAGAAATAGGAATAGGAATAGGGTGATTAGGATTAGGAAAATATTTGTGACTCCTTTTATGATGTCGATAAAAGGGTGAGGACCCTCCTTCCCTCTTTTTCTAATCAAAATTTATGACTCGTGTGTGTGTAACAATTAAATAAACAACACTAGTTGTATATATAATAGTGAAATACATTTTTGTGTATTTAACAATTCAAAAACTCAATTTTTATTTATAATAAAAAACCATTATTTATATATAAATTTAAAACAACATTATTTATAAGTATAACAATAAAATAAATAAAATGATGTGTATATAGAACTTTTTATTTAAAAATAATATTTCTATTTTTTTCAAATGGATCTAGTAACTTCTTTCTCCCCTTCCATCATCCAACAAGCATATGACACGAGTGTTTCATCCACCAATATAACTAGTAATACTTTTCTTTAGGAATATCTTAGTTACAATAGAACCTCCAAAATGAAGACTTACCCTTTTGCTCCATCCTTTATCAATTTTGATTTCACTTCAAACCCTAGATATAGGGTTACTAGATCAAAGTATTTTTCCTCTCCTCTTTATGTTAAGATATTTCATCTAACCCCTATGTTAGATGGGGAGGAATAATTTTTGCAAGAGGTCTTGTAATTATAAGAGTTATATTACCAACAAGGAATCATCTTCATGTTTCACAATTTTTATCCTTCCGTAGTTGATCCCAATTCCAGGATCTGTAAACATTGGAAACCTTGTTTTTCAATTAGTCTTTCTATTTTTCCTTATTCAAATGGATATTTCATTATGGTATTTAATTTGGTAGAGGGTAGGGATGTAAACTTGACTTCTAGAACATAGTCCTAGGGATCATATTTTCTTTTCTTATAGTGGTGATTCCCATTTTTAACCCTTTGATCGATGAATTTTCAATTGCCCTGATTTGGGAATGATTTCCCAATATTCCTTTACATATTTGGGGTAATTCTTGTCTTTTAGCAATTGTTAATACTTTAAGGAAGTGAATTTTGATCTATTTAGAAAAAATGTATCTTATTCGATATATTTATGCATGTATTTGTGTGGGAATAGATATTCCAAAGGGCTACTAAAGGAAATGAAGTTAAATATTGGGGATTTGACTTGGGTTCAACAATTATATTTTTAGGGAATTACTTTTTGATGTAGATTTTGTTTTGATGTTGGTCATTTGGTTGAATCTTGTTGAAAAATGTAAGTGGATATTTCCCAAAGATGGACAAGTCTTCTACTTGGTGGAAAGGGAATATTTATTACATCATCATGTTTGTATCACTTCAAGGATAAAGACTTGGTAGATGATTTGGTTAAAAATTTAGAATATTTTAAGAAAATTTTGAGTAATGTAAAGAAGGGTGCATTTGTAGTCACCAAAAAGGATTCTTTGCTAGAAATGATGGATAAATATTTGGTTGTAGATTTATCTTCTATGATTCTTGATGTTTCCTAAAAAATACCAAAATTACTATTATTTCTTCATAAAATGGGCATCATCTAGTATCTTGGGCCTAATTAGAATAATATTCCTACCCCTCCATTCATTTAGAACTCTTCTTTGGTGGAAAAAAATGAGTGTATTTTGGGTTTAAAAGGAATTATTATTTAAAATATTAAAGTCTCATGCGATATGGTAATACATAAGATTGAGGTACGAGGATCAAGATTACATCTAAATATTATCTATGAAAGACTTGAACAACTACAGAAGCTGGTTTTCTACATAAGACATGAATTTTATCTAAATGTGTTGCTTGGTTTTTACTTCTAAATTGTTTTTAACAAGTTGGGTTTGTTACCCTTGTGGTAATTATTTTTCACCTAAAATGAGATTCTACTTTGATATTTTTATGTTTCTTCATTCTAAAATATTTTTAAATATTCAATAAATGGGTGAGGGACCCATTATCCCTCTTATTTACTTGATCAAGAAAAAAATCATTTATTTTTTTTGTGTGTGTGTAAGTAATCCAAAATTTTGGAAACCATGTGTACAATAAACATGTAATCTAATTAAACATTAACTCTTGTTATGATGTTAGATATTCTATAATGGGAGAAAATGGTGGTATGTGATGGTATGATTGTGTAATATTTTATTTTCTATACTAAATTTGACATAAATTTTACCATCGCAATGTTGAACCTTTGTCATGTTTCATATGTGTTGTCATTGATGTCAAGGTGGATTTTTGATGTCACATTGAATTGATGGAAAAAGGAGTGAATTGGTAAAGTGAGCATGTGAAGAAGATGAAGGTTGATTGGTAGTGTTAGCTCACAAAGGATCGAATGACTAAGGAAAAAGAGAAGGGACTTAGTCAATTTTTTTGCATGCTACAAAGATGAGGAGATATTTTTGAAGATAGGAGATATCTACTGAAGTAAAGAGATGGCCATAGAAGTCTTGAAGTAGCCACCGATAACTTGTAGAAGGATGTGGAACTCTATAAGAAGCCGCATAAGGTATGTGAAGGTTGTGGGTAAAGGAATGAAGCTGACAAAGAAAAAGGAGCCAAAAGACAAGCATAGATAGAAGAAGGAGAAAGATGTTGAAGTTAAAAGATAGCTACCAAAGTCTAAATATATCTGCAGATATCTATAATATTCCAAAGAGAATGATTAAA
Organism: Taxus wallichiana var. yunnanensis; assembly: GCA_018340775.1. NCBI lineage: Eukaryota > Viridiplantae > Streptophyta > Pinopsida > Cupressales > Taxaceae > Taxus > Taxus wallichiana. The sequence continues at coordinate 134,926,024 of CM031243.1, forward strand.
ATCCACAAACAAAGTCATGTAAGACCTTAGAAGTCGCATGAGGGAAAGAAAAATTTTGGGTGTGAGGGAAGAGTTATGGACATGAAGATAAAGTTACATGAGTAAGGAGGACGAGAAAAGATGAGCCATGAAAGAAATAATAGGCAATGGAGAAGTCGTGGAGTAAGGAAGTCAAAAGCAACATGGAGGTAAAGGAAAATACGCGAGTAAGGAGAAAAGTTTTGAATAACTAAAGAATGGAGTTAGTCGCGAGAAGATTACAAAATTTGTCAAATAAATGGAAAATCTGCATAGAAAAAGAATTTTTTTGGAAGGAAGTGAGATCCACGAATAAGGAATGAGCCACGAGAAAGGAAAAGGACGGGGAGTATAGTCTTGAGACATTATAGAAGCCATAAGAAGTATAGAAGAACTACTAATAACTGAAAATTCTTTGAAGGAGAAATGTCGTAGAACAAAGAAAAGAGCTACAATACAAGGGAAAAGGTCTAAGAAGCAAGAGAAGCCACAAATCAAGAAAATATGAACTGGAGATGAATCAAGGACAATTAGATAGAATGTAAATTGGAAGAAGTAAGAGTTTGCATGTAAATCAATGGTGATTCGATTGTCTGAAGATTGTGGTTGTGTGTACAACTGGAACTCCACATTGAACGATGAATTCCACTATTCTAGCTACCAAAATTTAATGTTTGTTGACTTCAAATTAATTCAGTTACACTCTCCCGAAGTCTCATGATTTCAAGGTGAAATAAAATATTGGAGAAGAAAGGATCTTGTCTATTCCAGATCATGAGGAAATCCTAAAAATATAAGAAATCTATTTTTAGGAGTCAGCTCATAAATAATTTGTGGAATACGCATAGAAGAAGGTGTAATAAGCCTAATATAGCAAAGAAAAGTCTGGAGATAGTGGAATGCATTTAATGCACCAATTTTTTAGGTGACTAGGTAGGAAGGATTGCATTACACGTAAAAGGAAGTGTGAATGGTTAGATCAGCTATATAGTGGAAACATGATGCCATTTCTAAGTTGTTGATCAAGGATGAAATAAGAAAATATAGTTGAAGGAGTGACAAAAGGAAGGGTTGCTCGATAGAGAAAATGATGCATTTGAGTTGAAGAAGAAACCAGAGAGAAATACGGAAGGATTAATGCAACTATGAGAATAAAAGTCTAAAAATTTGATCAGATGCATTATAGATTGATAGATGTAGCAAGATAAATTTCATGAGATGAAGAGATGAAGATCTGAAAAGATATATAAGTGCAGTCGATCCAAAGAAAGAAGAGATAGCTGCATGACGTGGATTTGTTGAAGAGAAGAGCAAGAAGAAACTAAGGACAAAATCATTACAGAGAGGAAGAAAGAAGACATGCAGAATAACAAGGATCTAGTGTAGAAAGAGAAAGAGAAGAGCTATGTGTAGAAGGAGACATAGCTATCAGATGAAGAACTGATGAGTAGAGAAAAGAAGAAAATATGATACGTTGGATGTGAGAGAGGAGAGACCAGAAAAGAGGTAAAGAAAATATTGCATATCTAACTTTGCAAAGTGTTTGTAAAAGAGTGAAACAACAAGGTGATCATAATCTGTTATATGTGCAACATGGAAACTAGATGATCAAATTTGTATGAACATAAGTCTAAGTTGTAGCTTAGCAGTCTTAGGGGGTTGTAGCCTCCTTGTAGGTGGGTGCCTGTAGAAGATCAGTTGGTGTTGATTAAATTAGGGGTTGGTGCTCCTTGTGGGGTTGGTGCCTCACTAAAATAAATCTCTTGTGATGTGTAATATTCACTAGAGTCCTTTGTTGTGTGTAATATCAGCAGAGGTGTAGGGGTTGGAGCTCCTTGTGGGGTTGGTGCCTCACTAAACAAATCTTGTAAGATGTGTAATATTCTTATGATTCCTTGAATTGATTAATATAAGAAATAGTTTCAGTGGGTTTTTTTCCCAAAAGGGTTTCCCAAATTATGTTTGGTCTCCTCATGTTTTTTTATTAGATAGGGTAAAAAACAGGATAGGCTCCCAAAGGCCGAGTACAAAAAGATTACATCGTGACAGAAACAAAGTGAGACAAAAAAGGAATAGGACCCCAAGAGTTAAACAGACTTAACTCCAAAACATAGAAGGGGTCTAAGAAACAATGAGAAAAAGAGAACTAAGCCATTAAAAAACAAAAATATGAGAAATTTACCCAAAATTACACAGAAATTTTGGAATAAGTTCCATTAGTTAGCTTTACTTTTGTTAGAGGGTTTAACCTCCTGGTCTCTTCTTTCATGCTAGGATAAGAATTTATCTTCTTCTAGGGGGTTCCTTGATGTCCTCCTCAGTATCCTCCTTAGACTCCTCCTCCTCCTCTTTAGGATCATCAAAGATGATCCACCTCCTTTCCGTTTCTTTTTTCCACGGCATCCAAACGAGCACCCAAATCCCAAACTAGAGAGTCCAACTAATTGATATCCCCGCAGATTTTCTTCTAAGCCAAACATATTTTCTTGGTGGATTCAATGCTATCAATCATTCCCTTTCTCACCACCGAGTTAGTCTCTTCCAGGACTTGGACCACCATCTCCAAATACTAAACTTTTTTCTTCCACATATCAAGACCATGCTCTCCTTCCGGGGCACTTTATCCTTCCCCTTTGACAAACCAGCTTCCTAATTTTCCATCCCTTCCACATTATTCCCCTCACCCATATGCTTAGTACCTAGATTACCCTCCCTCATCTTGGACAAACACTTAGCTATGGTAATATCCTCCTCATCTTCAATTAGGGGGATCATTTTATCCGGGAGGGTTTCCCATTGTGGAACATGAGAAGAATGAGGCCCTCATGGATGGGGACTCCACCTTACTCCATTGGAAATCCCTCATTGAGGTGGTCAAAGACATGAAAATATAGAAGGGAATACTGAGAATTTTCTTATGTCTAAACATGTTTAGAAAATACAAGTGGTGGGTATATATCTTGTGATATTTACCTTCTAGGGTAAGATACTTCATGATGTGCAAACAGACCTCCCTCCACACCCCAAGAATACAAGAATGAGTGATGCCATTGGTGAAGTAATGGATAGTTTCCTTTCCCACAAATAAATTATTGATTTTGTACTCTCTCTGATTCCTATCCTTAAATATTTTTAGACCTTCCATGTCCATGTCAATGTTACAGAAATGGATTCCTCCGATGTATCAATTTCCATGCCATGGATCACCACTTTCCCCTCTTTCCACGCTATCCTAAACTCCATAGTAAGTGAGGGATCATGCCCTTGGAGTCTGGTGATAAAGTTCTTGAAACCCCCAATCCTAAACAGGTGCCACATAGACTTATCCTCCATAATACACCCATGGTTAGATGACTCAAATCTAGTTCTATCTCCACCCATGGTGGCCAAGTTTTACTACAATGCTTAGTAGTTTGAGTTTTGCAACTTTTGAAATTAGACTTTAATTTCCAAGAATATCTTAAGCTGGAATCACTTTTGCAATATTGGAAAATGAACCCATTATTCTCCCTTGTGCTACTTAAGGTGAAGTGCTTATAACTTTTCATGATTAATAATATCATTAATATGCACATGTATGACCTCACCTTTTTCCACACTTTGAACTCCCTCATTCGCCAATCTATCCACACAAGTATTATGATGCGAGGGATATGAGTAATGATATGGGAATCAAAGTACTTAAGGTTCTCTTTAATATCATAAATAATATTACCCAAGACCCAATTATTGTAACTAGTCTTGTTGATTGCATTTAAAATGAGAAGAGAGTCCCCCTCAATAAGAATATGTTTAATTCCTTTCTCCTTAGCAAGACTAACACCCTAGAGAAGAGAATGATATTTAGAAAAATTGTTTCTCTGAGTCCCTAAAGGTCCAACATAGGCTAAGATCCAATCCCCATTATGATCCTTGATTATGCCCCCTCCACCAGCTAGGCCAGGGTTTCCTTTAGAAGCCCCATCAAAATTAAGTTTGACTTTTCCCCTTTCTGGTTTGGACCACTTAATTTTAGTGGATGGGAAATTGACTTGAGGTGGAATGAAGGTGAACTGTTTAAACACTTCCTCTTCTCTACTAGAAATGACCTTTTTAGTCTTCACCTTAATGAGATTGGAGTTCTCTTTAATCAAGGAAATCAAACCAACACTGACCTTTCTAATATTAGCCTTCGATTTCTAAAGATGAGAGCATTCCTTTCCTTTCATAAGCTCTAGATGAAGTGGGGCAGGGCCATTTTCCAGGTAGCCATAAGAAAGGGATACCTAAAAGGAAAATCCCATTGTAACCAACATTCCTCAATGGAATTAGGGCAGACCCATTGTACTTTGAAAAGATCCAACACCTTGGACAACACTGATTGAGCAAAGGGATAGGAGATGAGGAGGTGGTTGACACTTTCCTCCTCTTTTTTAAAAATCACACACTGTTGGGGAGGAACATTCCATGTTTCCTCAAATTATCCATAGTGAATATTTTTTCTAAGCAGCCAACCAAAGGAAAATGTTAACTTTAGGTAGAAGGTCTTTTACCCAAAGTTTACCCCAGTAATCTTTTTGGCTAGAATTCTTGAAATTTAGGAGGTATGCATATTTAATAGAGAAATTTCCATAATCCTCTTCCTTCCATATAATAGAGTCCTCATTCTGTTGGAAGAGTGGAATATAAATACTCTTTAACTTAGAGTTGAGGTCATCAAAAGCTGATTTTCCCCAATGAAATTGGGAGGGGAAGCACCTTCTCCTAAAGAACAAGATTGTTGGAGAAGATCCAATAGTCCCTAACCCAAACTTTACCATTGTCTTCAAATAATTACGCCACAGTTCTCCTAGGTTCTTCCTCCACTAGAGGTTTATCAGAGAGCCAACAATCCCTCCAAAATAAAATTCTATCACCTTTCCCAATATTCCATTTAATACCCCTACTCAAGATCTCCCTAGAAGAGAGAAAATAATTCCAAAAGAAGGATCCCTTAGGGATATTGTCCTATAGAAAGAAAGTCTCTATTCTGCCAGTATTCCTTAAATATTTCCTTTTGATGATATCAATCCATAGACCTTCTTCCTTTATCACTCTCCAACCAGCTTTAGCCACAAGATCTTCATTCATGAGTCTCATATTCTTTAATCCCAGCCCACCACAATCCTTAGGCTTGGTCACTTTTTCCTAGGCCACAAGAGGAAATTTGAACTTCTCCTCAAAGACTAGCCCACAGGAACCTTTTTTGAATTTTTTTTCAAGAGCTTCCAAAATCTTTCCCGGGAGTTGAAAAAGGGACATGACATAGATTGGAACACCTTGAAGAGATATTTGGAGGAGTTGAATTTTTCTATCTTGAGATAGGAGAATCCCCTTCCAAGAAGACAACTTATTGGAAACTCTCTCAAGCAGAGTGTTCCAGATGGAATGATTCAATTTTTTTTTAATGAGGGGCATTCCCAAATAGGAATCCAAAAATTATTTATCTTAAATGGAAAAATGTGGGCCATTCTCTCTTGGAAATTATCTTCCATATTAATGAAGAAAATAACAATTTTTAAGAAGTTGACGGTGACCCAGAGACCTCATACTCATTTAGAACATATTTGAAGATAGAGCCTTCTGCATAGATGCCTTCCCCATCAAGAAATTTTCATCCACAAATTGGTTAAGGAAAGTAGGCTGAAGGCCATTAGAAATTTTGAGACCTTGTAAGAGAATAAGGGAAACCTCTGGTTGTAGAGTCTACTTAAAGATTCCACCACAATCATATATAGAAGAAGGGGAGAGGGGATCTCCCTATCCGAGTCATATAACAACTTCAAAGAAGCCTTCTGGTTTTCCATTGATCATAACAGATAAGTTTGATGAAGAAATGTAGACCATAACCATGTTGATAAAAAGGCATCAAACCTTAGCTTGGTCAAAATATCTCAAAGAAGGGCCCATGAAACTCTTTCATAAGATTTGTGCATATCCACTTGACAAACATGGTGGATCTTCCTAAAATTTTGATAGAATGAATGGCTTCTTGGATGACCACAATGCTATCAAGAATTTGTCTCCCGAAACAAAAATCCCCTTGATTAGGAGAGATAAAATTGGCCAACACTTTCTTGAGCCTGAAAGTGATAATTTTGGTAATCAATTTGTAGCTGGTGTTGCATAGACTAATGGGTCTAAAATATTTCACATCCTTGGCCCCTATCATCTTGGGAATAAGGACTAGGAAAGTGTTGTTGATTTGTTTGAGAATCTAACCATTACTGAAGAAAGTTTGGATCATCTCAATGACCTCATTCTTGACCACTTCCCAGAACTGTTGGAAGAAGAAGGTCGGGAACCCATTTGGTGCGGGGATTTATCCAGTTCCATATCAAAAACGGCATATCTGATTTCTTCCTCCCCATGAATGAGCATAAGATCTCTATTATCCTATTGTGAAATGACATTCTGGAAGAGTCCTAGGGCCTTCTCCCAAGAATTTCTATTCAGATCAGCCCCAGGGAGAAAGAGGTCCTTAAAATATTTAATAATAACTTCATTGATTTATTTTTCATCTTCTATGAGTGTACCATCATTTTTCTTATTTCCTTGATCTTGAGATGATTTTTCTTGGAGGTGGCAAAGAAGTGGAATAATTTAGTGTTTCTATCACCCTCCTTTAGCCATTTAACTCTAGATTTTTTCTTCCAGTATACTTCCTCCTTGGCTAAGATATCATGATATTCAATGAGGAGAGCATGCTCTTAAATTTTAAGTGCTTGGTTGAGCCCATATTCCTCCATCAGTTCCTCAATAGTCCTTAAGTCTTCCTCTATTCTGCTCTTAGACTGAAAGATGTTCCCAAAAATTTCCTTATTCCAAGTTTTCAGATTTTGTTTAACATGTTTCAACTTAAAACTTAATTTGTACATCGGGACCCCATGGACCATGATCCCCCACCAATCTTGAATTCTCAAGAGGATGTCAAGATGTTGGAGCCACATTTTTTCAAATCTGAAAGGTCTATATTTTTAGGAATAGCCATACCCAACTTGAGAATGATCGGATTGTGGTCAGATCCAATTATGGGCAAGGTGGATAGAGAGTAGAGTTGATTAAGCATGCAAGAATGACTCACCAAAAATCTATCTAGTCTAATCTGTATGAGGTCCTGACCAGTTCTTCTATTAGCCCAAGTGAATTTGAACCTCTCAAGCTCAAGGTCCACAAGATCATTATTCACTAAAAAGTTAGCTAACTCATCCATACTGTCAGTATAGGAAATGGATCCACCTTTTTTCCTTGAGGAGAGAGGGGTATTGAAATATCCCCCAACAATCCAATCACTATCTTTAAACAAAAACCTCCCCTTAGTGAGTTCTCCCAAAAGATTCCTTCTACTAACCACAGAGTTGGGGTCGAGAGATATTAGATATAATCCAATACTTGTGTGAAACTAAATCAGTAAAGCACATGGTTAGGTGGTTGGTTGATGACGAAGCACCAAACCTTTAACCAAGAGGGGGTTCCATAGGGTGAAAATTCCTCTTGAAGCCCCTTTCGGCATTACCCCCAGCCCATAGGCATTCTTTCCAAACCATCCTTCCCACTTATTTGAATCTTTCGGTACTCATATTTGTTTCTTAGATCATCAAAATATCAATTTTGTATTTGTTCCTAAAATCCTTCAGGATTATTTTCTTACTAGGGTTATTCAACCCTCTAATATTCCAAGAGAGTAAGATAATTTATTCTTTGATTAAGGAAACCTAAGAGGTTTCGTATCCCTTTATCTGTATCTTTCTTTACCAAGGTCTCCCTCTTCTCCTTGTTATATTTTCTCCCTTTGGAATTAAGTCTTTACCCACATCATCTCTGAAATTTCTTCTAGTAATAGGATTGGACCCTATTATTGGATTGATAGGGGAGGAAAGCTGGATCAACAAAATATAGAATAATACCTCCCATAAAGAGATCGAAATAATTTGAAGTTGATATGCCATCCTCCTATCTTTGGCCAAAAGAGATTTGTCCAACCGAGGATAGATCTTCCAGGGAAAGTCCCTGAGCCACTTTCAGTGCATAGTTCCCTTCTGAATCTGATAGATACTCAGCTTCCTTCTGTTTTAGATTTGGGGAAAATTCCTCTTCACTCATCTTTTCATTATCTTCTTTACCCCATTCAACCTTGTTCTTTGGGTCTTCCTCTTCAGCTTTGGCTTCAGCCGCAACTTGTTTCTCTATGAATATAGTCTCCTTTGGAACCTCTTGATCCCTTCTAGGATCCTGCCTAAAGGTTCTTCCATTTTTCCCCACCTTTCTCCATTCTATGTTATCTTTATTAGGAGCCACAATATGATATCTTGGACCTGTTTCCTGCTTCTTCTTCTATGTTGGGAACTTTCGAGGATCATGCCCTACAGATTTTCATTTGTAACAAACAAAAGGGATGGAGCATACTCAAATATTTGCACCCAATCCCCAAAATTTGAGATCAAAGTGATAGTTTCTTCCAGTACAACTTCTTCTTTCATATTAATGCAAAACCTCGCATGCATAAGCTTGGTTCTAGATTTAGTTACAGGATCAATCACTATCGGGGTTCCTAGACTTTTGGCTATACCAATCAGGACCTCAAGTTCCCATAACTCAAGAGGTAAGCCGGGAGATTCACCCAGATAGGATATTTAGAGACAATTTTTTCAAAGGGGTTGAAGGTTGGTTCCCATTATTGCACTACCACATGGGACTTACCAATGAACCAATGCCCTCCAGCCAAAATTCTTAAGACACAATCTTTACTAGGAAGATAAATTAAGAAAAAACCATTCACATATGCTAGTTACCTCAATAGATCCATTTTGTGCCCATCTTCTCTTGGCCCAACTGTGAAAAAAATCAATGTTGGGTCAAGATCCCAAACATTTGGTGAATAAATCTCCTTCCATATTTTCCTTGGCTCACTCCAAGAGAGAGTTAGGTATTTTAAGGGCCAGAAGGCCCTTATCTTTAGAAGGCTCCAATCCTTCCAAGGAATTTTTTTCCAAATTTTTCCCGACCAATATTTCCACCCACGTGGATTCCACCACTAGCTCCACCCTATTTTCCTTACTCAGGTCAGGAACGTGCACCTAAAATGGCCCATGAGGCTTCTCAAGTTCTAAATAATTTGCGAAGGAATTCCTTCACTCCCACTTCTAACATTCAAACTAGGGTTTCCCACTTCCACTGCATTCAAAATTCCTCCTTCCTCTCCTACTACTACTCCCATCTCAAACCAAGGTATTTTTTATCTCATATGAATGTATGTATATTCTTCTCATTCTTATAGTCTCATGATTAACATTTCATGCTTATAACAATAAATGATAGTTAACAACAACAAATATAGGAAATTAAAAGGAAATTGATTATAATTTTTAATTAGAATTTATTTAACCTCCCCCCCTTCTCAGTGCATGAAATCTCTAACAATTTATATCAAAGTGAAGGTCCTCATGTGAAAAGCTTAACAACTTGTAGTTAGTCTTAGAGAAAGATAAGCATGGTAAAATATAATTACATAAAGTATCAGGATGAAGCTCAAAAAGAAAGGTTAATGATGGCTATGGAAAGTTGCAGTAGCTCCAGAAATAAGTCAGATGATGAAGAAGTAGAAGTCAATCTAGAAGCTGAGTTAGAATGTGCTCTAGAGGATTTAGAAAAATCAAGGAATAAGAATAAGAAATTAAAAGCATACATTAGTGCCTATGAGAAGCACATCACTCTCCTTGAAAATAAGTTGAGAAAGAAAAAACAAAAGGATGCTCAAGAATGCATAGAATTAGAAAAAGTATTGAACTCTCTCAAGCTCAAGGAAGAAGAGATTACTAATTTGAGAACATCTGTGATGGAGCAAGAAGAGAAAATTAGACATCATGAAGTGGTGGTGATCCAAATGGAGAAAGAACATGAAGAAAATATTGAGGAACTTGAAGAACAAGCCAATCTGATCTCCAAATCTCTCAGGGACAAAATTGAAGAATGTGACAAAATCAGCTTGTCCATGAAGGCATTTGAGAAGGAACTAGACCAGGAAAAGCAAGAAAATGTGAAGATAGAAATGAAACAAGTACAGATTGGTGGATTAGAGCATGAGGAATGTAAAGCATCAATTCATGCAAAGAATAAAGAATGTGAAAGACTGAATGCCGATCTAATGGCTCTCAGAGAAGAAATGGAGCAAGTAAAGAAAAGAGGATTGAAAAATGATTCAAGAAAAACATATTGTCAAAGATGCTCAGAGAATAAGGAGGATGAAAATACTATCTCTAGCATGCAATCAAACAATAAGCAGACCAAGGTGACTAATATTGGATGATCCAATTCAATTAAGAAACCCAACGCATCTAGGTATGAAAGAAAATTTAATGTATGTTATTCATGTTATGGTTTTGGTCACAAGGTGAGGAGTGTAAAAGGCTCAAGATAGACAAAGAACATCCATGGAGGGATAGCAGATCTGAGTCTAAGAAGAATAGGAAGTGTTTCAATTGTCATGAAAGAGGACACATTGCCAGGTATTACTTAGAAAAATCCTTAAGATAGTTTAGCAATGATCACACACATTTAGATAAAAGGATAAATCATATAATGTGTTATACATGTCATAAAATTGGGCATTATTCAAACCAATACTATCAAAATGAGAAACCTAAACACAACAGTAGGTTCCATACCTTCAGATGGCAAGAAAATAAATATTCTACCATGAAAATGATTCCTAAGAATCATACAAAAACCACAAAGACTTAAATATCTCCTGAAGAAAATAATATGAGATGGATATATAGAGTCAAGGAAGAAAAACCAGAAGTCAAAGAAGAAAAGAAGGACAAGAAATCATCATGGGTAGATGAGGTAGTAAGTTAGACATCCAACATAGATCAGGAAACAATGAATGATGAAAAAGGAAAGAAGAAGGAAGACAAGCCAAGCACAAGTAGTGAAGAGTTTCTTCCTCAAACAAAAGAGAGAGAGAGAGAGAGAGAGAGAGAGAGAGAGAAAATGTAGTACATGTGTCTCATAGGCATATAGTCAGGAAATGAGGACTCAAGTAATGAGTCAGTGATACAAAAGAATACATCTAGAGAGACTGAAAAGAAAACAAGGACTAGGAAAGATAGAACTAAGTCATCATGTTGTTTTGATGACTTCCTGTTGTTCTAACCGCGTCTAAGGAGAACATGATATACCTTCTCTAAGCTTCTAGAAGGTATACCAAATATGAAGGAAGCATAGTTCAGAATTCATCATAATGAATTTGAACAAGAAAGTAAAGAATGTTGGTTGGTGCCTATAGTAGTTGTGCAATGTCTCGAGAAAGATGTCAAGGTATGTCATATGTGATTTTCTCCATGATGTATAGTGTTGTATGTATATAATTCCTTATGTATCCACATGAGGAAACTTATGAAGAGAAAGTTGTCAATTTCCTCCCAATCATGTATTATTCTCCTTAACCTTGTCATTGGTATAGTCAAGTGAGAAGTATTTCCATGAGAAAATCTTGTATCAATGAACAAGATGATTGTATAGTAAAATCTTAATCAGACCAAGTTTGATATTTGATGAGAGTGTTTATGCCATGGTTAAGTCATCTAGTGGTTGGTTTCTAGTAGCAATATGTGGTCATAATTGAATATGAGTCATGTGTTCATAAAACCCTCATGTTTTGAGTCTTGAAATAAAATTCCATCCCTGTCAAATTTTATTATGACCAAGTGAAATCAAGTAGTGTCAAATTTGACTTTAACATGTTTTGGTCACATATGAAACTTGATGCATGAAAAGTATTGGTCCTAAGTGTCATATATCAAGTATGCTATCATGATCCTTCAAATGTAATATGAGTGAAGCAATGCAAGATCTTCATAGTCCGTAGTGTGAGAAAAAGGTGACAGGATGTGTATAAGTAATCTGTAATGAGCAAGTAATTACAAACTACAAGTATGGAAAAGGGTGTCATTTTAAAATGCATAGTTTAAGACTCACAAAGATGTTGGTGAAAAATTCCTGATGATCTAAGTGGTGTAACAAATTGTATCTCCAAACTATGTAAACTGTATGCTCAGAAATCTATTTTGAAATAGATTTAGTTAGAGTTAAATGACTATCCATGGATGAGATTGGAGAAAGTGGATAGATTACAAGACTAAGTAGATTAATGCATGCCGTAAGTGGAAACATGACAGTAAATAGTTAGAAGAAAAAGACCAATAAATGAGAAGAGGATAATGATACCATAAGGAAAGTGTCTAAAATAGAAATCGACAACATTCAATATGAAATATAGCCTCAACAAGAGCATATGGATAAGGAGATCTTCATGTCAAGAAAGCGTATGCAACAGAGAAGTGTTTTAACAAGAAAAAAACATAGAATAATCCAAGGGGAGCTACTAGTGATCAAGTGGATCATTTTTTCTACTAATGGGAGTCAAAAAAGATGGAACATAGTCCTAGGGGGAGCATATTCATGATTTATCATCTCAAAATCAGTGACAAATGTGAGGGGGAGCTAGTATACTAGCTTATGATTAAAAATTGGTATCATCACTCGGATGGAGAATTTCCTTAGATATATCATATCAAGTGGATCAAAAGCATGAGCCTAGAAAGAGATTCTTAAGGTAAGAACATGATGTATGTAGCTTACCAGTATGTTCAGCCTTATACGACATGGTTTTTCCTTTTCATTATTGTCAAAGGGGGAGAGAAACTGAAGTCAGAAACCAACTGATTATATGCTAAAGAGGGAGAATAGAAACCATAGTTACCAGTGTTTTTTCCATCAATGGTTAAAGGCTTTTGGGTGTGTTTCCATCAATGAAAAAGGGGAGATTTTTTATTATTTTTCATGTTTCATATGTGTTTTCATTAATGTCAAGCTAGATTAGTTGATGTCAAGTTGAATTAATGGAAAAAGGAGTGAATTGGTAAAGTGATCATGTAAAGAAGATGAAGGTTGATTGGTAGTGTTAGCTCACAAAGGCTCAGGATGACTAAGGATAAGTGCTAAGGGACTTAGTAAATGTTTGTGCATGTCACGAGAGATGAGGAGATATCTCCTGAAAGACAAGACATATCTGTCAAAGTCAAGAGATAGATGCGCAGAAGTATTGAAGTAGTCGTAAATAACTTGTAGAAGGACACATAACTCTAGAAGAAGCCACAAAAGGTATGTGAAGGCTGTAGGTAAAGGAATGAAGCTGCCAAAGCAAAAGGAGCCAAAATATAAGCGTAAATAGAAGAAGGAGAAAGACATTAAATTTCAAAGATAGTCTTTGAAGTCTAAAGATATCTGTAAATGTCTATAAAATGCAGAGAAGGATTGGAATCCGTAAAAATCTACGTAAGACCGAGAAGTCACATGAGAGAAAGAAAAACTACAGGTGTGAGGGAAGAGTTATGGACATGAAGATAGAGCCACATGAGTAAGGAGGACATAAAATATGAGTCATGGAAGTAAGGATAGCAAAGGAGAAGTTGTAGAGTAAGGAAGCCAGAAGCAACATGGAAGTAAAGGCAAAGCCCAAAGCAAGGAGAAAAGTTACGAAGAACTAAGGAATGGAGATAGCCATGAAAGACTACAAAAGTCAACAAATAAAGGGAAAATCTACACAAAACAAGATTTTTTTGGAAGTGAGATCCATGTACAAGGCAGTGTAGAAATGAAAATGACAAGGAGTATATCCATGAAACATTGTAGAAGCCACGAGAAGTATATAATAACCACGAGATAATTAAAAATACAACGAAGATGGAGAAATGTTGCGAGAACAAAGAAAAGAGCCGCAATATAAAGTAAAAGGTCCAAGAAGCCAAGAGAAGTCGTGGATCGAGAAAATATGAAATGGAGATGAATCAAGAACAATTAGATAGAATGTAAATTGGAAGAAGTAAGAGTTTGCATGTAAATCAATGGTGATTCGATTGTTTGAAGATTGCGGCTACATGTACAACTGGAACTCCACATTGAATGATGAAGTCCACTATTCTAGCTACCAAAATTTAATTCTTGTTGACTTCAAATTATTTCAGTTACACTCTCCATGAAGTTTTTGATTTCAAGGTGAAATAAAATATTGGAGAAGAAAGGAGCTTGTCTATTCCAGATCATGAGGAAATCCTAAAAATACAAGAAATCTATTTTTAGGAGTCGGATCATAAATAATTTTGGTATATGCATAGAAGAAGGTGTAATCAAGCCGAATATAGAAAAGAAAAATTTGGAGATAGTGACATACATTTAATGCACCAAATTTTTAGGTGACTAGGTAGGAGAGATTGCATGACATGCAAAAGGAAGTGTGAATGGGTCGATTGGATATATAGTGGAAATTTTATGTCATTGCTAAGTTGTTGCTCAAGGATGAAATAAGAAAATATAGTTGAAGGAGTGATAGAAGGAAGGGCTACTTGATAGAGAAAATGATGCATTCGAGTTGAAGAAGAAACCAAAGAGAAAGGTGGAAGGAGTAATGAAAATATGAGAAAAAAAAAAAGTTTGAAAATTTGATCAGATGTATTACAGATTGATAGATACAACAAGAGAACTTTCATGAGATGAAGGTATGAAGAAATGAAGATCTGAAAAGAGAGATAAGTGCAGTCGAGCTAAAGAAAGAAAGAAGAGATAGTTACATGATGCGGATTTTTATAGAGAAAATCAAGAAGAAACTAAGGACATACTCATTACAGAGAGGAAAAATAAGATGTAAAAGAATAACAAGGATCCGGTGTAGTAAAGAGAAAGAGAAGATCTATGTGCAGAAGGAGACAACTATCAAATGAAGAGATGATGAGAAAATAAAAGAAGAAAATCTGATATGTTGGATGTGAGAGAGGAGAGACCAGAAAAGAGGTAAATAAAATATTGCATATCTAACTTTGCAGAGTGTTTTTAAAAGAGTGAAACAACAAGGTGATCATAATCTATTGTATGTGCAACATGGAAACTAGATGATCAAATTTGTATGAACATAAGTCTATGTTGTAGCTTAGCAGTCTTAGGGGGATATAACCTCCTTGTATGTGGGTTCCTGTAGAAGATCAGTTGGTGTTGATTAAATTAGGGGTTGGTGCTCCTTATGGGGTTAGTGCCTCACTAAAAGAAATCTCTTATGATGTGTAATATTCACAATAGTCCTTTATTGTGTGTAATATCAGCAAAGGTACAGGGGTTGGAGCTCCTTATGGGGTTGGTGTCTCACTAAAAAAATCTTGTAAGATGTGTTATATTCTTATGAGTCCTTGCTTTGAGTAATATAAGCAACGGTTTTAGTGGGTTTTTTTCCCGAAAGGGTTTCCCAAATTATATCTAGTCTCCTCATGTGAATGTATGTGTATGTTTCTCATTCTTATAGTCTCATGATTAATATTTCATTCTTATAAAAATAAATGATAGTTAACAACAACAGATACAAGAAAGAAAAATATAATTGATTGTAAGTTTTAATCAGCTTTGATTCAAATCCCCCTTCTTAGTGCATGAAATATCTAACACACAACACAATTTTGACTATAAATTTTTCATGTACTAGATTTTCACTTAAAAGTGTTTTTAATTTATAAGTTTGAAAATTCAATTGAAAAATTATAATATCTTAGTCATACCATAGAGTTTGAGGTCATTTTTTCTTGAAAAGTTGTTTTTCATCATTCTATGGGAAATATGAACATAATATAATGAAATTATTAATCAAAGTGATATGTGTAAAATCCAAAATAAAAACCTTGAAATTGATATTTATCGACATTTTTCAAATAGATATATTTAAGATATTTGTACTAGTATATATGAAAAATTCAATATATAAAGGTTCAAAAAACTAATAGAAAATAAACGAGATAATTTAAAATTATGTATATATATGAAATTTAAAACCCACAAAAACACATATATTAAAAAAATGAAATTGTAATGATTTCACATTGTTTTGAGTCCACTATTGGTATGGAAGAAAATATGTGTATATATACTAAACTGAAAAACCCTTATTAATATATCAAAATAAGATAAAACGTTTATATATATATATATATATATAACAAAATATAAAAACCCTTATATATATGACAATTAAATATCAAATTCATATATATATATATATATATATATATAATATTTAATATATTAACAAACTTGTATGTATGTGAAATTAAAAACCCTCTGCATATATATCAAGATCAACTTAAAACCCTTGTGTTTATAAGGAAAATGTGGCACTTCAAAATCATTTCTTCCAAATTGATTTAATCTAAACATGAAACAATATGTGTGTGAGTGTTACTTATTACACTTTAGATTAGGGTTAGAAATAGGATATATATTCATATTAATTAATTTAATATCAATGTGTAAATCATAATATACCTATGTAGAAATATTTAAGATATAATGATCGAAACAAGTGTTAAATGGAATGAGACACAATAAGGGAGATACAAGTAGTTATTTTTTTCTCTAGAGGATAATCTAAAAATCAAACATGGATGAAAAATATGGAAATGATATGTAGAAACTTTATTTATGAATCTAGGAGGTAAACTAAATTGAGAGAAAATTATCCAATGTGTATAGGAATTTTGGCGATTACATACCTTTTGGTGGTTCTATATAGAGAGATTTTGGAATTTTGTAATTTTATACAACTTTGTGATTGACTAAATATACTTTGATGTGGAACCCTAGGGTTCAAAAATGTGTGAAACCCTTTGTATAACCAAACATTTCTTCAAACCCTAACCATGGGTAGGCGACCCTATAAAAAGTTTAGTGATTGGGTTGAAGTTTGACCCGTGCGCCACCTATGTTGCAACTACTTTAAAGAGGCCTCAAAATACATTAGTTATATACTTAGAGATGTGATATCTATATGGATGCAACTATATTTGGAAATTTACACTTGATAATAGTTTTTATGGATTTGTAGTGTTTTCTATTGACTTGTATTTGGAATCTTATTACTTGGGAAACTAGACTTACTTTAGACTGTGGGGTTACTCTAATATGTGTTACTGATATAGGTAAATTTAGGATATATTTTAGATATTTTAGAAATATATTCAATTATGTAGTGCTCTTGAAAGTGGCAAGTGAGAAAATTAGTTCATTTAACTTGCTTATATAAATGTTCATAGGTATTATTTTACATTAAGGATAATCCATGAGGAAACTAAACCATAGAAACATATCGAATTGAGAAAATTAGTGTTGGGTGTGTTAGAATGAAACCACCACCTGTCAGAACAATTAAGTGGACATTTTGGTCTCTTTTTGTGATGCCATTCAAGTAGGGAGTGAGGTATTAGAAACTTTTGAGAAAGATGCTTTGAGGTGATAAACTATTATGGACTAATAAAAGTAATTGTAAGAGTGACTGAGTCTTGTAAATGAGGATAAAAGTGATGCAATGGGATAAAGATATGAAATGGAGCCTAGAAGGTGTGTAAAAATCATGATTTAGGGATAAGTGAATAATGAAATTCTTAAGTTATAAATTTCCAAATTTAGGTGCCTACATTATCCCTTCCTTTAAGGTAGGAAATTAATTTACTTTCTTAAAGGAAAATATACCTGAGTATCTAGACACACTTTATATTTTCTCAAGGTTCTTGATTCATTTGATTTTTGAGATGATATCCATAGTGAAACTTGAAACACATAGTGTAGTCAATTTCTATAAAAATAATTAAACTTTAACTAAAATATGGAAATGTATTTGAAACTTATAAATTAAAATTGTAACTTAAAAATTTAAATAATGAACAAATAAAGGAAGGAGTATAATTGTTTTTATTTTTGAAGGATATTAACCTTAATAAATATTATGGATCTATGGATTAGAATTTAGATATTGTTGGATTATTGGTGATTAGCCCCCAATTGTTTGATGGAGAAGCTAGAAACAAAAGTAAATTGTGTGTTACTTGACCCAAAACCAAAGAAGGATGTCACATGGATTTCTAATCACCTCAAAATACCTTTTAAAAAGAGAAAGGGTGGTATAGGATGTCTTTACATCCCAAAAATAGTGAGAATAAGAGTTTTGTACAAATTTATATTCACTCTAAAACTCTTGTACCCATCGACCACACCATTACAAATGGAACTACTCCCAAATGTGTAATATAGTGCAAAGTTGAAAGGGAATAAAGTATAGTTATGCCCCCAACGTGTTATGTCCCAATGTATCAAGTATGAGACACTAAATATAGAAGTAAGATACCCATGCCCCTATACCACATATTGCAAAGGTTATTAATATATGAAATTTGAAATGGAATGAATTATTCATGCTCTTTAACATTTTTATTGAAATGTAGTAAACTCTATTTTGGATTATGTCAATTATACTTAAACCTATATTAAAATCATGTAATAATCTATTTATTCCATAAATTTCAAATTTTACTACCAAGAAACTTCTCAGTATGAAACCCTTTTATCCCATATATTAATGTATGATAGTTCCATACCATATTGGATATTTTTTCCTTGTATAAATTATCATCCTAATCTATATATTTTCATGTTTTTTTATGTATATACCATGTTCCATTTTTTAAAAAAATTGTATTATGTTTGTGTGCCTAAAATACATTGATATTCATATGATAACCCTACTAAATGTGCCCTATTTTTAGGTGATTGATATTTTCAATAGAAAACTTGGCTAAAAAATTATGGGTGTCCAATTTGGAGGTCGCGTATATTCATTTTGGATCACGTGGAAGTTTTTGTAGGTGGCTACTGTATAGATCATGTTATTGTAAAGATTTCATGGTGGATACTATTACATAAAGAGATAACAAGTAAACATATGAGTAGACAAGTATAAAATAATACAATCATACAAAACATAAATTAATGTCATTTGAGGCATATGATAAGGCCAATGAGTGATAGACATTCTATATGTAGCATGACTAGGTATAATAGACATGGGTTTATAAATCATTATTTTCTTAGTAAAGGGATTAGGTAAAGGAATCTCATATGGGATATTGTGAACCATAGCAAATTTATTTTCATATAGATATACATATACATATACATATATGTATTTAACATATGTATGTAGTACATAAGGCATTTCCTTCAATTGACAAATACACACACACACACACACACACACACACACACACACACACACACACACACACACACACACACACACACACACACACACACACACACACACACACACACACACACACACACACACACACACACACACACACACACACACACACACACACACACACACACACACACAGAGAGAGAGAGAGAGAGAGAGAGAGAGAGAGAGAGAGAGAGAGAGAGAGAGAGAGAGAGAGAGATATAACATGTGTATGTAGCACATAAGGAATTTAATTCAATTGAAAAATCCAATTGCATCTTAGAATCATATGACATGAGCCTGATTTGTAACTAGGAAAGGTATAGCCATAGTAGTGGATCCAAAATTAAGAGGGAGGATGAAGTCCCAAAAGAATTTTTAGTATCAAATTGAATATATTTATTAATAAATCCTAAATATGTAAACAATTTGAAAGTGTAGATATTGTATTTGGAGAAACTATCAATTGAGACACGATGAATATGACTTATTATAGCAAAGGATTAGATATAATATGTATGAGAAATTTCATCAACAATAATATTAGTATCATATAATGTAATAGTATGTCTAGGATGTGTAAAAATATCATTTTTCCATTAATATAATCAACTTTACGATCATATGTAGAAAGAGGATGTTGATCCCTATAAGTATGAAGCACCTTTGAAGTTCTCTTAGATTCAAAAATCATTGCGATTAGGAGTTGGATCATTAAATATCTTGATCTTAGATATATAATTAATAGAATTAGACTTATCAAGAAGAGACTTAAATTCACTTCATTAAAATTAATGAGGTCTTGTATGACATGAAAAATCCTAAAGAATTTATTATCATAGTTTATAAAACACCCATGTAAGTCACAAAAGGTATTAGTATCAAAAAAATTACTATGAGGATTATTTGTATTAAACAAAATAGGAGGGAGATATACAAGGTTACACTCTAGAAAAAAATTAAGGTCACTTGTGGTGAGGAGGGTAGTCTTTAAATTACCTCCAAAAAGAGCGAGTGTGTAGTTGAAGCTTTTCGGTTGAGATATGGAAGCAATAATAATTTTATCATATTCTTGTTATCATTAGGTTTTCCTTTATAATTATATTTTTCTTGAAATTTAGATGTAGATATATTAGGAGTTGTAGATGAATACTTAATCTTGTTCAAAGTAAGGAGCTTGGTCTCTCATTATTTTAAAGTGTGACATCACACATCAATAGATATAATTTTTTCAAACATAATTGATTCTTACAAAAGAGAAAGAATAATTTAAGTAAATAACTCATGAAGCTCATTCTCCACAAGTATATTATTCATATTAGTAATCATGGTCTTATAGCACAACACATAGCCACGGATTGGTTCATTGGAGGATTTTTACATCTTATCCATTTGAGAATATGAAACCATATCACCAATGTTGATGGAAAAGTGTGCAAGGAATGTATTAAAAAAATGACTAAAATCCATGATGGATTACATAGGTATATCTTAAAACCATTGTAAATTATAGTATTTGAGGCTTCTAGAAAATATATTACTAATTAATTGATCATTATAAGAATAGTATGATAAATAAGCATGAAAGAAGTGAATTTTTTGTTTAGGATCACCTTTTCCCTATATATAGGAAGGTTAGGAGACACAAAGAGGAGGGGAAAAGGGTATATTTCAACTTTATGAGATAGTGGATTATGAATCAATTGAGTAGAATCCATAACTTTAGAAGGCTTAGAGGCACCTTGTTATAATTGTAAAACTTGATATTGTAAATCATGAATAATATGTTTAAGGCGTGTGTAGAAAAAGCGGAATGGAAATCCCAATTGTTGTATGCAAAATATGTATGAATAGTAGTATGTATAGCAATTCAAAATAATTTTGGATTTATGCTAAGAAATGTATTGGTTTAGGTTTTTAGTTTTCCTTGGTTTCTAGAAATTATTTTTATGACTCTAAAAATCATCATATAATAAAACAAAGTTAATTCCACATTGTCTATTTTACTTGGTCCATAATAATATATAAACCCCAATATAACATGGTACTTATACTAATAAGGGTGGCATCACAATAGAAGTGGCCCTCTTACTAAAATTTTAGTTGAATGGTTATGGGATGAGTGGGATGAGTATGTTCTATTGCTTGTCATTCCCGCCATCCTTTGGGACTTCATAATATATATAAAAATTCCTATAAATTTTCCATTACTTACATTCCTTACTACCCCAAGTCAAATATATCTTGAATGACTCTAAAAGTCATCATTGGGTGGTGAATGTTTATGTATTTATTTAAAATTTGGATATTCCAAAGTGGCATGACCTTCCCAAAGACCATCGGTTTTGGATGGAATTAATCACAAGGATTTTTTTGTACTATAGCGGCCCGATTGGAATCCTAAAATTAATGTTTCTCCAAGGGTGGTTGAAAATAACTTATTTATTGTTTATGTAGTTCATGATGATACTCAATGTATATTTTCCTTAAATGTGTATTGATGGATTATGGATCCTTACTAAGAACGTGTTTTCATCATTTCTTTTATATGATTTCATTGTGGTTTTTCCATGTGTAAACCTATTGGTGTAGATATTTTTACTTATTTGTTAAGAAATAGAGGTATGCTTGAGTTTTCAGAATGAGGCTTTCCTTTTTGGTAAATTTCTAATAATTAATAATTCATTGCCCAATCAGGTAGGGAAAAATGTATTTTCAATTATAAAATTGTGGTGGTAATATGGGTGTTATCATGCACACGATTTATATGTAAGGGTAGATTACCTCTAAATTTTTTTATGTGTTCTTGTAATCCCTAGACAACAAGATCATAAGAAGGATGGATGTAGCTGAATGAATCAGTAGTGCACATTTGGGACTAAATATTTAAACAATCAAGGATTGAACTTTGAGGATGAATAAGTTAGTCCAAGTGTTGTCCCCGAGTTTCACTTGCTCAAAATTAAAAAAATCAAGAACAAGGTCTCTTGTATAGATATGCCTTAATCAAGTGTATTTTTATTTTTTGAATAAATGCCTAAAAATATTTAAGGTTATATGCACATTCATATATATATTTGTAATTAATAAGAAATAATAAATAAGATGGTAGGCACAATGTATTTGTGCATGTATTAGGTCTAAAATGAGGGCTATTTGAAAGTGCTCCATGACCCCTTCACATAGTGGGAACAGGCCAAAGACTCAAGAGAATTTGGATGAAAGGAACAAGAACAACAACATCATGATAAATTTACAAAGATCACCATTGGAATGTGTAGACACCTAAATTTGATAATTTATTACCAAATGATGTCATTATTAGTTTAATCCTTAAATTATGTATTATGCAAACATTTTGAAATTAATTTCCTATCTTTAACCCTATTCTAGCAATGTATCTTGTCATTGGATCTGTCGAGTCACTCACATAATTAATTTCATTATTCCACACTAGTATATCACTATCAAGTTTCATGTCCAAAATTTCCAAAGCATCTTACTCATTGCTCGTATGGGAACTCTAAATAGAGACCAATCCACCAAATGGTTTAGTCTCGTAATTGGAAGTTTCATCCCAAGCCACGCAATATTTGTTTCCTTAATTGTATATATTATATGGGTCATTAATTTTCCTATAGGTCGACCTTATTGTGAAATTAAACCTATTAAATAATATATATATGCTATCCAAATGCACTCATTTCCTCACTTGTCTTCCACTATCACTTTAAAGATTACTACGAGAAAAATAATTCCAAAAATCACTCCAATACCTCCTAAATTGACATAAACTAGAAAAAACATTAGGAGCATCCCCCACAAAGTTCATAGGAATTCCTAACCAAGTTTAAGAGTCTAGCTTCCCAGTTTGTAATCCCTCTGAGAAAATTCAAGGATAAACATGCCAAGTTAATATAAACCATTATCATGTTTATAAATATAGTTTCATTTATATAGATATCATATCTCTAGGTTGAGAGATACATGTGGTTTTATGCATCTTTGGAGTGGTCATAATATAGGTGTTGTATGATTTACACTTGAACTCAATCACTAACCTTTTATAGGGATTTCTACAGATTAGGGTTTGAAGTTATTTTGGGTCATACAGAGGGTTTCACACATGTTTGAGATCTAGGGTTTCATAGGAAGGCATATTCTAGATGATCACACAAGCACAAAAAGTTAAAAAATACTCGAATCTCTTTGTGTGGAACTACCAAACATGTAGGAAACTACCAGTGGTTTTGTACATAAATAATATTTTTTTCCCTTCTCATCCTACACCTATAGAAATAGAAGTAAATAATTTGCTAATCGTTTCTATTATTTTCCTCTTTTTCCATAGTCATAATATCTTATAGGATATATCAATAGTTAATTACATCTCTCCTCTTTTATATTCTTTTATTCAACACATGTTGTTATGGTTTTATCTTGTAAATTGTTGATATTGGTATAATACATGATTCACACAATGATATTGAATACATTAATCTAAATATACTCCATTTTTCTAAACCTAATAAATTTTGTAAATAATAACACACCCATGTTTATTTTGGTTTAAATCGTTTTGTGAACCCAATTTTTATTGAATCCTTAACCTATTTGGCCTAGGTCACCCTATTCCAAATAAAGTTTTTGTTATAATCCCTTAGGGATCCCTTTCCTTATTGTATACATAATTGTTTTCATAATCTTAGGGGTAGTTTTCCTTTATGTTTTCAATAATTTAGGGTTGGAAAGCTAAATATGCCTCGCTTCACATTGCAAAACATTTTGGGGATTCTATGTTGCAGATTTTTAGATATGGGCTCAGTAATGCAAATGAAGATCCCCGATCTCAGATTGATATTTAGAGGAAGGTTTTGGTAGTTTTAGGAAGATTTGGGACCTGATTTAAAATCCAAAGTGACATATTTGAGTCCCTATTCTTACCCAATGTGTTGTTTTTCCTTGTGGTCATCATAAACTTCATTGTTAATATCTCTCACTAGCACACATGCATGAGCAGAATTGAAAAGGGGGAAAATTTCAAACATCAGGTAGAATTAGCTCCTAAAAATTGTGTGAATGTTTTCACTATCCTTTTTGTATTAAAAACATATAAGTTTTTCCTATGTAAATCCTAGGGAAGCTCTTGGGGCAAGAAAACGGGTTTAGATGACTATTTTTGGCAGTGTTTGATTAAGGTAAGCTTTTAAAAGGGGAAAAATTGCACTTGGAGAGTCATGATGTCTATTTTTTCCCTTTTCCCCTTTCCCAAAGGGACATGGGGTCACTATAATGCTCCAACACATGGATTAGAATCATGTGTTACTTAAAATATAGCTTGGAGTGATATAAAGGTATTATAATCTCGCTTTCAGTTTTGGCCCATTTTTCATGTGGTGTGGACCCATGGTGCATATATGAGGGTGTTATGTCCCTTTTTCCATTTAATAAAGGGAAAAGAGGGACATGAAAGTGGGCCACCACATGGAGAAGGGTTTTTCATCACTTAAAACACAACATGGATTATTAGAACTTATTTTCAACCTCACATCTTGAACCCGACCCCTTCTACATGAGAATCTCACCCCTTGGTGCATTTTTCAACCCATGTTGTCCCTTTTTCCCATTTTCCCCTTAATAAATGTGGTAAGGGATATGATGGGGTCTATGATCCATTCAATAAGTTTTTCCACCATAGAGGAGAGAGAAACTTTGTCACTTAAGGTCTCAACATGTTGTACTAGGTTGGTGTATTCAAATCACAAAATTACAGTTTTTGACCCCTCTTCATGATGTATTCCCCCATGGTGAATTTTCAAACCATTGGTTTCCCTTTCTCCCTTAATAAATGTGTTAAGGGAGATGGGGACATATAAGACCCATTTAGTAACTTTTAACCCATGTTCTCGTGTTAGTTAACTTGGGTTAAATAGGGTGAGTTAAGATGTGAGTTAGCTTGGATGAGATGAGTGTAAAGCAATAACTTAGTAATTTTTGAATCATTTTATTTTTTTTCCCTCCATCCATTATTGTTATGTCTGAATAACCATAGATCCACCATGGCCAAACATGTTTTTTCTCATTTCTTGCAAACCCCACCTTCGATGGCCTTGAATCTTTGCATGAAGCTTCCTTATGTGAATGCATTTGGAATGATTGTTTACATGAAATCATTAATGATCTGAATACTTTTTAGATTCCTCTAATTTTCCCACCTAGAAAAAAATTATCCTTGAATCTACGAAGTTCAATGATTCAAATTGCCTCAAAATTGGAGTGAGCAACCTCCCAAAATCATCTTTCTAATGACCATTGTCTTTGCCCCATAAAAAATAGTATAATGGAAGATATGAAAATTTTTGGTTTTTATACATTATTACATATTCATGGATGAAAACATAGACCTATAAGTTTAATTTTTGTTTTCACAAATATCTGGACAAAATAAACCCTGAAAAATGGAGCAAAGCATACCTATGCGAAGTAGAATTTTTTGGCAACCATGTTCACCCCGATCCGAAACTCAATGACCAATGTATATTTTTCGTAAGTACCTATTCAATAAAATTAATAATAATATTAGTTCAAAATTATGAATGGATTAAATTCACTCAGTTTATTCCACAAGAAGAAAAGTGCTCAAAAGTGACAATTCG
The DNA here is from genome assembly GCA_018340775.1 of Taxus wallichiana var. yunnanensis. NCBI lineage: Eukaryota > Viridiplantae > Streptophyta > Pinopsida > Cupressales > Taxaceae > Taxus > Taxus wallichiana. Next base: position 134,951,827 of record CM031243.1, read on the forward strand.
ATAAAATTGTCAAAACTAGTCACGAAAGAAGAACTTACTAAAAAAGTAAGAATCTCAAAAAGGATTAAAATGGTCAATATTTTTCTCTCTCAACATTCCTCACTAATCCAAACCTTCATGGAGGTAAAAATTATGTTTTCAAAGGGGGTAAGTAAAATATGTCTCAAATAGGAGAAGAGCCTTCTCGGTTCCCAATTTTGGTCACAATGGAGCATTCTGGTCTTGATGTGTTTCTCACTTCGCCAGATGGGTTGATCAAAGGCTTGAAGAATGTTCCATATATTGAGAAGAAATTTTTTTCTAAGGAGTAGGCACACAGAATATTCAGGTGTGGTAACAAGGCACATTTTAAGGCACAGAAGGATAGGAAAGGAAACACTCGCCAAGACAAGTTGATTCAGGACATAGCCATTTTCATGGATGTGGGCTATTTTTCGAAGGTAACGTATGGAGCAAACATTAGGATGGAGAATTTTGTGACACAAAATTATTTTTTGAGAATGATCATTTGATAAGCATCATGTAAGAGTTTAAGATAATAATAGGATTACTACTTCTAATTAATTGTAGGACGTCTATTATTGGCGCACTTGCATGTGTGTGTTATTGTAAAGGCGCATGGATATTATCAGCATGCAACCTATTTTGGGAAGTGCGTAGGTGGTGAAGGGAAAGTCCCCACCCCTATAAATAAGTAGTGAATTATGTAGTTTAGAGACATAATTATTGTAGAGTTATGTTGTTGGATCTGATGCATGCATAGCTTATGGTAATATTTTGTAATGTAAGAAGCTTCTATGTTTTACAATGTTAATGTAATGGAGTATATTGGATGGATAATGGTGTTAAACATGACTGTAACTAGTTTTTGCATGGTTAATCTTATTATGGTTATTGTTTCATTCAAGATTCTCTAAGATCTAGATCTAGAATATGCTCGAGGAATGTTATGCTTATTTATGGTTATGAGTATGTTGTATCTTCATTACCATAACATACTGCACAAGAAAATATAAAGAGGGGCCTGGTACCTTTACGCAATTTGGGTGAGTTCTTAGCTTAGACTGTAGTACCCACTTCCCTTTGACACTATTTATATACCGATCTTGCTCTTTGTTAATCTCATTTTAGACATTATGTTTTGATTTTAGTATGATGTGTAGATGTAGATCATGGATTATTATGTACCTTGATTCAGTTAGGATGCATGATGATTATTAGGGACATTATTATATATGGATGATGATATACTGTTGACATGGATATAGTATTGATGTTGATTTTAGACACGTGACATTTGATGTTAAGAGTAGATCTAGTATAGAGATTCATTAGATGATGATATAGTTGCAAATTGAATTTAAATGATGATGTTGAACTCTTGATGTTGTTGTGATTTAGATTTGATATTTATATGTTTTTTATATCATTTTGGATGTTCGATATGGTCATGAGGCCGAAGGAGGTATTGTTATTTTCAAGTTAAAATATCACAACAATGTCGGGGGACTGGAGACTAACCATATTAGAATTCTGGATGAATTCAACGAGGTCACCATGGCAACTATAATTGTTTGTATGTTGTGTTTTTAGGGGTTTTCCCACGGGGGGGGGGGAGGAATCACCTTTAAATGTGACCAAGGGATTTCATGTATTACTTTAATGTGTTTCTTTTTGTAATGTTTTCATGTATTTTATTTAGTAAAAAGTTCCCCTGTCATTTAATTTGTGATAGTTTTAATTTGGGTTTATGTTACTTTATAATTTAAGCTGGGATGTTAAATAAATTAATCATTATGTCAAAAGAATATAATAATTAATGTCATAGATATGTAAGAATGTGTAAGAGGATGTAAGAGATGTAAGTGATGTGTAAGTTGTGTAAGTCAGATTTTGGAGTGTAGAATACTCCATCCTTAAAGGAACTCGAATTTGTCCTTGAAGGCTGAATTTTGAGGCTTGTGGGACAAGTTAAACTTGTCCCACACCTCTTAAAATCATCCACCAACCATACCTATGGTTTGGGAGTCAAAATTAGCCTTTTTAATTGTATTTTGAAATGACTATGTGTAAGTCTTTATTGCACTTTACTTACAAGTTTTTAATTCAGTCCTTGTTAAAGTATGGGTTAATTTTGAGTGTGTAAGTTGATTGTCATCTCCATTTAATGTGATTAGTTATGAAGTTGAATTTATCTTTTTGGGGTTGAGTAAGAATGATGTGGCATCCCACTTGGAATCCACATCATCCTCTCCTCTCCTCTCCTTTTAAAATTTGAATTCTTCTCTTGTTTATGGTTGTTGAAAATTTGCTCTTCCTTCTTGGGGGTCAAATTTTATTGTTGTGGGAGTCTTGCTTGTGGAAAGAGTTTGAAAATTCCTTTGCATCCTTGGTGTTGTTGTTCTTGGACTGATTTTTGGTCATTGAAGAGCTTACTATTTGGGACTATATTTTTGAGCATTGAAGGAACTTGCTGTTTGGGAAACAAACTCCATAATGGAGAGGTAGGATCTTTTCCTTTTTAAATGTTGTTTTCCTTTTCTTGCATGAATAAAATGGTGAATTTGTTGTGTATTGTTGGCTGGTAGGTAGAATGCTTAAGGAAAGGTGTAGGAGAAGGCTATGGGGATTTCATATGGGGGCATAAGGGATTTCCAATGGCACTTGTTCTATATTGGAGGGAGTTTTGGATTGGGATCCACCTAGGAAAAGAAGCGCTTGCATTTCTTACTATTAGGGGGCATAGGGAGAAACTTTTGGGATATAAGGTTTATGGGATTTGATATGTTTATTCAAGTATGATTTAGGTGGATGCCCAATTCCAAATAGGGAGGCATAAGTAGTTTCCCCATAGTTCTTTCTCTTGATGACTTATTTGATCAAGCCCATGTGTTGTGTGTATGATTCTTATTACAGTTGTGAATTGCTATCTTTGTTTGGAATGTGTATTTTGTTGGGTAATGCATGTGAAAAGAATGTTGTTTGTTGTGATAGAAGCCTTGTTGCCATGTGTTGATGTTCATGCTCTATTTCAATATGGTTGGGGCTCGGGGGCCAATGGGGAAGGATGGCTTCTCCTTTCCCATTGGATGTATTTGTTGGGTGGAGAGCATTGTCTTTCCCCCTTCCTTGTTGTGATCAAATGAAAAGATGAAGAAATCAACATGTTGTTGTTTTGGAGCTTGGAGAAAATATAGTTTTGACAGTCCCTTTCCTTGGGTGATTTTATTTTACCTTCCCACTTTGAATGAGATGAAATGTATTATTATTTAAATGTGAAGGAACCTTGTATTGTAAAAGGAAAGATTGAGATTCCATTGGAAAATGTAAAGAGTTGTTATTCCATTCTCTGTTTTGGAAAAGAATATCTTACAATTTGTAAATTACGTATTGAAATTAAAAAAAAGAAATAAATTGTTAAGTTATTGATGGAAATAAATAATGAATTACATTCCTTTCTCAACTTGCATTGTTATATTGCAATTTAATTGTTGTTGTGTTGTAATCTCTATTTTGGGAAGAAAAACACGTAGGAAATAAATGATAGTCCTTTGTTCCTTTGAAGTGAGTTTTAAAAATTGAAATTTAACTTTACATATTGAATGTAATGTTGTTATGAAATCAAATAGAAGGAAAGTTGTACAAGTATATTTCACAATTGATTTGAATTATTATTGAAAATTGATTTTGTTGAAAAGAAAAGAAAGAATGCGTGGAAATGATAGACAATGTTGTATTCCTTGTAAGATGCATATTTGAATTGAAATCTGAACTGTAATCTAACTCAAAGATTTGCATAGAAGACTTAATAAGCAATTATATGACACCATTTAGATATTATACACACTTTTAAATGATAAATTGGCATGTAGACTTAAAAGAAATAGTTCACCGATTTAAAACTTTCATTTGGAAATCCATGTTTTATTAAAAATGAGCAGTTCAGACTTATGCTCAACAATAAGTTATGAAACTTTTAAATTCACATTGGAAGACCTAAGGAACTCTAATTCACTCTAACAGTCAAGAATGAACCTCCAAAACTTAATAGAATTCAATTCGGAGCTTGCACGGTTGTTTTTCCGTCTATTGCCAAGAAAAATGCAAACTTGAATAATTGGAAAATTGACTTCACTAAAACACTCTAAACCCTCCTTAGACTGATCCTCCATGTATTTTTGACATGTGGAGTGAAGGAGGAGTTCAAATTTAATCAAATTGAGAAGTTGGAAAATGCCAATTTACAAATTAAAATCCTACAAATCGATTTCTTAAAATTGACCTTTCAAAACTTCATCAAAATCAAAATTTATGATTTTTGTGCAAAGAGGACTCCAAGAGATTTCCGGAAAGTCCTTGTTTTCCCAAAAATGACTTTTCTATCAAAAGTTATGGCCATTTGAAGTTTTACTTCAAAATGGCCATCCAAAAATTAATCTAACTATATAAAAATCAAAATTTAACCTTTGGAAAAATTTCCCCAAAAAGTCTGTGGCCCCAAAACCTCACAACCAATCAGATGTTGCCACGTGGCACTTTGAAGGGTGGACTCACCTTAACTTTTTGAAAATTTGACTTTGGGAAAATTTTTCCATTTTTCCTATGACCCCATGGCTAATCAGCCCAATCACGTCTTCGACACGTGGCTTAGTGGGCACGCAAAATAAAATTGAAAACTTAACCATTTAACTCCTTTGGAAAAATTTTAATTTTCCTCCGTGGCCCCGCACCTCTAGAGGAATGAGGTGCCGACACTTGTCCTATGCAGATGCATGAGCCCGCGCAAGTATTTTTGACTTTAAAACTATTTTGGCACAAAACCTTAAATCGCTCCATCACTCCGTTGACCCGCATCCAATCATAGGACACCACATGGCCTTTTGAGTGAGGTTGAAGGTATGAAGGCAAATTTTCCTTCAGGAAATTTGGTTTTGAGCCTTGGGAAAAATTTCCAATTTTTCCCTATTTGACATGTTTGCTAACACATGGGTTTCTCCTGGCAGAGGCGTGTGTCCATTTCACCCTTGGGCTTTTGGCCTAAAATTTCCAAAACCTAAAGTGCTCTGCCACTCTGCATTTTCCCGCTAATTGAGAAGTGACACGTGTCTTCCCTGTCAGACCCACGGGTGTGCAGAGGCATTTTGTGCAATTGCACTCAAGGAGGGAAAATTCTCAATTTTCCTCCCCACCCGCCGACCCGCTCAAGGAAAAAAATTTTCCCTAAGCCCGCGGACTCCCCAAGGGAAAATTTCTCCCTAAAACTCCATTGGGCCATAACTTGAGATTTATAAGGAGTTAGGAGGACTTATTTATATGGTTGGAAAGGTGAGAGAATTTCCTATCCAATGGGCATGATTTAGGAAAGTTTTGATGACTCTAAGTGTGTGAAAAATCAAGTTGAACCCTGTAATCCTGTTAGGGCAGAGATGAGTGAGATTTCACTCTCCTAACCTAAGTGATGAATTTAACCTCTTGTTTTGACCTTGTGCCTTGTTGTTAGTTGCTTGAAGTAATTTTTGCAAGTCAGTCTTACTTGTTAATCCTTATCTGGTTTGTGCTAACTATGATCTTGTAACCCTCTTTGCAAACACTCTAAAAAAAAAATTATTCCATAATTTTCCTAGCTAATCCTAGTTTGTTTCTTGGTCTCAAGTGGTAGTTTGAAGTGGGCATTACACTTGGTATCAGAGCAGTGGTTCAAAAGCTTGGACCATTGGGCACACTAGAAAATTGAGACTTGAAATCTTAAAACTAGCAAACTTATTAATCTAGAAAACAAAACTGTTTGAAAAGAAATTGTTTGTGATAGTAAACTTAGAAACTGAAGAAGGCTTGAAGTAATGAACTAACTCTTGCTTTGGTCTATGTAGGAGGGTAGAAAGAGAAAGAGAAACATTCACAGAGACTCAACCACCACCACCACCACCACCACTGGATCAGGGTGTAGCAGCCATTCTACCTCAGATTCTATAGACCCTTCAGGATGTTAATGCCGCTCTATGTGGAGGATTAGGTGGAGGGTAGACAACTAGTCATGATAGAGCTCCTTCCATCGAGGGTTAGGTATCTCCTCGACTTAGTGAGGAGCATAGAGGAGAGAACTCCCATGCGGAGTCAGCCAGAGCAGAGTCACCACCTAAGAGATAGGGTGACAGAGTTCCGGAGCATAGAGAGAGGTCTCAAAGCCCTAGGCTTAGGGATGAGCTTATAGAGAGGCCTAGAGGTTGACAGACCACAAAGTAGTGGATCACATCAGGGAGATCTTGAAGCTTAGGCCCTCACATTACTCAAGTGATATAGGTGGATTTTAGGCAAGAGGCCTAGACTAGTGAGCTTGAGCAGTTGCTTCAAGCTTTGTCCTTGTTCTAGCAACATGAAATCTTGTGTTGTGATCCACCTACTGAAGGATGAAGGAGTATGGTGGAGGACAGAGGAGCAAAATCTCCATGTAGATTCAGAGACAGCCACCTGGGAGCTATTTGAGGAGAGATTTAGGAGTAGATATCTATCACGGAGGTTCATCCAACAGAGGATTGATGAGTTCCATGACCTTCGACAGGCTACCCTTTCAGTAGTAGAGTATGAGAGTAGATTTCTAGATCTACTTTAGTATGTAGAGTACATGTAGGATGAGTAGGTGTGGATCCATAGGTTCATCTCGAGGCCTTAATCTAGACATTAGAGGTGTGGTTTGGATCCACTACCCACAAACTTTAGCAGAGGCCGTAGAGAAGGCCTATATTGTAGAGGAGACTCGAGGTAAAACCCAACAGGCTAGAGATTGAGTCAGGAGCTGCATTCAACAGATGCAGGATGGTAGATCGAGAGGTTCAATACCTCTTCCTCATGGTGGGCAGCATTAGCACAGTCATCCTTTAGGCCCCACAGCAGTAGCAATAGTCTCACCCACCATATAGACCTCCTCAGAGAGCTGATGCACAAGAGAGGTGGAGTATGGGGCCTCCTCCTAGGGGTCCCATCAGGACATAGGGTGGACCTAGAGCTCAGTCAGCTAGAGCTCAACAACAGAGGCCACAACAGACCATAGCTGGATCATCAAGATCCACAACACCTACTTCTAGGGAACCTACTAGAGGTGTTACTCCTTAGAGAGGATCAGGTGGTTGTTTTGGATGTGGAGTAGCGGGACATTTTTAGAGAGATTGCCCTCAAAACCCTAACAAGGGTAAGGCACCGATCTTAGAGCCGATAGTTGGTGACATGGGATGTAGCCATAGGATTTATGCATAGCGGTTGAGAACCACCAGGCTGAGCACCAGAGCATGGTCATTGAGACTACATGTAGTATTGGTGGTATTCCTACCTCCATATTGTTTGACTTTGGTTCTTCTGATTCATTTATTACACCATCTTTAGTAGAGTGATGTAGGATGGTGGCTGTTAGACAGGGTCATTGTTGGGACATAGAGATGGCTTCGGGAGCCAAGGTCTCTGTAGACTCCTTAGTCAAGGAATGTGTTGTAGATTTGGGACCCTTCACCACCACCTTAGATCTTTGTATTCTTCCTTTGGGCTGTATGGAGTTATCTTAGGTATGGATTGGCTATCTACACATAGGGCTAGGATGGATTGCTATCATAAGACTATATCTTGTGTAGATGATCTTGGAGTTGAGTAAGTGATTACGGGGTTAGAGACCTGTTTCTATTCACACCATTCTCTATGCTATGTAGCTCAAGTGGTGTGTGCGATGGGGTTGTCAGATGTACACTATTATAGTTAGTGACAGTCGAGGATGGGTCTAGTGGACCATCGCTAGATGATCATCCCATCTTGAGAGAGTTTTTTGATGTATTTCTAGGGGAGCTATCGGGGATGCCACCCCCACGTGAGATTGATTTCCATATAGACTTAGTCCCAGGAGCAGAGCCTATCTCATAGGCACCTTATCAGATGACCACCCGGAGCTTTATGAGCTCAAGTTGTAGCTTGAGGGCCTTTTGAGAAGGGCCTTATCCATCCTAGTGTATCCCCTTGGGGTGCACTAGTGATTTTCATGAAGAAGAAGGATGGATCATTGTGGTTGTGTATTGATTACCACCAGTTGAACAAAGTGATGATCAAGAATCATTACCCTCTTCCTCATATTGATGACTTGTTTGATCAAGATGAAGGGAGCCACGGTGTTCTCTAAGATTGATCTCAAGTCAAGCTACCATCAGTTGAGGATTTTAGAGGTGGACATTCATAAGACCACCTTTCGCACGAGATATGGGCACTATGAGTTCACAGTGGTGCCTTTTGGTTTGATGAATGCCCCTGTAGTGTTTATGAGTTTGATGAATGGGGTATTCAGAACCTTTTAGATCACTTCATGCTCATCTTCCTTGATGACATCTTGATATACTCATGTACACGTGAGGAGCATGAGGGGCACCTTTGACAGGTTCTTCAGTGTCTTCGTGAGTAACAACTTTACGGGAACTTGGAGAAGTGTGCTTTCTTTTAGAGGTGTAGTATTTGGGTCATATTATTTCTGGGGAAGGTATTTAATGATCCTTCCAAGATTAGAGCCATTATGGATTGGCAACACCCACTACATAGTGACTGACCGAGGGTGTAGCTTCATGGGTTTAGTAGATACTACTAGAGATTTGTGTTAGGACTTCTCTCAGATTGCACACCTATCACTTCCCTTTAGAGGAAAGGGAAGAAGTTTGTTTAGATGGAAAGATGTGAGTAGGCCTTTAGACACTGAAGGAGTGCCTCACTATAGCACCCATTCTTGTAGTGCCAAATCCATAGGGTGAGTTCTTTGTTTGCAGATGCTTCTTTAGCAGGGCTTGGAGGTGTGTTGATGTAGGATGGCAGGGTTATAGCTTTTGAGTCTCGCAAACTCAAGGATCACAAGCTTAATTATCCTACCCATGATCTTGAGCTTGTGGTAGTTGTGCATGCTTTGGTTAGATGGAGACATTTTCTTCTTGGATGGAGATTCACACTCAGGATAGATCATTTGAGTCTTCGCCACCTCTTCACGCAGCCCAATCTAAATGCTCATCACGGCATTAGATGGAGTTGCTTTGTGAGTATGACATGGAGATAGAGCATGTGAAGGGAAGGAGAATGTGGTTACTAGATGCTCTTAGTAGATGGAGACATGTGAGTATGGCCACTATAGTGAGCATAAGATTTGTGGAGGAGGATTCTTCAGCAGACTTCCTCTTGACAAGCTTCTACACATGCGGAGTGAGTAGAGATCGAGTCACAGAGACCCCTTGAGGGAATTTTGATGGTTTTTCCTTAGAGGAAGATGGTATTCTTAGACACAGAGGTAGAGATATATGTTCCCAGAGATGGAGGCTTGAGGTAGGACATCTTGGTAGAGGCACATTGTGCACCCTATTCAGCCCATCCCGGGGTGAAGAAGATGCACGCCACTTTATGACAATTATATCACTAGAGAGGACTTCATCGAGACGTGGCTCAATTTGTGTCATGATGTTTAGAGTGCCAAAGGGTTAAGGCCAAACATCAGCATCCAAGCAGGTCTTCTTTATCCTCATGCCATACCGAATGGAAGTGGGACACCATTTCCATGGATTTCATTGTTAGACTACCTATGTCGAGATATCACCATGATGCCATTATGGTCACGGTTGATAAATTGAAAAAAGTGGCTCACTTTTCTCTAGTGAAGACCACTTATACTAGAGAGTAGTGGCATGAGTATATTTGGATGAGATTTTTAGGTTGCATGGGATCCCGTGGAAGATCATTTGTGACCGTGATCCTTTGTACACTTCACATTTCTGGACTACCATGCAGTATGTCCTCAGGATGAGGATTAATTTCAGCACAACATATCATCCTGAGATAGATGGACAGACCAAGTGAGTGAATCAGATTTTGGAGGATATGCTCAGGATGTACGTGATGGATCAGCAGTCTAAGTGGGAGGAGTACTTGTACTTAGTGGAGTTTTCCTACAATAATAGTTTTTAGAGTTCTATAGGCATGGCTCCTTTTCAGGAATTATATGGTAGAGAGTGCAAGACACCCCTTAGCTGGGATAGGTTAGAGGATAGAGTATCTCTTGGACTAGCTCTTTTGTAGGACATGGAGTAGTAGGTAGTGTTGATCAGGCAGAGATTGTAGGAGGCACAAGATAGGTAGAAGAAGTATGTGGATCAGCATAGGATTGATCATAGTTTTGATGTGGGCATGAAGGTGTTCCTTCATGTTAGGCCACATAAGAGCCCTATCCATTATGGAAAAGGTTCTAAGTTAGCTCCTCGATTCATTGGTCCTTTTGAGATCTTGGAGCGTATCGGCCCTTTGGCCTACCATCTAGCATTGCCACCCAGCTTGTCTCACGTACATGATGTGTTTCATGTTTTTGTCCTTAGGAGGTACATTGCAGATCCTTCTCATGTGTTGGACTGGACATCATTACAGGTGTAGGATCAGGGGCAAGTGATGGTGGAGCCCATCCATATCATAGATCACAAGACCTTGGGCCTTTGAGGTAGAGAGATTGATCAGGTATGGGTACAGTGGGATAGATATGATGAGACTATAGCCACTTGGGAGGATGCTACTATGTTATGAGTGTAGTTTCCACATTTGTTCCAGTGACTTCAGGAGGAAGTCGAGTCTAAGGGGAGGGGGATGTAGTGCCCACTTCCCTTTGACATTGTTTAGATACTGATCTTGATACTGTTGATCTCATTTTGGACATTATTATGTTTTGATTTAGTATGATGTGTAGATGTTAGATCATGGATTATTATGGACCTTGATTCAGTTAGCATGCATGATGATTATTAGAGACATTATTATATATGGATGATGATATACTATTGACATGGATATAGTATTGATGTTGATTTTAGACATGTGACATTTGATATTAAGAGTAGCTCTAGTATAGAGATTCATTGGATGATGATATAGTTACAAATTGAATTTAAATGATGATGTTGAATTCTTGATGTTGTTGTGATTTGGATTTGATCTTTATATGTTGTTTATATCATTTTGGATGTTCTGATATGGCCATGAGGCTGAAGGAGGTATTGTTATTTTGCAGGTTAAAATATCACAACAATGTCGGGGGACTAGAGACTAACCATATTAGAATTCTGGATGAATTCAATGAGGTCACCATGGCAACTGTAATTGTTTGTATGTTGTGTTTGTTAGGGATTCCCATGGGGGGAATCACCTTTAAAATGTGACCAAGGGATTTCATGTATTACTTTAATGTGTTTCTTTTTTGTAATGTTTGCATGTATTTTATTTGTAATGTGTTACCCCTTTCATTAGTTGTTAATTAATTTGGGTTTATGTTATTTATAACCATATGTTAAATAAATAAATCATTATGTCAAAAATTAATAAATGAAGTCATAGATATTAATGTTGTAAGAATGTGTAAGAGGATGTAAGAGATGTGTAAGTGATGTGTAAGTTGTGTAAGTCAGATTTTGGAGTGTAGAACACTCCATCCTCAAAGGAACTCGAATTTTTCCTTGAGGGCTGCATTTTGAGGCTTGTGGGACAAGTTAAACTTGTCCCACACCTCTTAAAATCATCCACCAACCATACCTATGGTTTGGGAGTCAAAATTAGACTTTTTTAATTGTATTTTGAAATGACTATGTGTAAGTCTTTATTGCACTTTACTTACAAGTTTAATTCAGTCCTTGTTAAAGTATGGGTTAATTTTGAGTGTGTAAGTTGATTGTCATCTCCATTTAATGTGATTAGTTGTGAAGTTGACTTTCTCTTTTTTGGGGTTGAGTAAGAATGATGTGGCATCCCACTTGGAATCCACATCATCCTCTCCTCTCCTCTCCTTTAAAATTTGAATTCTTCTCTTGTTTATGGTTGTTGAAACTTTTCTCTTCCTTCTTGGGGGTCGAATTTTATTGCTATGGGAGTCTTCTTGTGGAGAGAGTTTGAAAATTCCTTTGCATGCTTGGTGTTTCTATTCTTGGACTACTTTTTGGTCATTGAAGAGCTTGCTATTTTGGACTGTATTTTTGAGCATTGAAGGAACTTGTTGTTTTGGAAACAAACTCCATAATGGAGAGGTAGGATCTTGTCCTTTTAAATGTTGTTTTCCTTTTTTCGCTTGCATGAATAAAATGGTGAATGTGTTGTGTATTATTGGCTGGTTGGGTAGAATGCTTAGGGAAAGGTGTAGGAGAAGGCTATGGGGATTTCATATGGGGGCATAAGGGATTTGCCAATGGCACTTGTTCTATTTTGGAGGGAGTTTTGGATTGGGATCCACCTAGGAAAAGAAACTGCTTGCATTTCTTACTATTGGGGGCATAAGGGAGAAACTTTGGGGGCATAAGGAGGGGTTGGGAGATATAAGGTTTATGGGATTTGATATGTTTATTGGTGGTATGATTTAGGTGGATGCCCAATTCCAAATAGGGAGGCATAAGTAGTTTCCCCATAGTTCTTGCTCTTGATGGCTTGTTTGATCAAGCCCATGTGTTGTGTGTATGATTCTTATTATAGTTGTGAACTTCTTGTCTTTTTTGGAATGTGTATTTTGTTGTGTTATGCATGTGAAAAGAATGTTGTTTGTTGTGATAGAAGCCTTGTTGCCATGTGTTGATGTTCATACTCTATTTCAATATGGTTGGGGCTTAGGGGCCAATGGGGAAAGATGGCTTCTCCTTTCCCATTGGATGTCTTGGTTGGGTGGAGAGCATTGCCTTTCCCCTTCCTTGTTGTGATCAAAATGAAAAGATGAAGAAATCAGCATGTTGCTATTTTGGAGCTTGGAGAAAATATAGTTTGATAGTCCCTTCCTTGAGAAATTTTATTGTAACCTTCCCACTTTGAAGTGGATGATTGTATTATTGTTTGTAATGAGAAGGCACTTTGCATTGGAAAGGAAAGATTGAGATTCATTGGAAAATGTAAAGAGTTATTATTCCATTCTCTGTTTTGGAAAAGAATGTCATATAGTTTGTAAATTGCATATTGAAATTCAAGGAAAGAAATAAGTTGTTAAGTTATTATTGGAAATCAATAATGAATTACATTCCTTTCTCAACTTGCATTGTTGTATTGCAATTTAATTGTTATTGTGTTTGTAATCTTTGTTTTGGGAAGAAAAACACGTAGGAAAGAAATGACAGTCCTTTGTTCCTTTGAAGTGAGTTTTAAAAATTGAAATTAACTTTACATATTGAATGTAATGTTGTTGTTGAAATCAAATAGAAAGGAAAGTTGTACAAGTGTATTGCACAATTGATTTGAATTATTATTGAAAATTGATTGTTGTTGAAAAGAAAAGAAAGAATGTGTGGAAATGATAGACAATGTTGTATTCCTTGCAAGATGCATATTTGAATTGAAATCTGAACTGTAATCTAACTCAGATTTGAATAGAAGACTTAATAAGAAATTATATGACACCATTTAGATACTATACACACTTTTAAATGATAAATTGGCATGCAGACTTAAAAGAAACAGTTCACTGATTTAAAACTTCATTCTGGCAATCCATGTTTTATTAAAAATGAGCAGTTCAGACTTATGCTCAACAATAAGTTATGAAACTTTGAAATTCACATTAGGAAGACCTAAGGAACTCTAATTCACTCTAACAGTCAAGAATGAACCTCCAAAACTTAATAGAATTCAATTCGGAGCTTGCACGGTCATTTTTCCCGTCTATTGCCGGAAAAATGCAAACTTGAATAATTGGACAAATTGACTTCACTAAAACACTCTAGACCCTCCTTAGACTGATCCTCCATGTCTGTTTGACATGTGGAGTGAAGGAGGAGTTCAAATTTAATCAAATTGAGAAGTTGGAAAATGCCAGTTTATAAATTAAAATCCTGCAGATCAATTTCTTAAAATTGACCTTCAAAACTTCATCAAAATCCAAAATTGATGATTTTATGTAAAGAGGACTCGAGAGCTTTCCGAGAAAGTCCTTGTTTTCCCAAAACTAAACTTTTCTATCAAAGTTATGGCCATTTGAAGTTTTACTTCAAAATGGCCATCCAAAAATTAATCTAACTATATAAAAATCAAAATTTAACCTTTGGAAAAATTTCCCAAAAATCTGCGGCCCCGCACCCTCACAACCAATCAAATGTTTCCACGTGGCACTTTGGAGGGTAGACTCTTTTGAAAACTTAATTTTTTGAAAATTTGACTTTGGGAAAATTTTCCATTTTTCCCCGCAACCCCGTGGCCCCGCAACCAATCATGTGCTGACACGTGGCTTGGTGGGCACATGGAATAAAATTGAAAACTTAACCATTTAACTCCTTTGGAAAAAATTACACTTTTTCCTCCATGGCCCCGCACCTCCAGGAGGAATGAGGTGTTGACACGTGTCCTAGTAGATGTGTAGGCCCGTGCAAGTCTTTTTGAATTTAAAACTCTTTTGGCCCAAAACCTTAAATTGCTCCATCACTCCGTTGACCCGTCCAATCACGAGGATGCCACGTGGCCTTTTGAGTGAGGTTGGTGGAGGTATGAAGGCAAATTTTCCTTCGGAAATTTGGTTTTTGGGCCTTGGGAAAAATTTCAATTTTTCCCCGCAACCCGCCAACCCCAATCCAATCACGTGCTAACATGTGGCATGGGTTTCTCCTTGGCAGGAGGTGCACGTCCATTTCCACCCTTGGGATTTTGGCCTAAAATCTCCAAAACCTAAAGTTCTCTCTCACAGCCCTTGCGTCTTCCCTGCATTTCCCTGGTTGCTAATCAAGAAGCAGAAACGTGTCTTCCCTTTCAAACCCATGGGCACTGAGGTTTTTTGTGCACTTGTGCTCAAGGAGGGAAAATTCTCAATTTTCTCCCCGCCCGACCCCGCTCAAGGGAAAAATTTTCTCCCTAAGCTCGCGGACTCCCAAGGGAAAATTTCTCCCAAAACTCCGTCGGGCCATAACTTGAGATTTATAAGGAGTTAGGAGGACTTATTTATATGGTTGGAAAGGTGAGAGAATTTCCTATCCAATGGGCATGATTTAGGAAAGTTTTGATGACTCTAAGTGTGTGAAAAATCAAGTTAAACCCTGTAATCCTATTAGGGCAGAGATGAGTGAGATTTCACTCTCCTAACCTAAGTGATGAATTTAACCTCTTGTTTTGACCTTGTGCCTTGTTGTTATTAGTTGCTTGAAGTAATTGTTACAAGTCAGTATTAATTGTTAATCCTTATTTGGTTTGTGCTAACTATGATCTTGTAACCCTCTTTGCAAACACTCTAATTAAAAAAATTATTCCATAATTTTCCTAACTAATCCTAGTTTGTTTCTTGGTCTCAAGTGGTAGAGGCCCTTTATGATGCTTGATCTTATTTGGAAACACACTTTGGATACTTAGTTCAATGGTTTTTGAATATCTATATTTTAGATTACTCAATTTCCACTTATTCTTTCTGAAGGTAGATGAGTTCTAGTTTTTAAGTTATCCAAGGGAACTTATTTGTAAGGAATTCCATTAACAATCAAAATATTGATGGTAACCACGACCTTGGAAGAAAAAATGATGGCTAGCTAAACCCCACAACACGTAGGGGCACAGACAGTTTTGGTGAAAGATGGTGGACCTAGAAATAGAGAAAGAGATAAGAAAGGAGGCTTAAGTACAATGAGGAACACACGAGGAGATAGAGAAGCAACGTGAAATTACGAGTGGATGGTGTTGAGGAGAGAGATGGCTCATGAAGGATTTGAAGCTCACGTAGGAGGTGTGGAGCCAAAGCATATGGAACTCCCCCATTTGGGAAAGCATAACAGGAACCCTCATAGTCCTCACATAGGAGTGCACCAGTGGAGATGACCTGGGCCATAAGCACACATCGAATCTACTTGGTTAGCTAGCCCTTGCGCTTAGATTTCTAATATCTAAATAACCGGGAGTCGGGAAGCTAGTTTGGGAAATAGAAGAGTAGGAGTAAGTCAGATAGAAAGTACATTGATGATAGGGAAAAAATATTATTTGTTGTTTGGGGGTACCTTCTCAGGTGCATCATCAACCTGAGAACTCAAGCATGCATAATTTTGGACTCACTTATGGGAGTATTACCACTTCGCATGCATGTAGGATTTTATTTTAGTACTAGTTTTTGGACACATGGAAGTACATATTCTTTCCTTCTTCCAGATACATGTGGAGGATCAAGAGGCATAGGTGGATCTAGTTCTAGTGGTTCTAGAGTTAGAGGTAACACAAGAGGTTCTTGATTAGGTGGGACGAGGTTTGTACCAACCCTAGAATATTTACATGGAGATGTCTCTTCGTATTCTAGATTAAAGGGGCATAGAATATGTTGTTGATAACATGCACATGTGTGAGATATTATGGCGTGAAAAAATAGTTATGGCTTCGAGAGTGCAAGGTAAGTCAGTTGCTGCAACTACATTGCGCAGGACGCACACACAATTGGAATATGAATTTTGACCCTAACTAGACTTGCATAGATTATGCAACATTAAAGGATGATTTCCTTAAGGAGTTTCATATTCTTGACTTTGAGTAGAAGAGTATAAGTGTACTCAAGGATATTAAGCAGGGCACTACTGAGAGTGTTCAAGAATATGATGCCTATTTCAAGACATTATTGTCTAAAATTTCTTATGATATTCATGCAAGCCAACATGCATAGTGGTTCATTGGGGGCTTGATCACACCTCTTAGGAAGGTGCTGTCATATAAGACTTATACAGACCCACATGAAGCACTTAAATGAGCTTTCCACGCAAAGGAAATTAGAAGTATAGAAACTAGCATGAGCCCATTCTTGGAGGCACAAATTGCAGATATGACAAAGGATTTGGAGAAACTATCGGAATATTCAAAACATGAGACACATACTGGGATTTGGTGTATAGATTTTGAAGTGGAAGGGCACACCAAAGATAGTTTTCTTTGCATATCAGTGTGTTCATTGTTGTTGGATTGTGAGATATGTCATTTAGACCATGATGCAAGCCGCTTACCATTATTACAACATGATAAGGAATAATGTATCTTGTTATTGTAAAAATTTTCATTCCATGAATCATGACATAGAAGACTATAAGTTTATTGGTCATATCCATGATGTCATAGATATCGGTGTGCAATAGACTAGAGTATTAGATAACTCTAAAGGAAAAAGTGAGCACCATGAGTGTGATCACACTCAAGCGCACTATGATCAAAATGAAGGGAACTTTGAAGGAGGTTATGGAAGAGGTTGAGGATACCATGGTGGATTCAATGACTAAGGCCATGGTGGTGGACGAGGTGATTTCCCTCGCGAACATGTTTTACCCGTACATCTCGACCACTACAGCTCGAATGTCCTCGAGAATATTACTTGTTCTTTTGTGGGAAGAATCAAAACTATGAGGAATTCCTAAAATTATATTAGCATCATAGCAAGTAGCATAAATAGGAGAAAAAAGGTGTAAGGATGGTTAGAATACAATGCATTGTGGAAAATTAGTGGATGTTAAAACTAGCACGAGAACCGCGGTATTACCTATGAAGATTACTACACATGTTGAAGTTACGCGCACCCAAGAGGCATTACAGTACAAGCCTACCATCACCAAGGAGGAATTTGTGTTTGTAAGGTACCTAGATCTTACACGTCAGAAGGAGGTCTATCAAGAAACCATGGAGGTACTCAGAAATATTTAGGGTGAAATACAATGTTTGAAGGAATAGTCACGGAAGTTAGAACAAAATACTGCAGAAAGGCGGTTCAATAGGATATTGATGACTTGAAAGAGGTATACAAAATAATGTGCTAGGATAATATCATTCCATTACTAGGGAATCTGGCTAAAGGGAAACAACCCATGAATAAGTGTTGAGAATGGATGGGAAATCATGCATGCTAATCTTCCCCCTCATATCTTGGATTACGACAAGGAAATTACTATGAATGCTATTGTGGATGGGTGGCTCTTGAGTAATTTATTGATTGATACTGAGATCGAGAAGTTAATGTGCTTACTTTAGATGCATGGGTATAGATGGGCGAGACCTCCATTACAGCCATCCTCTAATGTAACTAAGGCCACTCCCATAGGATTTTTAGAGGGTACATTCATTACTATACAAAGGGCCAAGTTCTCTGGGGACTTTGAGGTCTTAGCACTTGCATAATTAGACAAATTCCTAGCTCTACTTGGGCACCCTTGGTGTTACATAAATAATACTAAGGTATGGTTCAACAAGGGGTATATAAGTTTTGAGAACAAGGAAGAAAGATTAATTATCCCTTTGACAGATGGAAAATCTACACCTTATGTTGAACCTTTGAGTGAGGAATACCTGAATAAAATTTATGTACTCTCCATTTAGAACCCAAAAGTACTTGAGCCATCAAAGGAAGGAATCCTCTAGTATAAAGACGCATAGTCTATCAGTGATACTACAAGTATTGATTTTGAAAATTGGGCACATGACACCTATGATATGGTTTGGAGTGAAGTCGAAACGTATTTGCATGGAGAAGCAAGCCTTGATGTATTTGGAGAATAGGTAACAACTATGTACCTTGGTACATTGGAGAAGGAGATCCTATAATATACTGTGTACCATAGAGGAGAAGTGGAGAAATCAAGTGGAAATAAGAAATATGTTAGTATATACATTACATTTGGACAAAAACACGTTAGTGGATGGTTCACAGGATAATCTTATGGATTAGAATGAATTCATAATTTCTCTAACCACTTAGTTTTTAGGAGTAATGCGCCTACTATAATCTGCATGTATCATGGTAAACAACATGTTTAGCACCACGGTTAGTAGTGTGAGAGACTCCGAGATAGAGGGGTAAGAAGTTGTACCACCTTGATTTGGGCATAAAAACTTTATTCCACTTTACAAGGTTATGCACTATCCTGGTATGTTTATGTAGAGCTACATAGGGAGACTGGAAATTGGTAGGACTTGATTGCAGGAATGACCTAGAATTTTGAATACTTCTCTACTAAACCTTCGGTGGAAGAGGCATTAAGGGTTATGAAGCAATTATCTATGGGAGAGCGTGTAAAGGCGAAGAACTAATTTAGGAGTTATTTAGTGAGGTAGACTCAAGAGCACATTTTGATGAAGTAGAAGTGACAGATGCCACACTACTTAAGAACGCTAACTTTGTGAGAAAGAAAAAGGTAAGATGATCTACATAGTGGATTATGAATAATTATAAAATCTAGATATAGATCATTTAGTAGAGTACGTACGAAGTTTTAGCAGTGTAGATAAGAATGTGCGTACCTATCATGAACCTCTAAGGAACAAGAAAATGAAAATTGGCATGGATTCTCAACATAAGGAGGAAATAATTAGGGATTATTGATCTGATTTCAAAGTGGCAAATATAATTGAGTTACTAGTGGATTTTCGGATTTATTTCTAGGGGATACCATAAGTTAAAATGAGTGCATGAGTCATTAGGAGAGATAAATATTAAGCTAAAGGAAGGTTCACACCTATTCAAGAAGAGACCTTAAATGATGAACCCGAACTTACAAGTAAATTTTAAGGAAGAAATTGACAAAATGTTGAAATCGGCATCATCAAGCCCCAAGAGGAATAAGAGTGGGTTAGCCCCTTGGTGTTCAATATAAAGAAAGATGGTTGGATTAGGATTTGTGTGGATGACAAGGAATTGAATGCTACATACGTAATTTATCCTTTTCCAAAAATTTCACAAAGGAAATATTAGAAGGCATTTCGGGCGTGAAGTTTATTATTTTATAGATGAATTCTCTGGGTATCATTAGGTCATAATTACGGGAGGATCAAGAGAAACTGACTTTCACCATTGAATGTGGAATTTTTGTGTATCTTGTGATGCCTTTTAGTTTGAAATTTTTTCCTATTTTATTTTCATGCATACTTGTTCAAGCATTCCAATATTTTATTCATAACTTTGTGTAGGTTTACTTGGATGATTGGACGGTGTATGGACTTATTAAGGTTCATTGTGAAAAACTACGGTTAATGTTTGAAATATGTAGATAGTTAAGCATCTCTTTAAACATCAAGAATTACATGTTTGCTACACATTTTGGAAATTTGTTAGGGCACATCATCTGCAAGGAAGGTTTGTTAGTGGATCCAGCTAAAGTTGTAGTTATTGTAGGCCTAGGAAGAGCCTACCAGTTAGAGTGAGGTGCATGGATTCTTGGGCCACACAAGGTATTATAAGAAGTTTATTAAAGGATATGTGAATATTTCCACACCTCTGAAAGAGTTCCTAAAAGGAAAATGGACATTCTATTGGGGAGAACCGCAACAACGTACATTTGAGGCATTGAAGGAGAGACTTACAACAATGCTCATTCGTGTTTTCCTTCATGGAACCAACCATTTCATGTACATGTGGATGCCTCTGGCATAACCATTGGTGTGATGTTAGCTCAACCTGGAGAAGGTATTATAGATCATCCTATCTATTTTGCTAGTAGAAAGTTAACTCCTGCAAAGAAGAATTATACAAAAATAGAGCACGAGGCCTTGTTGATGATCTACGTGCTACATAAATTGAGACATAAAGTACTTGCTAACAACACCTTTTTATTCTATAATGATCACATGAAATTAAAATATGTAGTAAATAGGACCATTTTATAAGGGCACATATGTCAATGGGTTCTCCTATTTCAAGAATTTGATTTCACGTTTTGGTAAAACTAAGTAAAAGTAATTATGAACCAGACCACTTATCAAGGATTCAATTAGGGTAGGGCGCGGACAATTGAAGATACAATTCTAGATGCACGCGATTATACATGTTACATCATGCACCTTTAGAATTAGAGGCTATTTTCATCTTTCATGCATGGGTATGGTGCGAGGAAGGAATGAAAGCATTGGAAAAGAAACAACTTGCAATTCACGTGACACCCTTTATGTTGATCAGTGGAGATTTATACAAACTATGTAGAGATGAAGTATTACGTTGGTGTTTACTAGAACATGAGCACATAGATATCATGGAAGAGGCTCATGGTGGTATTGCAGGTGGGAATTATGTAAGTGACGCCACTACACGCAAGATTCTACTTGTTGGATTATGGTGGGAGACACTTTAAAATGATTTTAAAGCATATAATAAGGCATGTGATCATTGTCAACACCTTGGCAATCCTGGGAAAAGGGATGAAATGCCTTTGAGGCCTATTACTAGTGTAGAGCCATTTGATAAATGGACTATAGACTTTGTAAGTCCTATTTCACCAGCCACACATAGAATTGGATCATGCTATATCATTCTAGACACTAAAATTAGGTCACACTCCCCTTCGTCCCTTGACATATAAGCCCCACATTATTACATTTACCTAGCCATGGCCCCCTTCACCCCACTAATATTAATTTAATTAATTAAATTAAATTAATGCATTATTCTCACTATATTTATTATTTAAATATCTTATTTAAATAATATCTACACATACTGATTCACTTAGACACCTCACCCAACTAACTCAACCTAAAACCTATTCTTTGCAAGTTACCATAACTAACTAAGACATACCCAAACCCTAAAAATCAATGCCTACATTCCCTCTAACCACATTCTTGCATGCTCACAAGAGGCTCTAAGTCTAATCCGTGGGATAATGACATGAGATCCGAGGAAATTAGCAAGATCTCCTAGTTTAGTAAACCTAGGAAATCCCACCTTGACCGATGTCGGTTACCCCTAACCATTGCCGGTTAAGCCGAACCACCGTCGGTTACCCCTTTTAACCCAAAACAACCTTATTCTCAAGGTTGGAACTTGGAAGCAAGAAAGTTGATGAAAAATAACAAATCTCAGAGAGATAACACATCTTTAGAGAGCCAATTCCAACAAGAACTCACATCTAAGGAAGGAGATTAAGGATCTTCTCTGCAAAACCATCCCACCACGTTTTGATCTATCTAAGCAAAGAGGAGTATGTATGTAGCCAATGCAGAAGATTTTCTTTAGTTGGTGATCACTTGAAGCTTTCAAACCCATCATCAACACCTCCATCCTTCATACAGAGACCTAAGAATGAAATCCAGTAAGTACAACATCATACTTTCGTGGTTATTTCATTTCATCATCATTTTATCATCCTTTGTTTATCTTTCTCCCTATTGAACTTCTCTAACATTTTCACCTCCCTAGACTCATCAAAACCTCACAAAAACCTATTCGGTCACCCAATACCTCATCTTGACCAACCAAATCCTTTTACAATCACAAAGGAGACCAAAACCCCATTCAGCGTGACATTTCCAGATCTCAAAGTAATCAGCACCGGCTATACCTAACCGTGGTCGATCACCCCTAACCAACGTCAATCTTTGTGTTTGCCCACACAACCTTAAATAGAGACATACCCTCCTAATTTTATCTCACCCTCACTCACCTGTGACCTACGAGACCTTTATCGGACCTATAGAGAACTCGAGAACCAACCATTTGACCTTTGGATTATATTCTAGCTTAGCTTGTTAGATTAGATTTGTTTTCTTATTGTGTTTTTAAGTGAGATACCTAAATCATTTTAAAAATAACAATAGGATTTACTTTGTTTACAACATTAATTTGTTTAAAACAATGGATCGTGACCATCTAGGAAGTACCATGCTTCCAGATCTAGCTCACACTAGGCGCTTCACGCCAATATTGTTTAATTATTTTTGGTGGTCTTTCTTTTATTACAGGTAGTTCCTCCTAGCCAAAAGGAAGCTCTCATGGTCAGCTGTGGATTTAGAAGTCATACGCGTGCAACAACCCACCAACTGAAATTTGAACACGTATTCCTTCTATGCCCATTACACTATTTGTTTCGTCAAAATTCAAAAAAACAATCTAAGAAAAAGGTGAAACATTTTGGCATGCCCGGTGGGACCCATCTGGGGTTCCTTGCATTTCATTCATTCTTAGGAAAAAATTGTGTTTGTTTCCTTTCTAAAAAAAGCATACACACTAATTTTCTTCCCTGGTAATCCACTTCTTCTTTCTATTTTCTCTAAAAGAAACTTTTCTTTTAGTGTATTTAAAAAGAATCATTTCTTCATTTTTTCTGCATTATAGTGAAAGAACATCCCTCTTCCTCTTCATCTTATTGTGTCATCCAATTTCACATTTTTGATTTGGGTTTTAAAATAATCACATTTTATTCTAATTTATTGCATTATCTTGCATTAAATGAGGACAACCTATATGTTGGAGGTCATGACCAGTTGATGGTTGACAAACGAATCGTAGAAAAGAACTTCTATCCTTTTCTCTTTCTCGATTCTTACCAAACCACACAAAAATTCAAATACATACATTCTTAAACAACATCTTACCTAGAAGAAGCTGTAGGTAATCATATGATCACGACACAGTGGGCACTGACTCACTACTCTGTCGAGTCATACTTCAGAGGGAAGCCCACCCCCACCATAACATACCTGAAACCTCACCCTTTAGATCTCCTTCTTTGTAGGAAGCCATCCTCACCAAAAAAATTTATTTCACAATTCATGTGTCAGTCCCTAAATAGTATAAGCTAAATGAACATAATAGAAAGGGGCACTTTTACGATCACATTTTCTTAGTGTTTCTACTTGGCTTGTGTTTCAAGGTGAAAGATCACATTCATCACTTTTTTGTTCATCCTTGCATGCTCCTCATCATAGCTGGTGTATTCTAGCTTCACCTGAGTGTGCCTAGGCCATATCACCATCATTCCTAGAATTCTGGGTTTGATTCCACATCAAATTCTAATTCACAACCACTTTTTCTCATCATTGTTTCAATTTCATAGTAACTGTCATCGGTTACCTCTGACCGCCATCGGTTAAACTCAACCGACATCGGTTCTAGGTCCTTTTGCTAACCTACTCAAAAGGACAGTTTCACTTCACTTTTTTCCACTTTCCACAGTCTCTGTCACTGTCATTTTTCCCATTGATGTTTTACACATCCCTAGATTTGGCATACTTGTCAGATTTTTCCTTCTACCTCGTTGTTTACTCACTGTCTATTTTCTATAGTGACCGGAAGTGGTTACCCTTGACCGACATCAATTTTCCCTAACCGACATCGGTTAGCCTATTTCACATTCCACCCACCATTTGTTACTTCATCCATTTTTATTTTTTTATCACCAGATTCACTTGTTCCTATTGTTCTCTATATCATTTATAGAGAATCAACCCTACATGAGAAATACTAGTTCACATGGTGTTGACTCGAAGACAAGTGAACGCCCTCTTATTCCACACCGATTCTTGCTAACCGCTCCCACCTAGTCCTTCACCACCTTCTATCTTATCACCAGCCATGGATCCTATCCAACCTACTAATATTGCTACTGCGAGAGATGAGGAGTTTACACGACTCCTTGACCGTAAACCTCTTTGCCTTACAATTTTACCTCTCCCATTTGTCCACTTGAGACACCTCAGTCAATTAATATATGGCATGCCGTATCTATCCCCCGACTCTCGCACCCAATTCCACATCAGCCCCATATGGCTCCATACTACCCACATCCACTTACCCTCGGTGGTTTCATAGTTAGGTTCTATACCTACCATGACTGCCGCATCTGTTACTCTGTGGCACCCATTACATCCACCATACCCTCAATGATTACCCCAAACACAACCTCATCCACCCCTCATGTCTCACACATACCTATAGCTATGTTCCCACCTCCAGTGTCGGTGACCCCTACCCCATTTCAGAACGTAGTTCTTTCCATTCCACAATCATTAGCCCCTATTGCCACTAGGGTTACCACGACCCTTCCACCCCCATATACATACTACCAACAACCGCATGTTTCATCTATTATTCATTCCGGTATGTACCCCCTATTTCATTACCTTCTTCTCCACCACCTTACATGGAAGGCCCATACACTGGAATGCCACCCCCATTATATACCCAAAACCAACCTCCTCATGCTATAGGAGGCATCCAATCATCACAACCCACCAATGACCTAATTAAATTGATGATGGATAAGATGCAGACACTAGAGGCATTGGTTTCCGGCTCCCGCAACACTCTCACCTATGATGAGATTTACAATGAGCCTATTCACCCATCCATTCCCATCTGTTCATACCTTGTGCATTAGGAAATGCCAAAATTCAACCGCTTCAATAGAAAGGAAGACCCATAACAACATTTGCGCTCATTTAAACACGGGTGTTATCTGATTGCTCATGATGATGCCTTCTTTTTGAGAACTTTTCCCATGTCCCTCACTAGACCCGCATTAGATTGGTATAGTGGGTTACCCAAACTCTCTATATTTTCATTCAATCAGGTAGCCCAAGCTTTCTTGGATCATTTCTCTATCAATATTGCCATGAAAGTTACCATGACCGATCTATATTCCACACGTTAGTATGATAATGAATCTATCCCAGATTTTGTCACTCGGCAGTGGTGCAACCCGATAAATTAACTTACCTTTCAACTACCATAAATTGAACTCATCAAGCTCTTCACCCGAGCTTGCACTAGAAATATCTCCCGACCTTGTAGGTCCAAACTTTTCAATCATTCGATGAGACATTCACTATGGCATGAAAGTTAGAGATTCGGGCCATCGAAGAGAAGAAAATCTAATTACGAAATAAGAATTTGGAATTCAAGTCAAATGAAACCTCTTCTTCTTCCAAACCGTAAAATAATTATTAAAAGGCTAAAGGAACCACTAACACATTAGTACTCAAGGCCAGCCCATCTCATCCATCTAATCAAGCTACACCCTCATCTAATCTATCACCTATCCAGGATTTTGATTCAAACAAGAGCGGTGAAAATATACCTAATTGGGAACCTTACTTTTCTGTCTTAGAAAAGCTTATCAAAGTGGCACCATCACCCTTCCACCCATAAAACCACACACTATTTTTGACCCTACTCACCCCATGCCCACATGGTATAAAGAGCATGGTTTCGTAACTACCACCGAGTGAAGGGTTATAGTGACGGCAATCGCATCACTTTCAAGAATATTGTCCAAAAATTCTTGAGAAAGGTGAGTTGACTATGGATAATCCCAATGCCACCCCAACCAAAATCTAAAAATATTTTAAAAACCATTTCCCAATCATGCCCCTTCATCCAATCAACCCAGTGAGACATCCACTCATGATACCCATACCCGTGAGGTTCACGCAATATTTAACGAGGTACCTGTCACCTCTCAATTACCTCACATCCCTTCGATAGAGGATATCCTAGCCCAAAATCCTCCTTCCACATTGGAACCAACCGTCACTGTTCCTTCACCAATAGAAGAACACCTTTCATCTCCTACATCACCTATGGAGGAGTCTTCTGCTAACATTGATATTATCTCACCCCTAGCTTCTCCACTTAGAGAACATTTACCTACCGTACCTCCTCAACCCATAGAGGATCTCCCATTACCTCCTCCACCCATAGAGGAGCACCCATTACCTCCTCTACCCACAGAGGAGAACCTATCCATTCCTCCACTTATAGAGGAACTCCCATCATCTCTTCCACCCATCATAGACCCGGTGGAGATACCTTTGCCTCTTGGTGAGCATTCTCCATTAGCTACCCAACATCCAATAGACCTAATTTTAGTTCTCTTACCCACGGAAGTTGAAGCTGGCCAATTCCCTGTCTCTAAGATGCATTTTATGGGAATTCTCATTAGGTCCTCACCAACTCCACCCACGAACATTCCATTCTCACGTTTGGATGATCACTTGGATTATGTGGATAGGGATTTGTTATGGGGGTGCCTCTTACTCCCTGTCTCAACACGGATGCGAGAGATCCTCGATGACACTTCCACTATGTACCCAAAGACATTTCCACCCATCAAACTACATACAACCATTTTTGTTGCAACCCCATCCATGATACCTATTAGCACTCACACCACACCCTTACCCATAACCCGACCTATGCCTAAACCCCAACCCATACCCATAACATTTACCTCCACTAAACCACCACCAGCCTTACTCATCCACCTATTAAAATGGATTTAGCTACATCTTCCATCATCAATACCACACCTACCCCGACACCCAAACCAAAGAAACAAACTCATCAACCTCATACCCTAACTACACCAATCACACCCGCACTTGTCCCATCTTCCTTAAGACCTCAGCTACCCAACATTTTCAAGCACCCTTCACCCATCCTTAAACCAATAACACAACCACCCATTCCTTCCTCACAACTCTCTAACCTACCCAGGCACACAACATGACTCATACCCACACCTGCAGTCTCTTTACCACCAATACCTCCGATACCTTCAGCCATTACTTCACTACCCACTACAATTCAGTCATTGTCCCTCACACCCTAAGCACAACCCACATCATCTACCTTCATAGCACCCCCATTATCCCCATGGGTAACTCGCCCTCTTCCTCCAGCTACTTTTCCTTCTAGACCTCGTACACCCACATCACCTTTACCCAAAAAGGTGTAACCCAAAAACAAAACCCCACTACCCCACAACAAGGTAGTCAAAACAACCCCACACCCTCCTACCACAATCTATCTACTATACCCCTACTCAAACAAACCCGATCAATACCTCAAACCACACCGAACCTAAACCCATCGCTGACTGCTGTTCCTACTCTTCCAAAAACAATTCCACGACAACCAACCACACCTACACCCAAACCAACATTCACTTCCCATTGTCATCCACTAGCAGGTTCCTATGCCAAAATTTTAACCAACCTCCTCGAGACTTCTATTATCACATTACCACCACTCCGACCTTATGACCACCTTAAACCCAAGCCAAAGGGGTTTGATGATACCAAAATTTTTACATACCATCATGTGCCAACGTATGATGTGGAGAATTGCAAGGCCTTAAAACCATCCTTATCCAATTGTGTCCACTAGAAACCAACTTTGTGATGATAACCTTCTTGACGAGGATCCTACTTCACAACACCCATTCCCACACCGCCCACTCAATAACCATAACCTCCACCCTCACAAACTCCTAGAACCACACACAAAATTTTAAATTAACATGGTTCACATCGAGAACTTTCCATGCCACCACCCAAATGTCGTTGCACCTAACTCGACCTCATAAGGCTTTTCTCCTCTAGTAGGTTTTTGCCTTTCATGTTGCTATACCACTTACCCTACACCTTCTCCATTTGAAAACTTCCCTCAAATCAACATGGTACATGTCACTACACGTGAATAGATGGGTAAAGAAAAGGAAGTGGCCCACCAACCAATCCTATACCCAACATACCATTTGCCCCCATACCTAAAATAACTATCTATGGCCCCACATACTACATTTCTAATGGTGTCACACATCGCACCATGCTCAAAAATTAATTACACCAATCTCCCCTCAAAATGTCCTTATATGACCTCATCCAAACCTCAGAATCCCATCATCAAGCCCTCATGGAGGTTCTTCAATCTATTGAGGTTTTACCCAATGACCCTACAATTCTGAGCCTCCATTATCACACCCCATCATGTAGCCTCTCTCACCAAATTACCACCTTCATCCTCACCTCACGTTATACATTAAGTGGCCTCCTTAGCTTCTCGAGAGGAGGAGATCATGCCACACCAAAACGATGACCCAAATCCAACCCTCTTCATCTCTCGTCCACATTAATGCCATACGGGTACACTATGTGATGATTGATGGAGGTTCTAGCATTAACATCATTTCATCCCATGCATTTTCTCAAATGTGCATACCTAAAAATTACATGCATAAACATATGGTCATGTTGCGTTCATTCAATGATGCTATCACCTCCACACTAGGCACTATCATCCTTCACATTCGCATGGGTCCCCACACCATTCTAGAATTGTTTATTATGTTTTGGAGGGGGAATTTGAATATAACTTGTTTCTTGGTAGACCCTATATCCATGTCATGGGTTACATTCCTTCCACTTTACATCATTGTATAAAGTTTGAACATGAAGGACACACTTATACCATTCCAGCCTGACCCATCACCTTTCAAAACATGAAACATGCTTTACCAACCCAAGAATATGCTCATACCTGTCAAGCCGTCTACTTCCATAACCAATCTTGCTTCACCTACACCCCCACCTACCAAGACTGACCCGCTTTTGCTTTCACCGCACATACCTCCTCTATTCCTACCTTTGCTATAACTCTGTACGGCTGACCCATTAGCTGCCAGTCCATTAACTCCACCTCCACATCAACCTCCCATTCATGCATACCAGCTACCCACATACCAACCACTGATCCCTTGGAAGGTGTTTTTCAATGCCTCACTCTGGGGGAGTACCGCCTATATAGTGTCAACACATTCCTTACTCCACACGAGTATGGAAGCCTTCACCAACACCCTCACTATGATCACCATATAGGAGAACACCTCCTTTATGGTCCTCCTCATCTTCGTACTAGTCTCACCTATGGGGGACTTGATACTACCACTTACACACCGAAACACCATCACAACCCCACCCATTTTCCGCTAACTTCCAATCACTTACCAATCACCGTTTCACCCACACCTTCCTACACCACTGTGTGTGGAAGGGTTTTGGTTTTGGATTTTACAAGCAAGGCCACCATACCATTATTCCATGTACCACCCACAAACATAATGACCATAGTGGTATCAGCTTCCCTAAACCTCCTACCAAACAGGCCCGTATTGAACTCATTGCAGACCCTAGCCCTTCTCCACCTTCATCACCACCCTCACTGATGGAGTTGATGGATCCTAAATCTATCCCTCCTAATTTTTTTTTCATAAACACCATTTCCTTGGGGCCTTTGACTTATCAACACGAAGGCAAGGCCCCTTCCACTCTCCCATTCATGTATCCTAAGTTTATTGATGACGAAACACCTACCATTAACGTCATTCAATGTCAGGATGATGAATCTATACTCACCTACCTTGGTGTAGAAGACTCATATATTCATCAGTCATTACCCTCTGAGATGCAAACCATGTTGAATGAATCGACTATCAAGATCAACATTCATACTCAGGATGACCCACACATCCTAAAGATCGGAAAATCTTTAGATGTTGTTGAACAAGAAGCCATCACTTATTTTCTCTGAGATCATAACCATTCTTTCGCTTGGTCTTACGTAGACATGCCCAGTATTGACCCCACCATAGTGGTCCACAATATCATAACCATTCCCAATGCCAAACCTATCAAACAAAAGATGAGGAAAATTCATCCTCGCCTTACTCTTCTCGTCAATGAAGAACTTTAGTGCCTTCTTTCCATTTCCTTCATCTTACCCATTCACTAAAGCAATAAGGGGACTCCACATTTACATGGACTTTTGTGACCACAACCTCACCTACTGAAAGATGACTTTCCCTTGCCTCGGTATTTATCAACTAGTTGACCTTACCGCTGGTCACAAGATGTTTGTCACTCATGGATAGCTTCTCGGGTTATAAAAAAAATTCTTGCCCCAAAAGATTAGCACAGATTGCATTCATTACCCCGTGGGAACCTTTTACTATCAAGTCAAGCCTTTTGGCCTTAAAAATGCTAGCACTACATATCAGCATGTTATGACTTACATCTTCCATGACATCATGCATCGCATATTAGAATATTACGTGGATGATCTCTTGGCCAAATCTAAACATCGCACCGAGCACCTCGCTGTCCTCAAAACGATCTTTGACCATGTTGGTCATCAAATAGGACTTCACGAAGAGCAAGCAATGGGGGACAAGAAGTCCCTCCTCTTTAATGGGAGAGGTTCCCTTATTCAGAAACGAACCTATTTACACATATACAAAACATGATTTTCTTGTTGAACTTGGATATTTACGAAAGTGTTTTCTATAAGGATCATCAATTACAAAAGGACTGAGGAATGAGAAAACGAGAACGAGTAGAAAGGCACCATTTAAAATTATAGATGAAAGAGTAATTATTTATGCATGCAAAGGTACAGTGAATTGAAACAAGATCATTTGTATTATACTAATAAGATGAAATTTGAAAGACACAAAGTTCTATCAATAACATCTGCAAGAATACAAAGCTTCTTAATATAATATAGACAAATGATCTTAACAAGATTAAATGAAAAG
This sequence comes from Taxus wallichiana var. yunnanensis, assembly GCA_018340775.1. Lineage (NCBI taxonomy): Eukaryota > Viridiplantae > Streptophyta > Pinopsida > Cupressales > Taxaceae > Taxus > Taxus wallichiana. The sequence continues at coordinate 134,982,906 of CM031243.1, forward strand.
CTTAGGGATAAAAGAGATCAGATAGACGAAGAATGAAAAGCCCTTCTGTATTGATTTCTTTATGATTTATTTACACTTTCAGAAAATAAGCCAAGTTCTTCCTTCTTCAAAATGGTGAGGAGAGGCCATTATATAGTTTACAATTTAGTTACTCTCGGTAACTACTTCTTTTAACTAAATATTAGTTAAGGATTGCCAATCACAATACCTCAACTTATTACAATAAATCCAAGAAAAAGAATTGGAAGAGAAGAGAGGAATAAGGAGAAGAATATAGGTGCTTATGACTGGAAGGGAACCACTGACTTCAAAATCCGCAGCCTGAATCTCTTCAATGCCTCGGCTATGTCTCTGCCACATGTATATTGGTCAATTCACTCGAATCAGGGTTAAAATGAGCTCCGCATGAAAGCATTGTATCTGCACATTACAAAGAGATTGGGAAACCACCAGCGAAAGCCAAACCACTGTCATGAATCATCTATGCCATTGGCGTAGGGTTTGCATCTGTCATCCTCGACCAAAAATCACTAAAGTCAAGATGGCGAACTTCACTATCCCCGATATCGGGAACGGCAGACTCTAGTGGTGAGATTTGTTCTTGCCCCTGAAATTTGATCTTCATGTTGACTAGTAATCCAGAGAGCAGAGCTGCAAGCTATACTTGGGAAGGAATTGCAGAGGAAAATGGATACGCACGCAGGAATTTAGATTGCAAAGGTTCGAGCAAAAGATAGCAGGAAAAAAGTGTGCAAAACGCATAGGGGGTTCACTCGTTATATAGCCGTTTAGGAGAGAGAAAGGCAATGAATGCGCATTTAATACATACTAATTTGAAAAGCAAGGTATTCGGGTAGAGTGGGAAAAATTAGCACAAATAGCACTTTGGTTCATTTGGGACATGTGGGACGCGAAAGCACGAAGTACGTGGCTTGGCCGATTCGGGGGAAGTGGGGAAAAGATGCACAAATGCTCTTGGAACACGCGGGACAAAAGTATGTGAAGTACGCAGCTCGGCCGAATTGGATGAAAATGGAACAATTGGTCCAGAAAACTTGGGACATGCGGGACAAAAATTTCCGACGGGCCCGAAAAGAACAGACTTCGGGTGAACCGGCCGATCGGGGAACAGAGGGCCCAATTGAACTTGGGACACACGGGACAAAAGTACGTGAAGTACGCGGCTCGGCCGAATCAGGTGAAAATGGAACAATTGGTTCGGGTGAACTTGGGACATGCGGGACAAAAGTACGTGAAGTACGCGGCTCGGCGAATCGGACAAAAATGGAACAATTGGTCTAGGCGAACTTAGGACATGCGAGACAAAAAGTTCTGACGGGCCCGAAAAGAATAGACTTTGGGTGAACCGGCTGATCAGGGAACAGAGGGGCCAATTGAACTTGGGACATGCGGGACAAAAGTACGTGAAGTATGCGGCTCGGTCGAATCGGATGAAAATGGAACAATTGGTTCAGGTGAACTTGGGACATGCGGAACAAAAAGTTCCAACGGGCCCGAAAAGAACAGACTTTGGGTGAACCGGCTGATCGGGGAACAGAAGGCCTAATTGAACTTGGGACACGCGGAAAAAAAATGTCCGACAAGCCCTAAAAACACACAAAATGACCTAAAAATGTAGATTTCTCAATTTCTTTGGCATTTCACATTATCAGTATAACAGAGAAAACACTTAAACTCAAAATTTTAAATTTTCACTTTCTTAAGAGTAGGGGAATTTTGAGTGGACAACAGCTGGCTCCTTCTAGGGATGACTTGGCATAAATTCAAGGAATGAGACAAGGTAAGAACTTAGACAAACTCGGGGAAGTAGACCAGTACCTTATCCATTGGGCAACGGAGTCAAAAAGAAAACCAATACAGAGGACAACACACCAAAAGGGAAAGAAAAACAAAACACTGTACAGAATATACAAAGGACTCCCTAATCACCTATGACTTGAACAATTTCAGGTACTACCCACTATAAGGAAGTGGGAGAGAAGAACCATCCATATAATCAAGGTAAAAAGAATTCTTACCAGCAAAGTGCCTGATCTTGAAAGGTCCGAGCCAAAGGGAATCAAACTTGCCATGGCTGCCATGAGGTTCATGCCTTTTATCCCACAACAAAACAGTGTCTCCAACTTGGAAATCTCTGAACCTGGCTTTCTTATCAAACAGGACCTTAACTTTTTGTTGATGAGCAGATATCTTATCAGCAACTTCCAATCTATCCTCATTCAATTTGTGAAGGTACATTATTCTCTTATCCAAAGCATCATTGAAACTGGTATCTTCAATGGCCTTCATTAGATGCAAGGCTGGCAGCTCCACTGTTACTGGCAATTGAGCTTCTACTCCATATACCACTTGAAAAGGAGACATTCCAATGGCTCTCTTAGGTGTGATCCTATCTGCCCAAAGAGCATCATAGAGTTTCTTGTGCCAGTTTCGTTGAGACTCATTGACTAATTTCCTTATTATGGTCACCAGATTTTTATTAGTGGATTCTGCTTGTCCATTTCCCTGAGGATAGTAATCTGAAGAGTGAGCCAGAGAGATGCCATATCCATAACAAAAATCCATCATCTCAGTTGAAGAAAAATTCAAAGCATTATCTGTCACAATCTTGTTTGGTACACCATACCTTACCAAGATGTTTTCTTTGATGAAACTGCACACCACTTCAGAAGTAGTACTCTTTACTGGAATGGCTTCTACCCATTTTGTGAAATAATCTGTAGCAGTTAATACATGAGTATGACCAGCACTAGAAGAGGGATTAAGTGTTCCAATGAAGTCCAAACCCCACTGTTGAAAAGGTTCTTCAATTACAACTGGCTTAAGAGGTAAAGAGGCCAGTAATATCCTCCACGAATTATCTTATGAGCGGTGAAAGGTTGATGAGTAGTGCCCTCCACATGCCTGATCATGAAAAGCTAAGAGTAGCTTTTTTTGTTGTTCCTTGTCCACACATTTCAAAAACCTTCCATCTAACCCACGTTTGAACAAGGCGTTTTCCCACAACACATATTGCACTGACCTTAGTTTAACAATCCTCTTTTCTTTGGTAGTCAAATGAGAGGGGAATTCTCCATAGGTGAGAAAATGGGTGATATCAGCATACCATTCGTCAACTGAGCTAAGAAACAGAATGGTAGGAAGACCAACTTTATCCTCCAGTAACTCATGTCTAGCTCCTTCAGCGATGAGTTCACAAAGGCCTTTTCCACGGATGAGCTTGGTCGGTTTGATGTCAATATCATATTCTTGGACCTTGGCCACCCAGTTCCCTCTCTTGGATCCAAATTCTTGCTGTGTGAGAATTGACTTAACAGTTGTATCTGGTACCAACACCATGGAATGAGAGTTGAGAATGTAAAAATGAAACTGCTTAACAGCTTTAACCACTGCAAAAGCATGTTTTTCCATCATGGTATATTTTAACTCATGATCTTTCATAATATAGCTCATAAATGCAATTGGGAGTTCATGCTCATTAGAATCTTCTTGAGTCAAAACAGCAGCCAAGGTGTTATCTGTGGCATAGCAATAGATAATAAAATCTTTGCTAAAATTTGGACATGCTAAAATAGGAGTTTTAGCAATGGCTCTTTTAATATCTTCAAAGGATTCTTTCCCTTCAGAAGACCAACCAAACGTTTGTTTACCTTTCATCATTTGGGAGATATTCAGAGTTAGTTCTGCAAAATCAGGGATGAATCTTCTCAAAAAATTGATCTTACCAAAGAAAGAGTGCACGCCCTTTTTGCTGGTTGGGAGAGGAATTTGCTGAATAGCTTGAACTCGCTCAGGATCAATTTTAATACCATCTTTGGAGATGATGTGCCCTAATAATTTCCCCTCTGTGACACAAAAGACAGATTTTTTAGGATTCAAAGAGATCCCATGTTCTCTACATCTTAGCAGAACTGTCTCCAGGTGCTGAAAATGATCTGCCCTTGTTTTAGAATACACAGTCAAGTCATCAAGGTATACAACAATACACTTCCCTTTCAAACTTCCAAAGGCTAGATCCATAGCTCTCTGAAAAGTGGCACCAACATTAATGAGCCCAAAAGGCATTCTTTTGTAAGCAAAGGTACCCCAAGGGGTAGTGAAAGTTGTTTTGTGTTGATCTGCAGTATTAACTTCTACCTGATTATATCCTGAGAATCCATCAAGCATAGACAACATTTCAGATCCTGTTACTGCTTGTAAGACCTGATCCATCATAGGTAAAGGATAATTATCTTTCAAGGAATCGATTTAGATTCTCAAGTCAACACGAATACGAATCTCGCCATTTTTTTTAGTAACAGGTAAAATATTGGCAATCCATGTTGAATGATGGATAGGAAAAATGATTTTGGCTTTCAACAGCTTTTGTATTTCTTGAAAAATGGTGTCAGCTATTTTGGGATTGTATTGCCTCTGTTTCTACTTAAAAGGCTTAATTCCAGGTTTGAGAGGAATAAAATGCTGCATATCTTTTGGTTGGAAAGCTTTTAAATCTTCATAAGAGTAGGCAAGAACATCCTTATACCTCTTTAAAAGATCAATTGATTTCTTCCTCTCATCTGCTGTGTAACATTTTCCAATGTTCACGAACTTAGGGTCAGTAGAACTCCCAATATTAATTTTGTCATATTCAGCTGATTGTTGAGGTCCAGTAGAAGCTCTAGACTTTACATACCTATCGTGTTTATCAAATAGTTCCTCTAAACTCACCAATCCTTTAGGGATCTTGTTTCCCTTGAGTTTGATACATCCATCCTGATCCGTTTCTTCTCCTTGAGTGGCTGCTTTGTCAAAGGGCACACTTTCACGAGGCAAGTTATCACTTCCTTCAAAGTATAGCTGTTCAAAATTATCTTTGAGTTCTAAGAAAGAAAGAAAATGTTGGTCATTATTGAAAACTTGCTAGTTATTTGTATTATCAGGTACACTAGGTCGATGGATCATCTCAATGGTGAACTTATCTTGGGAAAAGTCAGGATGAGGTATAAGCAGTGACCCAGAGACTGCTAATGAATCAGCCCTGGTATTCTTCTCCCTAGGTATTGCTTCAATGGAGAAAGCATCAAGAAATTCAATGGAATCCCACACCTGATTCCGGTAATGTTTCAACCTTCCATTTTTCACCTGGAAGAGGTTTCTAACTTGCTTTACAATCAATTCTGCATCCCCACGAGCTAGAAGATTCTTCACACCTTGTTCTTTTGCCACCTGTAGTCCAAGAATGAGAGCCTCATACTCTGTTGTATTATTGGTATTTTCAAATTGCAACTTGAATGAGAAAGGATGAAGGCTTCCTTCAGGTGACACCAGTATGACACCAGCTCCAGAACCAGCTGAGGAACAACTTCCATCAAACTCTAAAATCCAAACACCATTAGAATCTTTAGGTGATACTTTGGGGAGTTGGATTTCTTCAGGAGACATAATCATGTAGTTGCCATGCCCCATATCCTCATAGAGTATTTGTGCTTTGGGATCATCCGTTTTTTGTACAATATACTCAGATTGCTTCTCAGGTAACAACTTCTTCATTTGTCCATTAACAGGTATGAGGGCATGTGACCAATCCATTTGAATTTCTCCACCCACATCCTTATAGAAGTTTCTGCTTAGCAACATCCCGTATGAAGGAGGAATATCTGCTACTAAGATGGTAGCCAAAACTTTCTTCTCGGCAAAGCAACAAAAGCCACTTGTGCATCTTTAATTCTTCGTAGACTGGGGCACTTCCTTACTCTCCATAGAGTAACAAGATCCATAAGTATGTGTGAGATTCAAGCCTAAGGCATGAGCTACTTTAGCAGGCATCACATTATCTCGATGCTCCCGAGTCTATGACGCATTTCGAGCCTATGCCAGCTATAAGAAGTGTCACATAGAATGGTTTGATTTTGTCATTGGGTGAGGTGACGGCACTGATTAGGTTGTGGTGCAGAAGAAGGAGTGGGTAAAAGGCCTTTAGAGGTAGTTTTAGAATGGGAATTGACAAAGTGAATCATTTTAGCAAAAGCCTTGGGATGGGTTTGATAATATTCAGCTTTTAAGATTTGAACCTTAGTCTTTTTTAGGTGATCAATAATATCGAAAGACCCAGAAGTGGATGGGCTATCATCATTTGAAATCTTAGGTTTATCAATTTTAGGTGAAAAAGAAGTAACTTTAGTAGCAGAATTGACAGGACTCACCTTTGGTGTAGATGAAACAGGGATAGGAGATCCTCTTTTTGCAATTACGGGGATTGTTTTCAGCTGTTCTTTAGATTTCTTAGTGGGCTGCATCACTTTCTCCCTCTGATTTGTCTGCTCTCAAGTCATGATAGTGTATGATTCGCTATTCATGTCTGCTACTATTTCATCATAATCATCCTCATCATCAATGCCCTCAGTGGTGAAGAAATTAACTCGAGATCCCTCAAGTTCATCTGCTTCATCATCAACCTCTTCAACAAATTCCTCACAATCTTCATTAACCTCTTCATCTTCAGGTTCCTCAACTTCACAGGTTGCATTGACGGGAACTTTAATAGGAGGTCCTTCAAGCGCTAGCCTTGTTTGAGCAGCAGGAAAATGATTTCTGGGCTGAAAATTCCTCCTTGGAACGTCTGCATAGGGAGCATGCTGAGCCAATTGTTTCTTAATGGCAATGAGATCATTTGCAAGTTTTTGTACCAATGGATCAGTATTAGGTCTAGGGGTGGAAGAGGAGGAAGAAGTAGATTTAGATTTGGAAGGGTCTCTCCTCAACTTCCCTGACATGATTAAATCATCTTCGACACTAACTGACAAGAGTAGCCCTTCTAAGTGCATAACTAACTTTAAGCGATTGGGCATTTAGGAAGAAACATTTTTGAATTGTATCTACAGGTCGAGTATTTGGCAGAATTTTGTTAATCAACCTGTTGAATCGGGCCACAAATTCTCTCATGGGTTCTTGTGAATCTTTCTTTATTTGAGAGATTTGGGCTAGCAAGGCATGCACGTCTTCTGCTGGTTTGAACCGGTTTTCAAACCTAGTTCTCATTGTATCCCAGCTGGTGATAGCACCGGCCGGAAGGTGATAGAACCAATCAGCAACATTATCTTGTAAAGTCTCAATGAAAAGTCTTACGGAGACATCTTCATGTTCAACTCCTAGAACTCCGCATGCAACTATGAAGGCTGCGATGTGTTCATCAGGATGCACTTTACCATCGCCTTTGAATTTAGGGAAGTTCTTAGGTTACCTCTGGGTAACTCATGCAAGGGATGAGGAAGGGAAAGGGCCCCAAATGATGACCCAGGCGAGTGGTACCGCCATTCTTGGAAAAATGGCTTGAAGAGGAGGCGCAACACCAAAGCAAGAATCAAAGCTCAAAGATTAGGACTGATTGACTCTGAAGGAATACCACCTGTAGGGATTCTATCTTAGACAGGTGGAGTACTTGTTGAACGAGTCTTTCTATTTCTTGTTGAAGGGAAAGGAAAACCCTGCTGCTCCAAAAGCTGGAACTGAGAATCTTCAATACCAAGGGCCCTTCTCCCTTGAGTAAAACGTGGAGTCACCAGATCAAAGGATGATCAATAATTACAGAACTGGAATATGGTTTGATCCCAAGAGTCACCAAAAACTGTTGGTCATCAAATAGGACTTCACGAAGAGCAACAGTCAGGGGACAAGAAGTCCCTCCTCTTTAATGGGAGAGGTTCCCTTATTCAGAAACGAACCTATTTACACATATACAAAACATGATTTTCTTGTGGAACTTGGATATTTACGAAAGTGTTTTCTATAAGGATCATCAATTACAAAAGGACTGAGGAATGAGAAAACGAGAACGAGCAGAAAGGCACCATTTAGAATTATAGATGACAGAGTAATTCTTTATGCATGCAAAGGTACAGTGAATTGAAACAAGATCATTTGTATCATACTAATAAGATGAAATTTGAAAGACACAAAGTTCTATCAATAACATCTGCAATAATACAAAGCTTCTTAATATAATATAGACAAATGATCTTAACAAGATTAAATGAAAAGTTTAGGGATAAAAGAGATCAGATAGATGAAGAATGAAAAGCCCTTCTATATTTATTTCTCTATGATTTATTTACACTTTTAGAAAATAATCCAAGTTCCTCCTTCTTCAAAATGGCCAGGAGAGGCCATTATATAGTTTATAATTCAGTTACTCTCAGTAACTACTTCTTTTAACTAAAGATTAGTTAAGGATTGCCAATCGCAATACCTCAACTTATTACAATAAATCCGGGAAAAGAATTGGAAGAGAAGAGAGGAATAAGGAGAAGAAGACAGGTGCTTATGACTGGGAGGGACCCACTGACTTCAAAATCCACTGCCTGAATCTCTTCAATGCCTCGGCTATGTCTCTGCCACGTGTATATTGGTCAATTCACTCGAATCAGGGTTGAAATGAGCTCCGCATGAAAGCACTGTATCTACACATTGCACAGAGATTGGGAAACCACTAGTGAAAGCCAAACCGCTGTAATGAATCATCGTGCCAATGGCATAGGGTTTGTGTCTGTCATCCTCAACCAAAAAGTCATGAAGTCAAGATGGCGAACTTCAATGTCCCCGATATCAAGAACAGCAGACTCTAGTGGTGAGATTTGTTCTTGCCCCTAAAATTTGATCTTCATGTTGACAGTAATCCAGAGAGCAGAGCTGCAAGCTAGACTTGGGAAGGAATTGCAGAGGAAAATGGATACGCACGTAGGAATTTAGATTGCAAAGGTTCGAGCAAAAGATAGCAGGAAAGCAGTGTGCAAAACGCATAGGGGGTTCGCTCGTTATATAGCCATTTAGGAGAGAGAAAGGCAATGAATGCGCATTTAATACATACTAATTTGAAAAGTAAGGTATTCGGGTAGAGCGGGAAAAATTAGCACAAATAGCACTTTGGTTCATTTGGGACATGTGGGACGTGAAAGTGCGAAGTACGCGGCTTGGCCGATTCAGGCGAAGCATGGAAAAGACACACAAATGCTCTTGGAACACACGGGAAAAAAGTACGTGAAGTATGCGGCTCGGCCGAATTAGATGAAAATGGAACAATTGGTCCGGAAAACTTGGGACATGCGGGACAAAAAGGTCGATGGGCCCGAAAAGAACAAACTTCGGGTGAACCGGCGATCGGGGAATAGAGGGCCCAATTTAACTTGGGACACGAGGGACAAAAGTACGTGAAGTACGTGGCTCAGCTGAATCAGACGAAAATGGAACAATTGGTCTAGGTAAACTTGGGACATGCGGGACAAAAAGTACGCGAAGTGCGCGGCTCGACCGAATCGGACGAAAATGGAACAATTGGTCTGGGTGAACTTGGGACATGCGGGACAAAAATTTCTGATGAGCCGAAAAGAACAGACTTCGGGTGAACCAGCCGATTGGGGAATAGAGGGCCCAATTGAACTTGGGACACGCGGGACAAAAATGTCTCGACAGGCCCGAAAAACACACAAAATGACCCAAAAACACAGATTTCTCAATTTCTTTGGCATTTCACATTATCAGTACAACAGAGAAAACACTTAAACTCAAAATTTTAAATTTTCACTTTCTTAAGAGCAAGGGAATTTTGAGCGGACAATAGACCACCTCATTAAGTATTGTGTCCACCTTCAACCTAAAAAGTATGTCTTCGTGGTTCTCTTAGGAAAAATCCTAGGATTTATTGTTTCCTTCCGTGGTATAGAAGTTGACCCTACTAAAGTCAAGGCCATTTTGGAAATGCCTCCGCCCACTAACCTTAAACAACTCCATAGCCTACAAGGTAAATTACAGTCCATTCACCATTTCATTTCACAACTATCTAATCGGTGTCAACCATTTCATCATCTACTTAGGAAAGATGTCTCTTTTAAATGGGATCATGAATGTCACAAAGAATTTGAGTCCCTAAAACAATACCTTCTCCAACCACCCGTACTCATTCCACCGAAAGACGATCAACCTTTTTACCTATACATATCAGCTACTAATCATTCCTTGGGAGCCATGCTCACTCATCGCGATGAACAACATAGGGAGTAGGCAGTTTATTACATAAGCCATACTCTTTTGGACTATGAAACCTGATACAACCATCTAGAAAAGCTTTACTTAGCCTTAGTTTTCATCACCACCAAACTCTACCATTACCTACTCAACCAAAAAACCTATGTTGTGACAAACACCGACCCTTTACACTTCATGTATGCCAAACCTTATCAAAATCAGTGTGCCGCGTGATGGCTTATGATTTTAGCTGATCTTGACCTCAAATTCATTCATCAAAAGTCCATTAAGGGCCAAGCTATCACTGACCAACTAGCTAACGCACCTATTTCCGAGGACCAACCCTCTAATTTTGAATTTCCTGATGCGTCAATTGCTACACTTTCCCTAGACGAACCCCCTTACCAAATGACATTGTTCTTCGATGGTTCAAAGTGTCAGCGTGGGAGTGGGGATGGTGTTATCCTTGTTCCTTTGGATAGTGAACCGATTCCTTTGTCTTTCAAACTAGAATTTTAATGCACTAACAACATTGCCAAGTACGAAGCGCTTGTACTAGGTCTCCAGGATGCCTATGCCTTAGATGTCAAATCAATCCACATCTTTGGTGATTCACAATTGGTCATAAACCAAGTCAATCATATGTATGAATGTCATAATGAGATACTTCAAAAGTATAAACATCATGTAGACATACTTTTGACCACCTTTGATCATTACACCCTTCAAACCATCCCACATTCAACCAAAAATTTACAGATACCATGGCCTACTTAGCTTCCCAAATACCCGCTTCCCTTGCCGATTCCAAAATATTTTTCACCATGCAATACCTCCATTTACCTTCTTATTTACCTCACAATGTTTACTCAATCAGAACCGACACCCCTGACCCGAGTGACCTTTGGTATAAACAATACTCTAACTACCTTTCCCTCTCCATCTTACCTCCTGATCTCACCAGTAACGGACAACGTGCCTTCCTTAAAAAGGTCTCCCATTTCATTATCATGGGGGCCTCCTCTATAAGTGTGGATTTTATGGTATTCTCTTATGATGCCTCACAAGTTTTGAAATTCCTTATACCATTAAGGAGGTTCATGATGGCATATGTGGAGGTCACTTTAGTGGTCTTACTATTGCTAAGCGTATTCTTCACCTAGGCTACTACTGGCTGACCCTTAATCATGATTGTTGTGACTATGTCAAACATTGTGTGAAATTTCAACAACATTCCAACCTCCATTATACACCTAGTCATGCCTTAAAGGTCACTCGTGACCTTTGACCCTTCTCTCAATGGGGTTTGGATCTTGTCGGAGAAATCAATCCTCATTCTTCCCAATGTCATCAATGGATCATAACCACTATGAATACTACACCAAATGGGTGGAAGTCATATCACTCATCTCCATGAAAGCTAAGAAAATATGTGAGTTCATTAACCATCACATCATTTGTCGCTGCGGTGTCTCTCATTGCCTCATCACTGACAATGGAAAACAATTCAAAAATAAAACACTACAAAAAATTTACGATGCCTTCGGCATTCAACTTAGTTTCTTGTCAACTTATTACCCACAAACCAATGGCCAAGCCGAATCCACTAATAAAACCCTCAATAAAATTCTCATGAAATTGGTTAACAATAATGGGAAGGATTGGCATATGCACATTCCTTTTTCTCTATGGGCATACCGCACTAGTATTCACACTTCCACTGCGGCTACACCCTTTTCATTGGTCTACGTTATCGAGGTTGTTCTACCTCTCAAAGTTTAGATCCCCTCACTCCACATTTCTCTCCATGACATGCTTATTGATGATGACTTTCATCAGGACCTCTTAGCACAATTAGAGTTATTATACAAACGTTGTCTTAACACTTTGGATCACCTTCAAGTTTACCAATAATGAATCAAACGTGCTTATGAAAAATGTGTTCATAAATGAACCTTCTAAGTTGGTGACCTTGTTTTGAAAGAAAATCAACACGTAACCAAAGTAGAAAAAATTAAACAGGGAAAATTCACTCCTAATTAGCTTGTACTATACATCGTAACTCATACCTATGGATTGGGTGCCTATCGTTTGTCCTCACTTGAGGGTAAACCCGAACTTGATCCCCTTAACACATTGCATATTTGACAATTCTATTGTTGACTCGTTATCCCACATCACCCTTTATCTCTCTTCACACTGCGTCTCTTGAGTGCTATGCACTCCATCCACCTCCCTAATGATTAAACACGAATCATGTGAGTACCCATCACTTGTTATCTTCTTTTGAATGTGTACTACGGCACTACACATAGCATGATTCTCATGGATAATTTTTTTCTACCTTTAGATGAGATCCCATGGTTATTTCACCTCTCCTTTTGAACAATAATCCTATCCTTCACCTTGGTCTTGTCCATGATTTCTAAGACCTTCAATGGGACCAAGCTCCTTGAGTAAAACTTCTAATAAAAATATGACTCCCTCAAAAGGACATCTTCTTCTCGACCAAATTGATACTATAAATAGATCGCTCCCTCGAAGGATAGCTATGTGAAGCTTTAAAAAATGAGAGAAACCAGAGCTTCCCACATCAATCAGCTTCATGAAGAACTCAAGGAGTACCATATTACTTATCCCATATAGACTTCCCACATCAATCAATCTATCAAAACAAAAATTCTTTTTAGTCATGGAATTCCCCATTGTGACCTCGGACCTCTTTCCCAAAAGAGATGTCACTCAATAAATATACAATTAACCACCTTTCATCCACCTTACCATTTCCACTCTCATTTCCTAAATTACTCGAAGGGACATCTTGGAATTTTGACATTTGGTGATCCTGTGACTACTTTCACCGTAGAACAATTAATCGTGTAATTCCTTTCAAGTCTTGTATTCATTACCCCTTTTCAAGGTATGATCTACTCAAGATGATTCTACCCAATCGGTGGCTTTATTTCCCCCTCTTATCTTTTTTTCTTCTTTGTTTACATTTTGATTACCTTATACGGGACTTGGTCCTCACCGCCTACCTTTGGGGTAATCCTTACCTTTAGCCATAATCACCTTCACATGCATCATTTTACCTATAATCTACCCCCAACTATTAAAGCCAAACCCACAACATGCCCAAAAACCTACCAACTCATTCTCATATTCTTCCCTAGCTCATGGGATAACTACATCGACACGAGGTCCCTTTTCGCTAGGACTATGTAGGCAGCATTTCCAGGGCATGGGGCCCTTAGAGCTTAGCTCGTCCACTCTCTACCCTAAACAATTCATTAACCATGCCTAACTCACCATTTACCCCACATTTCACTTAGTTCCTCTTTTCTAACAAAATTAGAAATTAAGCCACATACATAACAAGTTGTTTACCATAGCATACATTTATTACACCTACCATATCTCTATCATCACTATGAATAGATTATACAACATTTCACATATGACCCATAATATCATTCATTGGAAACCATAATGAATCATTCCTAAAACCAACCCGACTCGATCCATGCCTAAAATTGACCTGACTCAATCCATGCCTAAACTAACTTGACTCAATCCATGCCTAAAACTAACTTGACTCAATCCATGCCTAAGCCGACTTGACTCCATCATTCTTAACTCACCTAATCCATTCATATCATAACAAAAGTAAAATAAAATACACATCACAACACATAATCATCTGAACCTCATACATCTCATCATATAAATACCTATGTATCACAATAATGTACACTCATCTCAAAAATACATGTGTCTCTCATACATCGCCGGCTCGTAGGCTGCTATCCAATACAAAAATATCTTTGGCTTGTAGGCCGGTATCATGTACAAAAAATAATAGTGAATACAAAATATCTTTGGCTCACAGTGGTATCATGTACAAAAAAATAATAATAAATACAAAATCTCTTGACATGTAGGCCGGTCTCATATATAATCCATACAAAAATGACTCGACACAGGCTGGTCCATAGCAAGTCAATCATCTCCCCATCTAATGTTGAGGAATGCTCCTTGTGACTGTGTCTCTCCCGACCCCTCTGCCACACCTGTCTGGTGCCCGGCACCTACCTCACCTCCTACTGATGGCCCCTCACCTGGGGCTAGCCTCTGCACACTAGTGGCCTCACCACGACCCTGTCTCTAGGCTTATTGGCCCCCTATACTCTCCACACTATGAGTGTGGGATCTGGTCCTCTCACTGGAGGCTTGTTATGCTTTGTACTTGGCATAGGAGGGCACATCTAGCCCGAAAACTAACAAATGATCCTGATAATATCGTGTCTCTAATAGGAAATCCCTTAATCTGACCATGGTCACTATTTGTGGGGGTACCATGGGACCCCCGCCTATGTGGATGCCTATACCACGGGACCCTATCCCAAAATCTACCCTGTGCCTTGTGTCGGTACCATGGCCTAACTCGGCCCTGGGAGCTGTGCATGTGCCTGAATCTAGGCCTACAGAGTAGTAATCTATGCCTGTGCTATTGATAGCTAGCTTTGTAGACTCGTAACCTCTCCCTATGTTGTGGCTAACTGGCCTCGTAAGTCATGTACCTGTGCTCATAGGGAGGCTATCTACTCTCCCCTCCACTTTCCTCCTCTCCATCTCCATTTCCCCCTGCCTCCACCTGTGCAGGTACCTATCCCTACCATTCTTGATCCTACGGTGTTACTATCGGGCCTATAATATGGCAACCTATGCCTCTATACCTGTCAGCTACCCTTGCATAATCCCAAGTTGTGTCACCAAGGTAGCCACCTACCCCTGTAGGGCATCCCTCTACACTATGATGGTGGCTAAGTCTAGCTACCCTAGCCTCGGTGGTACGGCTCTTAGCTATGCTACCCACCACTACCTGTATCCGTCTACCACTCCAAAGCATCATCAATATGTGAATCCATTGGCTGCTCCTCTTGTCTAGTCAACAAGTGGGTCACGGTGGAGACATAGGTCTCTCCATGTCATCTCTCATGTACTATGGGAATGGAGGCGGTACATCCTAGACTAACCCAAACTAGTGCCTAACCCACTCTACGGGTATCCGCTCATGCTCTCCCACTCTCCTCCCCTCTATCCATAGATATAGCTGTAGCCCATCTAGCTCTGTGGCCATTTTTTTGTATGTGGGAAGCCCACATATAGCCTCCAAATGATGTCCACCCCTGGACAACCCCTCCAACAACCTCCTGTAGTAAGCTACATCATGAGTAGCTCTGGCACCTCGGGCCTCTCCAATGGCTAGTACCCACCGCCTGTACCCAAATCTCAAAACTCTCCATGGGAATGCATCTACTCAGGGCATCCCCACTGGTCAAACACAAGCAATGTGCTCGTAAGCCTAGTAATGCAGTAGTACGATGCAACAGATGTTGAACCTCCATAGTCACCCGTAGGCCCATAGCTCTCTATATACATGTGTCAACAATGTAGGTGCCCATGCAAACCATGTCTGATGTATCACCATGTCATGAAGGACTCCCATCAGTGACCTCAAGAATCTCCCACCCTCTACATCCGGTAGTGCGAAGCAACACACTACCTCCATCAAAAGTACCACTAACCTCATCTCCTCTAGATGAGCTCTATACATCACTCTATAGCTCATGCTAGCACTATGGAATGTCAAGTTTGCTACACCCTCACCAAAAATGGGTGCTAGTAGCTCCTTAGATGCCTCTGAAGAGATAGAATAAACTGGGCCCCCAATATGGGCAACCGCAGGATCCTATAGACATCCTCCAGGGTGATCGTCATCTCACCCATCGGCATATGGAAGGTGTTGGTCACCGAGTCCCATCTATTGATGAGGGAAACCATCAGAATCACCTCCCAGACTACATGTCAGTAGCATCTCACCCCTATCAACCCCACCTCTGCAACATGTTGCCACTCCTCCCGTGTCATGCTCGCCCGTACTATCAAGAATAAGAGCGGCACCCAGGCCCTCATCCGTAGCTCATCTCAATCCTGCATCCCACAAGAACAATGTATTAGTACACCCTCCCAATTTACCCTATTTCACCCCACATCCTAACCTAATCTCTTTCCCCAACCCATCCAGTTGACCTTTTCACTAATCCAACCTACCCAAACCCATCTACCCTACCTATCTACCTAAACCCATCCACCCAAAACTATCTACCCTACCCCTCACCCAAGCCACCCTACACCCTTCCCATCTCCCTTAACCCTTTTCCCTCTCACCTAATTATTTCCCACCCTACCCTTACTCTATTCCCTTTTTTGACCCAACTTAACCTTAGGTTGACCAACCACGGTCTCCTTGACCGGCATCGGTCCCTGTTCTTGTGACCGATACCGGTCACTACCCACCGACATTGGCCACATCGACAAACATCACCACCGCCTGCTCTACCCGCCACAACTTCCCAACCCTAATTTTTCCCTTCCTACTCCTTCTACCCACTTAAACCCCTCCTTACACCCTAATTATTCCTATACTACCCTTTTACTCTACACCCTACCCTTCCCCATTCCCATTTCCCCCTTTTTTCCCTTATTTTCAAATTTCTTCCCCCAACCCCCATTTTTAACATTTTTTATATTTTAACCAATTTCACTCAACAATCAATAACCAAGGTTCGGCACTTACCACATCCCACTGCCGCCATCGTGGTGGAACCTCTGGCCTCCACACCGCTCCTCCCGATCCCTCTCCAGCCTCCGCCATCCTCGAATGACCTCTCACTCTCCCAACCAATCGCCTCGCTCAATCCAATCTCACGGCCCCACCTCTCACCTAATCAATCTCACCTATGTGGCTCACCAACCAAGCTCTCTGATGTTCTCTTTTGTCCTCTTCCTCTTTTCTCTCTTCTTGTCCTTTTCTCCTTTTCACAATGCACAAATGAATTTTACAAATGTAGGTTTTTCACTTTTTATAACCTACCCGACTCAACTGATGTTGGTTAACCCTTGACCGATGCTAGTCTATTGCCTAGATAACCATCATCAATTCCCCTACACCATCATCGGTTCATACCAACCGATGTCGGTTACCCTGCATAGTCATTGCCCTCACATTTACCTAATTTTCCTTACCTCCCCTTTCTTTTGCCTCCCCAGGCCCACTTTACCTTCACCTCTAGCCCTCCACCTTCTTCAACCTCACCTCATCCACTATTGAAGCCTCATTATTTTACCCCTACCTTGGCCTTACCCGTGCTGTGACCTATCTACCTAGACTCGGAAAACTATTTGTGACCTTTGAACCAATGTGCTCGTTATACCTTGCGACACCGTTACCCGTGTTGTTTGACCTCATGCCCTTACCTTACCTATTGCCATGAAGTCTATCCTGACCCTACCTTTGGTGTACCAGAACATACCTAAATGTTCCTGCACCTAACCTATGTTGTGTTTCCTTACCTTATCTTATACCTTGGATACTGGATTCACTTCAACCTTATTTGGATAAACCTATCAACCTTAGACAATGTAGAGTTTGCCTACTCTTCAACCCGGTAGCATGCTATAGTTTCTACATGTGTGTGCATTTGACTGTTGTTACCTGTGACCCTGACCCATTACCTAGATTGCCCGAGTAGACCTTTCACCCTTTTCCCCTGCACCCACTTGCCTTTTCCTCACATTTACCTTTTATCAAACCACTCACCGCTTCAACTCCGCTTGCCTCGTCAATTCCTGGTTTGAGGGGGATCACCTTCACCCTCATATGGGGCAACCACATCTTATTTTTTTAGCTTCACTTCCCACTACAAGCTAGCAACAAAAAGGGGAAAAATGTAGACACTAAAATTAGGTCACACTCCCCTTCATCCCTCGACATATAAGCCCCCGTTATTACATTTACCTAGCCATGGCCCCCTTCACCCCACTAATATTAATTTAATTAAATTAATGCATTATTCTCACTATATTTATTATTTAAATATCTTATTTAAATAATATCTACACATACAGATTCACTTAGACACCTCACCTAGCTAACTAAACCTAAAACCTATTCTTAGCAAGTTACCATAACTAACTAAGACATACCCAAACCCTAAAAGTAAATGCCTACATTCCCTCTAACCACATTCCTGCATACTCACAAGACACTTGAGTCTGGTCCACGGGATAATGGCATGAGATCCAAGGAAATCGGGATGATCTCCCTAGTTTAGTAAACCTAGGAAATCCCACCTTGACCGACGTCGATTACCCGTAACCATCGCCGGTTAAGCGGACAACCGTCGATTACCCCTTTTAACCCAAAGCAACCTTATTCTCAAGGTCGAACTTGGAACTTGGAAGTTGGAAGCAAGAAAGTTGATGAACAAGAACAAATCTCAGAGAGATAACACATCTTAAGAGAGCTAATTCCAGCAAGAACTCACATCCAAGAAAGGAGATTAAGGATCTTCTCTTGCACAACCATCCCAGCCACATTCTGATCTATTTAAGCAAAGAGGAGTATGCATGCAGCCCATGCAGAATATTTTCTTTAGTTGGTGATCACTTGCAGCCTTCAAACCCATCATCAACACCTCCATCCTTCATACATAGACCTTCAGGAATGAAATCCAAGTAAGTACAACATCATACTTTTGTGGTTATTTCATTTCATAATCATTTTATCATCCTTTGTTTATCTTGCTCCCTATTGACCTTCTCCAACATTTTCACCTCTATAGACTCATTAAAACCTCATAAAAACCTATTCTAATCACCCAATACCTCATCTTGACCAACCAAATCCTTTGTACAATAAAAAAGGAGACCAAAACCCCATTCTGTGACATTTTCAGATCTCACAATAATCGGTGCCGATTATACTTAATCTGATCGGTCACCCCTGACCAATGCCGGTCTCTGTGTTTTGCCACACAGCCTTAAACAAAGACCTACCCACCTAATTTAACCTCACCCTCACTCACCTATGACCTACCCGAGACCTTTATCAAACCTACAGAGAACCTAGAACCAACCATTTGACATTTGGATTCTATTCTAGCTTAGCCTGTTAGATTAGATCTATTTTCTTATTGTGTTTTTAAGTGAGATACCTAAATCATTTTTAAAATAACAATAGGATTTACTTTTTTTACAACATTAATTTGTTTAAAACAATGGACTGACAGCCATCTAGGAAGTACCATGCTTCCTGGATCTAGCTCACGCTAGGTAGTTCATTGCCTATATTTTTTAATTCTTTCTGGTGGTCTTGCTTTCATTACAGGTAGTTCCTCCTAGCCAAAAGGAAGCTCTCATGGTCAGCTGTGGATTTTGAATTCATACATGCGCAACAACCCATCAACTGAAATTTGAATAGGTATTCCTCCTTCGCCCATTACCCTATCTTTTTTGTCAACAATTCAAAGAAAAATATAAGAAAAAGGTGAAACAATCATCACTTGCATAGATTATATTACAAGGTGGGAAGAAGTAGTAGCTATGAAGGATTTTACAACAATGATGATGAGTCGGGTTCTTATGGGAAAATGTTCTTACTAGGTATGGATGTCCATTGAGCTTGACAAGTGATAGGGGCACACACTTTTTGAACTAGACAATCAGGATATTATTGGATGAATTTATGATTGCACACCACAAGACTAAACCCTATCATCCTCAGGAAAATGGTACTTGTTGAGGCCTTTTTAAAGATATTGATCTAGACCTTGACAAAAATTTGTGACATTGGAAGGAAATATTGGGATGATAAAGTTTTTGTTGTACTTTGGTCATATAGAACAACCTACAAGAGGTGGAATAAGGACACACCCTTTCAGTTGGTGTTTAGCACAGAATAATTTCTTCATATGGAATTCATGTTACCTTCATTACGTATTACATGAATTAGAGGTCTAGTTAATGAGTAAACATTAGAAGAAATAATTGATAGGTTAATATAGTTGGATGAGAGGCATGCCATAAAAATTTGGAGTCGAAGCAAGAAAAGGCCAGGGAGAAGGCATGACATGACCAACACATTAGGTACAAGAAACTTGAGGTTGACACGGATGGTACTACTTTATGATTCTAATTTTATGCACCATCCGAGAAAATCTCAAGGTACATTGGTTGGGACCTGTATGTTATCACTCATATACTTGACTCATGCACTTGATGGAATGCGGTTACCTGGTTACATTAATGGGAGTAGGCTAAAGCCCTACTATAAATAAAACTTCTTGGTGTTTGTAATAAGGTAATGTTTCCATTTAGTATAGGTTTCCCTTTCTTTATTTCCTTTAATGTATTTCCTCTTCATCCTTATGCTTTGAAAATTTAGTTTGGTGTTTTGTGTAATAAGCGTGTTTTTGCACTACAAGCTAATTACAATATAAAGTATTTTTATGTGTAGAGGTATGCACATACCATTGGTGTGGGGTGGTTTTTGTTCACAATTGGGTATACATGAGAACAAATTGTTACAGGTGTTATTCAAGTATGGAAAGGAGTTATTAGATAGTAAATTGCATCGAAAGAAGACCATATATGGAAATAGATGAAGGAACATTATAATGCGAGGTAAGTAATGACCATGGAAACTACTAGGGGAAGGAACAATGGTGAGGTACTCAACACATAGAAGTGTGCGTAAGAGAAGTATGTAGCCAGGAGGGTAAGAAGACATGCTAGAAGGTTATAGCTGGGCGCGTGAAATTGTACCATGCGAAATTCTCAAAAATTATTAAATAGGTAAATTAATGAGAGGATTGTTGGTAGGTGAAGGAGAAATAAATGCACTAAATTTTTGAAAATTTATATAAGGATGTGATATGGGTTCATTTTTACCTTTGCAATCACAAGTATTCGAGCGAGCTAAATGTAGCCGATCCAAGTGAATCATGTTGAGGTGCGAGAGAGTTACGAAACTAGATGTGTAGAGAAAATTTATGCATGAAAAGCCTTGTGTCCCCATTAGTGAAGGGTTTGAGCAAAGTAGAAGCATATGTAAGGAGCTAGGGAACATTGTTTCAAGCTAGGGCATGTAGATTTGAGCTAGGGTTTCAAATTAATTGATATAGAAGATAAAAGGAAGAATTTTGATAATGACACCTAAGAAATCACCTACAGTAGGCACAAAAGGAAAGAAAAAGGTGGAAGTTGAGGTTGAAATTTCTCCCGAGAGAAATTTTTTAGAGATGTAGTACCCGAAATGAGTAATAGTTAGGAAAGATTAGGATTCCCACATCCACAGGTTCAAATTAAATGACTACAACCACCACACCACTGATAACAAGGGAGATTTGAACGATTTACTAAATAATAAGACCAACAAGCACATGGTGGAAGATATGTCAGTGTATGAAGATGTTGGGGAAAATTTTCTTAATTAGGTAGGAGTTTATCAACTGTATGAGCTCCCATACTTTGGAAAATATGAACCTTTATAACAGTGGCATATGAGAAGAGTCCATGAGAACTTATTATATTTCACTAGACAAAGGGTTAGGCTCACAACAACCCTAATTGCAACATTAACATGATTAAAGGGAACATGGAAAGACATTGTTAGTCTTATGACTGATAAAGCAATGATTATAGCCATAAGCAAGGAGTTGGGGTATACCAAGGGTCTATGTGGAATGGATATTTATAGATTGATGAAGTGCCCTATTGTGTAGGTATCTCGTGCATCTGCTCACCAATTTGAATGATCAAGGGAGATGGTCACAGGTAAATACAATGTGGCTATACATTGTAAATAAGATGACAGAGGGAGAAATATACAATGTAACAGGTTATATTACAAAAACAATTATTGAGGAAGCACGTGTAGGTGAAAAGATAAGTTTTGGAACCATCCTCTTATTTCTTATTTTTGTGTAAATTGGAGTTCTTGATGGGACAAAGAATAAAATTTGGGAATACCTCACTTTGAGAAAAAGTACCTGTGCAGAAAGGTTTGAGAAATATCTATGTGCATGATCAATGAGTGGCCCATTAAAGAAAAGGGAAAAAATGTGGTATGACCAACTTCACGCGGAATTTGAGGAGGAATGTCACATTCCAAAAAACTAACTTCAGTTGTAGGCAAGGAAATATAGTTTATAGTGTATCAACACTTCTACATCATGTGGTTTTCCATGAAGGATAGAGTATGGAGTACATGGTGTAAAATACCTTATGCATTTACAACACGCTACTTCGGACCTTAGTTAATGATTTTTGATGCACACAGATGAAATTCAATGCATACAAGGCAGATTATGACTACCACACCCTAAAAAAACATATGTATATCCAAGTCATTCTCGCATACATTGAGAGGATCATTTCATACATCATAAGTATGAAGCTATTAAGTTTGGCTATTCGGGAGATTGGAAACGTGCTCATATATCTTCAACTTAAGACTATCTTGGATAATAATAATTATATGGAGATTGAGTTCATGCTCGAAGGCCACCTAAGGGAAATCACACAATGGAGAATGTGCCAGCTCCAAATCTTATTGTCACCATATAGAATGACAAGGAGGAAGATGAACAAGAAGATAGTGGAGGCTTAAATCATAGAGGTCGAGGTAGCCCATAAACAAAGTGGAAAGTGAATTCACAAATTCTCCACCATAGGCACGAGGATGAAGAAGAGGAGTTGGATGTGGATTTAGTTCTGAAGAGCACCTTTGGTTTAAGAAGGTATTAAAGGTATTAAGAAGAACTAGGACACAAGATGTGGGAAAACCATGGCCGATAATAAGATCACTTAGATTCTCCCCTTAGAAAGAGGCACTTGAAAAGAAGAGAAGGAGAAAGTTAAATCTAGATGAAGAGGTGGAGGAGATGAAGATATGGAGGAGCCAAATATGAAGAGGAAGGGATGAAGGAAGTAGAAGAGATGGCGCAAGAGCAACCTAACACTCATGTTACTACTTAGGAATGATAAGGGCCAGCTCAAACCTTAGTGCTTAAGTTCCTAAGGGGCCAAGAATGAAGATAACCAAAGTGAATAATACGTTGTGCCAAGTATGGGCTACACCGAGGACACAAGAAAAAACAGCCATGCCCAGTTCTAGAGCATAGTAGGCCTTAAGGAGTTATATAGATGGGAGTTGATGGATCCATACATGGACACCATGTGCACAAGGAAACAATTTCGACGCGTCTGCATGGAATATTGTGTATCAAGGAGAATGAAGAAGGCACCCCAAAGTAGACACATGACGGTCAAGCCTACTCTAATGTCTGATGAACAGGTAAGCAATGCTTTGGTTAAGGTATCTACAAATGTGGTGCGAGAGGAATGTTGATAAAGCTACGATTATTAGAGCTCTACTTGAATATAACAAGGAAAAATTTCAACTTACAAGGCACTGCTCTAGAATTTAAAGGATGAGCTGAAGAAAGCAGACCAAGCTCTGAATATTTGTGCAGCACCAGAAGCGGTAATTAGAACCAGAACTATAATTGAAGATAATAAAGTTCTGAAGGCCATGAAGGATGAATCAATAGGAGCACAGAAATATTGGCACTAGTAAAACAAAAGCGTGAAGCCCTTACAGCAGCCCAAGATCCACATAAGGAAAGAATAGATGAGATTGGGAAGTTGATAGCACGAAAATGGATCTTCTGGAGGGAATGATGTCTGCTATGGCTAATGTAGTCCAAGTATTGCATAATGAAAAGGAGAAAATTACTCAAGATGAGTTGGATGCAATAGCCACAGACATTCTAGAGAAGACAAGGACCGTGCTGGATGACTGAAAGGTATTGGAGGTGGAGATCAAAAATGAATATCCAGAGTTGATCCTCCCAATTGAAGAGGAGGGTGTTGCAGAGTAGAGGTCTATTATTTTGTACAGTGATTCATTATATTCTTTCAATTCTTATTCTTTATTCTTTGGGAACATCAGAAGGAAACCCCATTTCTGGGACGATAATGTAATTTAGTGTGGGGTAATGTTGAGCAGACATATTTTTCTAAGGAGTAGGCACATAGAATATTTATGTATGGGAACAAGGCACATTTGAAGGCACAAAAGGATAGGAAAGGAAACACGCACCAAGACAAGATGATTTGAGACTTAGCCATTTTCATGGATACGGGCTATTTTTGGAAGGTAACGTGTGGAGCACACATCGGGATGGAGACTTGCGTGACACGAAAATTCTATTTTGGGAATGAGTGTTTGATAAGTGCCATGCAAGAGTTTGAGATAATAATAGGATTACTACTTCTAGTTAACTATAGGATGTCTATTATTAGCGCACTTGCATGTGTGTGTGTTATTGTAAAGGTACATGGCTATTATCAACATGCAACCTATTTTGGGAAGTGCGTAGGTGGTGAAGGGAAAGTCCCCACCCCTATAAATAAGTAGTGAACTATGTAGTTTAGAGACACACAATTATTATAGAGTTATGTTGTTGGATCTGATGCGCGCATAGCTTATGGTAATATTTTGTAATGTAAGAAGCTTCTATGTTCTATGGTCTTGCACCAACATAAAACACTTGCAAAAGGCACCCAAGGCTCCCTAAATCTTACAATAGCACATATAAATACATTAGGAAGTAATCATTATAGGTTTAAAGCTTCTTACCAAGTCGAGGAGTCATCCTGTATCATCTACAAGCACTCAAATATCCCTTCTCCAAGTATTTTAGCAAGAGTCAAATCAACTCAATAATTTTAAAGAAGATTTGTCAAATCATATTTACATTCATTCAAATATCACATGTTTTGAGGATAATGACATATGGTTTAATTCCTCTTTGAATTAATGCCAAAAAAATTGGTGTACGGGGATCCTACAACCCAATTAATATTTTTTTAAAAAGGTTTCCCACCCATGAAAATGATTTGAGATCTCATTCGGGATGTTTAAAGAGATTCACATCATGATCAAAAATTGGGGCTTAACAATGACAAATAATTATAGGAAGGTGACCATCTTAGGAATTTATAGAGCCTAAATATAAGTAGTTCTAAGACCATATAAAAGGGTCAAGACCATATGGTACAGTCCTAGAATAAGTGTATGGTTTCATATTAGGTCACTTTCTAGTCGAACTCCATAAATGAAGCATCAACAATCCTATATCTCCCTATTCTATAATTTTTCACACCCAAAACTTGTAATTAACTAAGTTCACGCATCCCCTTTTATTTTAAATGTTATATCTTGATTTGTACATCAGTTATAAGTGTTAATGTTTTTCTCTAATACTAGAAATTAATGTTGGAAGTTAATTAATTAGAATAACCTCATGTAACTAACCCTTACATCCTTTAGTGTGCTCATTTCACTAATATTAAATTTCACATAATCTAATTAGGGTGTATAAATTTTGGGAATTTTAATCATGAATAGATCTTATCCATCTACCATAACACTCGAGGGTTAATTTATCTTATCTTGTTACATGCTTATTCTTCTTGGCTTGATCATTCTATTTTTATTACAATAATGGATTCCCCTCCTGTCGCACCTTATCATTCCTTAAATATCTCCAAATAAACCATTTGTAATGATATGCTTCTTAAAGTCTTTAATAATATCCCAAATTAATCATGATACACATGTTGATCATGTTTAAGTTATTCTCTAAAAGGCCCTTTCTTTCACTATTAATGATAATTTTATTTTCATTCCTCCAAAGTAGCAGCTAATAACAATAATCCTATCTATGTTTAATATTTTGTGCATAGGACTTTGATCAAGCATGTTCTTCTTGACCCAACATCAACATTTACATCCTTTCTTTCATCCATTATTTAGGACTTTCTTCTCAATATATTTCCACTACTCCTTATAACATTCACATCTATAACAACATTCCACACCCAATATTCACTTCTATCACTATCCCAATCATTATGGCCCCCAAGGAATTTAACACAATATGTAATGTTTTCCCTATTTCTCCTACCTATAACATCCTCCTAGGAACCCTTAGTTACATACTTAAAATATTACCTTAGCATCTAATTGTCTCAAATTTTCTCATCAAGGCTCTACTTATTATTACAAGTGGGACACATACCCTTTCAAATTGTGTATCCCTTGACAACAAGGAACCATTAACAATCAAATCCATATTGCTCCACTTAGACGGTGTTTCAATCACTTAACTTTCACCCCACACATTGTCTTGAAACAATTTCTTAATTGTAATCTTATGTCTATAACACCTTTGACAAACTGTTATATTCTCTTTTGCATTGCAAGCGTTAACATGTGATTTTCTTGATGCGTGTGTTCCTTTGATTGATGAAGATCATTCTTTCCATGGATAAATCATTTATGCTCTTGGATTCATTAGATTGAAATGATATGGTTTGCAAAGAATCCATTTTCACATTTGGTAATAATGGTTGCAAACTTATCTCTATTAACTGACTCATCCTTGGATCAATTCCATTGATCCAAGGAATGTTTTAAATCTCCTTACCTGGTCTGAATGGTAAACTAACATTCAGAGGTTGAGAGACGTAACGAACTGAAATTTTGTATGTTTACAAATTCTTTATTGTCTTGTAAGATCGTGCATGTATTCTGTTGTATGTTTTGTGCTCGGATCTTCTTGATTGATCTCAGCGGGACGCTTATGGCGTTAAGTGAAAAGAGGCCTACGTCAAGACTATTAGGAAAATAAAAACTAAGTCCTAGACCTATGAAATCTATCCTAGCGGGATTCTTAAACTAAGGTATTATACCTACCTGTTACCTATATCTATTTTGTTGGGATGGCATCCTAACCTAAGTTGTTGTACTAAATGGGAATAAGGGGAAATAACCTAAGGTAATGCTAGGATATTTCTAACCTAATACCTAATACTATTTGGTTATGAATTATGATCTAACCTAAGATGACTATTTACCTATTGCAATGTTTATAGCCTAAGGTAAATATTTTAAAACTAGCCTAAGGTCTTATCCTAAGCTAATGGTACCTATCCTAAACTAATGAAGTGTGGAAAGGGGACCTAAGGGTCATATGGAAAATGGGAGGCTAGGCACGGTGGTTCCTAAGCTATTTATGAGATTTGATTTTTGTAATAAATGGCAGCAAACTACAGATTAGGCGGAAGCATGAAAAGTTGGTGGAACTTATGTGGAGTCTTCACTAAAGTTATCAATGCATGCAAAATTCAAATTAGGATTCACCAATTCTGGATGGCGGTGGCATGGAGAGATAGGTGGGAATTTTGGAATCAATGGCATTAATGAGCCTCGAGTTTTTGTGAGAAAACCATCTTGGAAACAATGTGGGTGGATTTGTTGGGGGTTGTTTGGTCTTGCATGCTTTGTGAATTTTTTCTCTGCATGGAGCTATCTGGTTCTTCAAACTAGTAGTTTGATTTTCACTTTGTGGCTATTTTTGGTTTCCCTAGTCTATTTTCAATTCAGGGAAAGTATATGAGGCATTGGGGAAAGAGATGTTTTGTTGTTGATATTTCTTGGAGGAGAAGAAGAGTTGGAAGCTCAGCCAAAAGTATCCTTCAAATTTGCGAAGCATTATTAGGTATGATAGGATCTGCCCATTAATATTTCTTGCTTTTCTCTAAATGTTCCATTAAAATAACTCTACTCTCTTGAGATATATGGTTATCTGTCTTATTCTGGTTATTTACTTTCATGTTGATGGAATCTCTATGATTTTTGGATATGAATCCATTGCATGATAATATTGGTTTTGGTTGTTTTCTCTCTGAGTAAGTTCAATGGTGAAATGCATATAGAACTTTTGAGACTTTAGTGTTTGATTATAATTTTCATTCTAGGTTGTCTTCCTAAAAAATAGCTTGAGTAAATGGTTTTTGGTATGAGTTTGAACTGGAAGTCTCTTTAGAAATTAAGAAAAAATGGGATACTTCTCTTGATGCATATTTGAGTTTGAAAAAGTTGTAGTACTCTGTCTCAAATGTATTATTTACTTTGAACATGAACTTGCATGAAAACATGTAAGGATATCTTGTTTCTCTCTATTCTGGGTAATCCGCATTATTTTTAACTGACTATTTTTTTGTTTTGAAAGATAGGTGAATATCCTTTTATAAAATTGTATCTTGTTTTGGGAAGATATAGTACTTCTATTCCAGATTGTATTGTATACTTTATTCTTCATTATGAACTCAAAATTTATGTTTCTTTTTGTATGGAGCTGTGTAAGTTCTTGTAGTTAGAATCACTGCTACAGTTCAAATTTGTGAGGAATAAAGAACAATGTTTGACTTTAAACTTAGTGTTGTGTTTTTTTATTCTCTATCAAATCCTTTTGAATGGATTTCTGGGTTTTTAAAAGAAAAAGGAGTTGAATACTCTTTTAAACTATATCTTTTTGTTAAGATTTAGTACTTCTTCTTCAGGATTGTATTGTATACTTTACTCTACAGTATGAACTCAAACTTGTGTTAAAACATGAATGGATGAATGTGGATTATGGAATTGTATGCATCCTAAATTTCTACTTTTATTTGAACTAGGTTAGTATTGGTATTTGATGTTATTGATACAACTTGAGTTCATAAGGAAAATAGAAGTAATGTTTTCTTTAAACTTTGCGTTTGGTTTTGTATTCTCTTTTGGAACTTTTGAAAGAAATTCTAGGTTTTAAATGGGATTTGGAATTCAATTGATAAAACAATGGTGAATGAATTCTAGGTTCGGATCCTTTCTATTGAGTTTCCTTTAACTTTTGGGAAGTTAAGTTTTGTTTGCTCAAACTACTTTGTAGATCGACTCTCTCTCCTAAGTTGTTAGGGTGTTTACCATCCTAGGCCTTTTCAACTTCTTGAGTTTGAATCTCTTGCCTTTTGATCTTCGATGAGGTAATGAGAACTCACTTTCCGAAACTAGAAATGTATTTGTGGTTTTTAATTAAACTTGTTACTAGTTGACTATGGAAAGTTCATGGGAATAGTAGTATGTTCAAGAAAATTTTGGGACTGTCACTTTTGGTACAAGGGAAAACCAAACTGTCCCTATTTGATC
The DNA here is from genome assembly GCA_018340775.1 of Taxus wallichiana var. yunnanensis. Classification (NCBI taxonomy): domain Eukaryota; kingdom Viridiplantae; phylum Streptophyta; class Pinopsida; order Cupressales; family Taxaceae; genus Taxus; species Taxus wallichiana. The sequence continues at coordinate 135,011,869 of CM031243.1, forward strand.
TTTCTTGATCTCAGATAATTTGTATAGAATCAATTGTCGTGTCGATTTGGGAAGTGTACAATTGATCTTGTCCTATAGAAGGGAAAATGTAATCAATTCTTGTCTGACTATTTTGATTGGTTGAGTCATGCATTATTAGGAAATTGTTTTTTGAGGGACTCCTCTCTATGCACTCAATAGTAAATATGATTCTTTTCTGGATGGACACAAGTAAGAAATAATCCTTTGTAAGTCTTACTTTGTTTTATGGAACGTATGGTTTCAGATCACTGACTGATATCTCCAATAGTGTAGAATAATACATAAGGGTTGCAAGTAAGATGATGACTATTTTGTTTCTCTCCCTTCTCAGATTGGATTGTAATTCTTGCTAAAAATTGTTGTCTCTTAAATGGTAAATCTTTTTATTGGTTTCCTTGACTGATTCAGTTATGTAAGTATTCGGTTATATAATTTGAACCTGATTTCTATCTCTTAGAGGAATGGTGAATTGTGGATAGTTTGTATTGATTCTTCTTCTTATTTATTTAAGTTGTAGGAGGAATCATCCTAAATATGTACTATGCTGAAATGAACTTGTCTTGTACATGATTTCGGAAACTTGGTAAAACGACAATAAGGTTTTTGGTTCTGAAAGTAACTCTTTTTTGTTACATAGTAAAGTTAAATTATGTATTTCAAATTTAGAAAGAATTATGAAATAATTAAATGATAAGATTTGTTGTTTGATATAAATAAGTAATTGTTTGGGACAATTCTTATATGATATAATGCAGTAGTTTGCTGATTATATTATGATCTTTTCTTAAAAGTGAATTCAAACTTATTATTTGTACTTCTTTTATGGTTGTTATTACTTATGCTTATTTGTATGATACATTAATTGTTTCATTAAAGCGAGTTGTTTTAATGGAACAATTAGTGGAATGCACTTTGTTTTAATGCTTAGTGCTTATCATGCTCAGTTCAATGAATTGACCCGTGCTAGCAATTGACCCATGCTCGGTTCAATGAGTTCGGTTAAACTATAGGAATTGTGAAAGATAAAAAGGGTATGATAGCCCTAACACTTAATCATGTAGAGGAAGACTCTTCCTCTCTCAAAAGAATGAAAAACAAAAGGAATGGTGTTTATGATCGTTAATCATTGTACTTAATTTTCTATGAAGTCAACTCTAGTTGAACCTATGTGGATGATACACCTTCTTTGGACAACTAAGTTACATTAAATTAACCTTTTGATGTTTGTTGTCCTGTTTTTGGATAACTGCTTATTATGTCAAAGTTAATGAACATAAAATCAATTATGAGTTAATGAAGTTCTTAATATTAATTAGATTATATATGGAAGAAGAGCTTTATGAATGTTGGAAATAGGATTTTGCAAGGTTGCTGTAATCTGAATCTTAATCCAAATTTAATTATGATTTAATGACCTCCTAGGGGTATGTACATCGTGATGAAGTAGTTCTAAAGGATGTTGACACATGCTAACTGTAGGATTGTACCTTCGAGAAGACTAAGGACTTCTCAAGGATATAGTGTTAAAGTTTACATGTGGCAAACACCCTTCCACATTTGTTCATCTAGATCTACAAACATCTGGAATTGAACCTAGTTTCTCTCTAGGTCAAGTTAGTAGCATGATTTGAATAGGAAGTAGCTTTCTATGACTCAGGTACCTAGGTAAATTTGATTGACTTAGGTCGATTGAGTATGCCCATATACCCTAAGTCATCGTGAGCATCTCCCTATAACAAATTATGTCACTAACTTGGGTTAGGGTCAAACCTTGGGCAAGTGGACTGACTGTGAAGTCATAAAGACCATTCTAGATATAATAAGATTGAGGTGAAGGATGTATTCCGATTTGATGAATATGTCGTCTAGGAATAGTAACATGAATGGTATGTTGGGAATCTTTGGCAAAAGTATTGCAAGATGATGGTTGTGTTGTCATATGTCACCTAGTTTAAATAAACGTGATGTCAGATGAATATTGGTAAAAAAATATTCAGATAGGTTCTTTAAATAGATCACTCAATACCTAGATTAGGGTAGGAAAACCAAGTATATGTAGTATACCTAAAGTATTCTATACTTAAAGAAAAACATGAGAGATCAGTTAGAAACCGAGTCATGAAATGAGAGATCGATAGTTTACCAAGTTATTTATAGCTCCATATGGTTATCTGTTATGAGATTGATTGGCATGGAATGTGTGTTCTAAATGATGTTTTATTTAGAATAGAGAACATTGTGTAAATTTTTTTCCCTTATTTCTAAAGTCTTAAAATGGGAATGTTACATCTTGGTATCAGAGCTGAAGGTTGTAGCTCTTGGACCTATTGTGTCCATAATCTAATAAAACTTAATTTTTATTATTAACAAAAATGGTTAGAACAAGAGGAAATGTTGCAAATAATCCTCCACCTGAGGAAGGAGTAGCAACTACCCAAAAAATTGATGAGATCCTTGCTACCCTATTGGACACAAGGGATCATTTGGTTGTACTTGAACAACAAGTAATGGGCAATGAGGAGGAAGAAGATGTTGGTAATAATAATCAGCCACCTCCTGAGGACAACACCAATTTAGGTGTTGATAATAATAATGTGAACATACCTGATCATCCTGAAAACAAAAAGGCTAGGCTAGCAACTGAACTCACTAATGATATAAAAAGGATAAGTCCACCCAAGTTTGATGGCACCACATTAGGAGATGGAGCTAAGAATTGGCTCAAAAAAATGGAGAAGTAATTTGCAATAAGGAATTTCTGGAAGAAACAAAGGAAATCTGGGGAGCATATTAGCTTTCCCATGAGGCATCTTCATGGTGGGACAACCGTAAGGCTGAGTTGAATATTGATGAAACTAATATCACTTGGGATCAATTTAAATGTTACTTTAGGCAACGTTAGCTGCCATAACTTTATTATGATCAGAAAATGATTGAATTCAGAACTTAGCTCAAGGAAAGCTAACTATAATTGAGTATTGGGAGCGGTTTACTAAACTCCTTAAGTATGTACCTCAGTATCAAATTGACGAGAAGTTTAGGATATGGAAATTCATCATGGGATTGAATCCTGTTATAGGAGGAGAGGTGGATGTTCACAACCCAACCATGATGGAAGGGGTTGTTGAAAAATCCATAAGGTAGGAACAGAAATTAAAGGCAATTTATGCTCATAAAGAGGAAGTAAGGAAGAAAGTCCCCAACTCCTCTTCATCATCTCTTGCACCTAAGAAATTACCATGGAAGAAATTCAGAATGAAAAGTAAGTTTTCAGCTGATAATAATAAGAAAACAACAAAAATAAGTTTGTTGGAAATCCATGAAACAACTTTGTCAAGAATAATAATAACAGACAAAAGTCATATGGAGGTTAGAATGATAACTCTAAGGCTGGAAATGAATCTAAGCCTAGAAAGGGACCTGTAGGAGGATTTTATAACTGTGGCAAAGATCATTATGTAAATCAATGTCCTTTGAAAAAGGATGATCGTAATCAACAACACAAGATACACACTAGTAGTTGAAAAGTAGGTTGAAAAATAGGCGCGCCCATAGAATTTTGAGTAAGTTATTTAGCATACCTATAACTATTCTTTTTGATACAGGAACTATTGAATGTTTTATTTCTAGTAAATTAGCATTGAAACTAAAAAGAAAAGCTAGAAAAATGGATAAAACATGGACTGTACATTATGGAAATAATGTTGTTCATATAGTTAGTATGTGTCTTTTTGGAGCAGTCCTTGACTTACCTAGTTTTTCCACTAAATTTGATCTTTATGTTGCACCTTTGGGGTCATATGATGTAATCATAGGTGTTAATTGGTTAGATGAACATAAATCAAAAGTGGATTGTTTTGAAAAACATATTAGTTGTTTAGATGACTGTAGAAAACAATAGAGATTCAGGGTGTGAAATGTGAAATTTCAGTTAGAAAATGTTTAGCTATGCAACTTAAAAAGGCCAAAAATAAAGGTTGTACCTTATATGCAGTAAAAATTTCAGAATTTACTAAGGAAAATAGTGATGTCATGGAACGATATCCATTGTTACAAAACTACAGTGATGTGTTTCCGGAAGAGTTACCAGGTCTTCCACCCAAAAGGGAATTTGACTTCATAATTGAAATCAAACTGAACCGAGCCTATTTCTAAGGCACCATATCGAATGACTACTATAGAATTAGTAGAGCTTAAGGCACAATTGCAAGAAATTTTTTCTAAAGGTTTGATTAGACCGAGTGTTTCACCTTAGGAGCACCGGTAATTTTTGTGAAAAAGTAGTATGGAACACTTAGATTGTGCATTTAATACAGAATGTTAAACAAAGAAACAATCAATAATAGATATACAATCCCTAGAATTGATGATCTATTTGATCAGATGTGTGGAGTATTGGTATATTCTAAGATAGATCTTCAATTTAGATATCATCAATTACAGATTAAGGATGAGGACATTCATAAAACAAATTTTAGAACAAGGTAGAGACATTAAGAGTTCACAGTTTTACCTTTTGGATTAACAAATGCACCTCTAACTTTTATGAATTTAATGAATAATATCTTTCAAGAATACTTGGAAAAATTTGTGCTTGTATTCTTGGACGACATTCTCATATATTCTAAAAGTATTGAGGACCATCATGAGCATTTGAAGATAGTTTTAGAAATTTTTAGAAATATTTTTGGGTCATGTTATAAGTAAGAATGGAATTTTTGTAGATCCTTCTGAAATTGTAGCTATAACTGAGTGGCCTGTACCAAAGAATGTACATGAAGTTAGAAGCTTCATGGGTCTTGTTGGTTACTATAGAAAATTTGTAAAAGATTTTTCTAAAGTGGCTGCACTAATAACTTCATTACAAAAAAAGGATAAGAAAGTTTATTTGGAATGAGAAATGTGAATATGCATTCACAACTTTGAAGGATCGGTTAACATCAGCACCTATTCTAGCGGTACTAGACCCTAATGAAGACTATCTTGTTGTAACGGATGCATCCGGAGAAGGTCTAGGAGGTTTTTGGTACAAAATGATCATGTCATAGGTTACGCAAGTAGAAAACTAAAGTTACATGAGTTGAATTATGCTCCACGTGATTTAGAGTTTTCTACCATTGTTCATGCACTACAAATTTGGAGGCATTATCTCGCTTTGTAAACCTTTTGAATTAAAAATCGATCATCTTGGGCTGAAGTATATTTTCACTCAGCCAAATGTAAATGCAAGACAACAAAGATGGTTGGAGTATTTGTCTCAATATTATTTTGACATAAATTACATCAAAGCTAAGGAAAATAGAGTAGCTAATAATCTAAGTCATAGGAAGTACATTTCTATCTTATAACATTAATAACTCGGTTTGAGGAAGTAAAAAGTGTTATGAAATCTAGTTCTTACTTTCAACAAGTAAAAATAGCACTTGCTACAGATCCAAATGATGTGAGATATAAAGGTTTTCACTTTGACAATGAAGGAATCTTAAGATTTGAAAACAGAGTATACATACCTTCGCTAAATGATTTAAGAAAGAAATTGTTAGCAAAATTTCACAATTCACCTTTCTCTAGACACCTTGGTATTACAAAGATGCTTGCTGATATAAGACAACAATATTTTTGGAAAGGGATGAAAAAGGACATTATTGATTTTGTGACACATTGTTTGGAATGTCAACGTGTTAAATCGAACATATGCATCCAACTAGTTTATTGTATCCTCATAGCATACCACAAGACAAATGGCAAGTAATAAGCATGGATTTTGTACAAGGGTTTCCTATGTCAAGAAATAAACATTATGTTATTTTAGTATTTGTTGATAAACTAACAAAAGTAGAACATTTTATTACTGGTAATATGAAGGATGATTCTCCTATTTTGGAAAAGAGGTTTGTACATGAAATTTTCAAATTACATGGAGTACCTGAATTAATCATATCTGATAGAGATCCTAGAATGAATTTAAGGTTTTGGTAAACACTTAATGCAGCTACGGGAACTAATCTAAATTTTAGTTCTATGTATCATCTTGAAATGAATGGACATGATTGACAAATTTAATCAAGTTTTAGAGGATATGTTATGAATGTATTGTATGGATCAGCAAGATAAATGGGAAGAGTACCTTCCACTAGTTGAGTTTGTATATAATAACACATATCGTGCCTCTCTTAAGATGTCACCTTTTGAAGCACTATACGAAATAAAATATAGAACCCCGTTAGTTGGGAAAAAATTGAGGATAGAGAGGTTATTGGACCTAAAATCCTTATGGAAATGGAACAAGTAGTTAAAATGATTCGTGAACGCTTGAAAGAAGCAGAAGATAGGAAAAAGAGTTATGCTGATTTGAAGTGGGTTGATAGGAAATTTGAACTTGGTGAGAAGGTCTTTTTTTGGGTTAAACCGAAAAATATTTCTATAAATTCGGCAAGGCTTCCAAGTTATCACCTCACTATGTGGGACCTTTTGAAATAGTTGAAGTAATCAACCCTATAGCTTACCATTTAGCATTACCTCCTTCTTTGTCATGAATGCATGATGTTTTCCATATTTCTTTGCTTAAGAAATACGTTTTAGATTTATCACATGTGTTAAATTAGAATTCCTTGTAGGTCCAATACCCAGGAATAATCATGGTTAAACCCATATGAGTGCTGGAAAATCACCAGTTGCATTTAAGAAATCATGAAATAAGTCAATGTAAGGTCCAGTGGGACCAGTTTAATGAAGAAAGTGCAACCTGGGAAAATCTGGAAGATATGAAAACTACTTTTCCATATTTATTTGAACAAAATTGATTCTGATGACTGATAAAAATTTGTGATTTTATCTTTATATGACAATAAGTCTACCAGTTTTGGGCAGATATCTATTTATTTTAAATAAACAACTATGTGAATGCTGATTTCTGGAACTTTAAAATTCGATATGTTGCAAACATATGAAAAGAAAGTGAATAAATTGATTGTCCTTAATGCAAATTATCAAAAATAAGATAATCATTGGGACGATGATTCTTTTTAGGAGGGAAGTATGTAACACCTTTGATAAAATTTTATATTCTCTTTTGCATTTCAATCGTTGACATCTAATTTTCTTGGTGCATGTGTTCCTTTGATTGTTGAAGATCATGCTTGCCATGGATAAATCATTTCTGCTCTTGGATTCATTAGACTAAAATGATATGGTTTGCAAAGAATCCATTTTCACATTTGGTAATAATGGTTACAAACTTATCTCTATTAACTAACTCATCCTTGGATCAATTCCATTGATCCAAGGAATGTTTTAAATCTTCTTACTTGGTTTGAATGATAAACTAACATTCAGAGGTTGAGAGATGTAACAGACTGAACTTTTGTATGTTTACAAATTCTTTATTGTCTTGTAAGATTGTGCCTGCATTCTGTTGTATGTTTTGTGCTCAGATCTTCTTGATTGATCTCAGCAGGATGCTTATGGCATTAAGTGAAAAGAGGCCTACGTCAGGACTATTGGGAAAATAAAAAAATAAGTCCTAGACCTATGAAATCTATCCTAGTGGGATTTTTAAACTAAGGTATTATACCTACCTGCTACTTATATCTATTTTTTTGGGATGACATCCTAACCTAAGTTATTGTACTAAATGGGAATAAGGGGGAAATAACCTAAGGAAATGCTAGGCTATTTCTAACCTAATACCTAATACTATTTGGTTATGAATTATGATCTAACCTAAGATGACTATTTACATATTGCAATGTTTATAGCCTAAGGTAAATATTTTTAAACTAGCCTAAGGTCTTATCCTAATCTAATGGTACCTATCCTAAACTAATGAAGTGTGGAAAAGGGGGACCTAAGGTTCATATGGAAAATGGGAGGCTAGATGGCAGTTCCTAAGATATTTATGAGATTTGATTTTTGTAATAAATGACAACAAATTTCTAGATCAGGTGGAAGTTTGAAAAGTTGGTGGAACTTACATAGAGTCTTCACTAAAGTTAGAAATGCATGAAAAATTCTTATTAAGATTCACCAATTTTCGATGGCGGTGGCATGGAGAGATAGGTGGGAATTTTGGAATCAATGGCATTAATGAGCCTTAGTTTTCGTGAGAAAACCATCTTAGAAACAATGTGGGTGGATTTGTTTGGGGTTGTTTGGTCTTGCATGCTTTGCAATTTTTTCTCTACATGGAGCTATCTGGTTCTTCAAACCAATAGTTTGATTTTCAATTTGTGGTTATTTTTGGTTTCCCTGGTCTATTTTCAATTCAGGGAAAGTATATGAGGTATTAGGGAAAGAGATTTTTGTTGTTGATCTTTCTTGGAGGAGAAGAAGAGTTGGAAGCTTAGCTGGAAGTCTCCTTCAAATTAGCAGAAGCACTATCAGGCATGATAGGCTCTACCCATTAAGATTTCTTTCTTTTCTCTAAATGTTCCATTAAAATAACTCCTCTCTTGAGATATATGGTTATATGTCTTGTTCTGGTTATTTACTTTCATGTTGATGGAATCTCTATGATTTTTGGATATGAATCCATTGCATGATAATATTGGTTTTGGATGTTTTCTCTCTGAGTAAGTTCAATGGTGAAATGCATATAGAACTTTTGAGACTTTAGTGTTTGATTAGAATTTGCATTCTAGACTATCTGCCCAGAAAAGAGCTTGAGTAAATGGTTTTTGGTTTGAGTTTGAACTGGAAGTCTCTTTAGAAATCTTCTCTTTGATGCATCTTTGAGTTTGAAAAAGTTGTAGTACTTCTGTCTCAGACTGTATTGTTTACTTTGAACATGAACTTGCATGAAAATGTGTAAGGATATCTTGTTTCCCTCTGTTCTAGGTAACCCACATTATTTTTAACTGACTATTTTTGTTTGTTTTGAAAGATAGGTGAATATCCTTTTATAAAACTGTATCTTGTTTTGGGAAGATATAGTATTCATTCTAGATTGTATTGTATACTTTGTTCTTCATTATGAACTCAAACTTTATGTTTCTTTTTGTATGGAGCTATGTAAGTTCTTGTAGTTGGAATCACTGCTAAAATTTGAATTCGTGAGGAATTAAGAACAATGTTTAACTTTAAAATTAGTTTTGGGCTTTTGTATTCACTATCGATCCTTTTAAATGGATTCTGGGTTTTTAAAAGAAAAAGGAGTTGGAAACTCTTTTAAACTATATCTTGTTTTGTTAAGATTTAGTACTTCTACTTTGGGACTATATTGTATAATTTACTCTATAGTATGAACTTGAACATGTGTTGAAACATAAATGAATGGATGAATGTGGATTAAGGAATTGTATGCATTCTATATTTCTGTAGATTAAGAATTTTGCGCTTGTTACCTATCCAAGTTAGCATACTAAACTAAACACAAAAAACCTTGAAAAATTCAAATGAAATCAACACCTGAAAGACCAGATCTGAAGATGTATATGGAAAAGAAAGCCAATGTAGACAAGATGGGTGCACACGAGTGATCCTACAAAGTAGATCCAGGAAACCTGTGAGACACAGATGCTTGATAGAAAAAGACCACGTTAAAAGATATTTGGGTGGACTACCTGAAAATCTATAAGCTCCCTCGGCGGATGTCAGTCCACGTTTTCAATTAAGGAAAAAAGAATACATGATAAAAGATGTAAGTAAATGTCTATATTTTGATATAAAATGATAGATGGAAAAGTAAATAGTAGACAGAAACCAATAACAAATAGGAAAGTGTGAAAACAATGTTGGATTTGTGATCCCTAAATTATTTTACCTATCCGCAGGTAGATCGGCGCCGATTAGGAAAATCGACGTCAACTGAGAGGAATCGGCGTCGACTTAGATAAGTCGGCATCAACTAGATAGAATCAGCATTGACTGGGTATTGTCGGATCGACTTAGGGAAATTACAGGAAGATTGAGAAACAGACAGTGGAAGCTAGATCATCGATCTTCGCTGGATCTGTAAGAGCCGTAGGGATACTGGCAAGGCTCCACCTGTGCTGGATGCAGGAACAGAGTCACCAAGAGATCGTTGAAGACTCCCGATGTCAATGCGGTAGGAGCAGAGTAATGGTACTCCTCTTAGGGATTGGTTTGGATAGGATTCACTCTCACTTGATAGACAATGCTCAGACTTGATGCTCAAAACTCTCTCATTCTTTCTGTATCTCTCCCTCTGTCTCACTATCTAAATCATGGTCCAACCGTAACTCGAGTTCGGCCTTATATTGTAATTGGCACCGTTCCAAAAAATTGGCATCAACCGAAAGTACCGATCGGCGTCGATTAGGAAATGAGACTCCCAAAAAGGCTGAAAAGGAGTGCTTTCGGAAAGATGAGAGTGATCCTCCCTTCAAATACGGGAAATATCCCATTGCTTGGTTTGGGAGGAGGAGAAATAGGGGGGATATATGGATAGAATAGATATGGGAGGTTAGAAATTGATATGTGGTAGATAAGTGGTTAGGATATATGTAAAAAGGTGTAATTAAATAGTTAATATTTAATTACTTAGGGGTAAAACATAATGGAGTGAATTAAACTTAGGATAGATGTTTTAAAGAAAATATTGAATAATACCCTAAGGGAGCAGTGATGATATGAACATGCCCCAGGTTACCCGAGAAGGTAAATGAATGTGGGGGACACTAAATTGAGTAACCAATTTTAGGTGTCTACATTTTGCCCCTTTTTGTCGAGTAACTTGCGATAAGCAAAGTTGCGAGACAAAAACAAGGAGTTGGAAGAAAGGAAGAAAAAGTGATGATGTGATCCCCCTCAAACTAGGGATGGGATGGGCCCCAAAAGAGAAAACGATCCCAAGTTTGAAAAAGGTAGATGAAAATGCAGGATGCCCTAGCTAGATGCCTGGAGTAGATCTGATCATTAATGACACACAAAAATAAAATAAAAAGGCAGCAACCTAAGGAACTCACATTGGTAGGGTAGACTAGATGGTCTCCGAATGAGATGACATTAGTACCTACAGACCCATGAGTGTTAAGGAGGGCTACAAAATAGGCAGCACCTAAAAAGAGACACATTGGTAGGGACAACCAGACGGTCTGCAAAGTAGACGATGTTAGTGCCTATAGACCCGTTAACTCTAAGCTACCAAAAATGTGAGTGCCCCATGGATAGGGAACAGGCTCAAAATGGATGATAATATCGAAAGTATGTGCTAAAAGGTAACATTCAGGGCACAATAATGACCACGTAAACAAGCCAAGCATCAACACTATGGCAAGAAGATCAGGAGATGGAAGAAAATGACGTGGAGAAGCCAAATTGCAACCCATCAGCAAGAATGGGCCCAAATCGGTGTCGACCATGAAAATCGGCGCCGACCACAAAATTCGTGTCGACCATGACAATCGGCATCGACCGTGCTGAGCACATATAAATATGTGAACGAAAAACATGAACGATTTATTTTCACCGTGATGATTGATTTAGAGAGAGTCAAAAACTAGATTTGAGCACCATGGAAGCCTCTGGGAGCAGTCAAAAGCGGAAGAGGACACGACCGGGGGTAAGTGAATCTACCCAAACTTCCTTATATACTTTTATCGTGAAATAGCATATTAGGATGCCAAATTTTAGAGAAAAAGGGAATAAGTGGGAAGTAAGAGTGTTTTTGACACTTGTCCTCCCAGTCGGCGTCGATTGGAAAAATCGACGCCGATTAGATGAAATCGGTGCCGATTGTATTAAATCGACGTTGACTATTTTGGATCGACGCCGATTTAAGTAAATCGACACCGATTTTACTGAATAGACTGGTAAGATGATAGAATGTGTGTTTTTTTTTTGATGTTCTGATTTGGATAAATGGGAAGCTAACATTGCTCTTGACATCATGGATGCAGGCATGAGAGGCGTTACATATGTGGGATGCTATTCCCAAGCTTTTAGAGACCATTCTCCCCAATGTGACTCGATTGAGATTGGCGCTACCTAGAGTTAGTCGGGCTTGGGGGCTTTCGGTACTACTAACGAGTGCCTCAAGATGTAGAGCTGATGCGAGCACTAGTAAAGTGATGGGATAGCCAGACTTGTACGTTTTGGTTCAGGACGGGTGAGATGACTATCACCCATGAGGATATATACAAGATTGTGAGGCTGTCGATTATCGGGGACCCAATTGAGATTACTCCACAAGAGCAGCAGTAGAGGGCCCTAGGACGACTATATGGGGACATGGTGGATGATTCAGAGATAGTGTTTGGGGTAGTGAGGATAGCCTCGCAGTATAGATAGGATGATGCCAGGAGCAGATGGATAGTGTTGATTCAGATGGTGATCTCCTACTTTGATCTACCACATTCAGGAGGTGGGAGATTCCCATTGTTATTACTAGATTACGTTTCGACATCTTGTAGTTTAGACAGTGTTCGTATTTTCGACGCTACGATAGCTCAAATATATTATGAGTTATGGATGTATACCACTGGTAGGAGGATAGGGATTGATGTTAGTTTTGTGCTCCATTGCTGGGCATATGAGCACATAGCAGTGATCAGGCCATCCGGGCTTCCATGGATGCCAGTAGCAGTGGGGGCCATTGATTATGGATTACGGCGATGGCGGTGACATGGCCCCTAGGAGATACAGGGAGATCCACAGATTGGTATGCCGAGCGCTTCAGGATGCTGACACTAGAGCAGGTCACTTAGAGACCATATCAGGTCTACTCCGACATAGGCTGGTCAGGATGCTCACCTAGTGGGGTTGAGATGGAGCAGGGTGGTTAGGGGCCACAGGCCTGATATGTGGGAGCGTGTCCTATTTATACGGGTATTGAGACAGTTTGGCCTAGTGTAGACAGTGCCGACCACCTACAGGCCATACAGGCGAGACAACAGAGAGACTGATCTACCGATTTTGATCCCAACAGATCCATTGAGGGAGGCCCCACCCTCCATAGATAGTGATGATGATGCCAGAGTGGATGACGGCTATGCAGCATGGTATTCGACAGAGCTACCACGACACCTGCCAGCATCTATAGATGCCGATGAGGAGGATATAGCCACAAAGACTGGAGAGGCTAGAGGGGGAGCATTTTACCCTGATGTAGACACACTAGGCAGCCCTTGAGGAGATCAGAGCTTTGACAGAGGAGAGGGACACCCTGATATTGGAGAGAGACACAGCTCGCCAGGAGCGAGATACAACAATCTAGCAGAGGGATCACTACCATAGCATAGAGAGGCCCTCAGGGCCAAATATGGTGATACAGGTACTATATCAGAGTCCGGGACACAGGGTACAACCATAGGAGGGCCACCACTAGTAGCACTAACAGTGACATTTCGATCACCTAGTACGGTGAGCCTGAGTACGTATCAGTCTCTCCTCGCTGAGGTGCGATACTACGAGGACACCGTGGCATAGCATGCTCCTGATGTGCCTTGTTATGGTGTGAGGAGGAGATCAAAAATAGCCATAGCTAGCGGTGCATCTGAGGGAGGGAGCACCAGGAGAGACCGGGGTGGCGGCAGCCCAGCAGTAGGTGCATCGAGCTCGATAGGCGGCGGCTAGGAGAGACAGCCTAGTCAGAGGAGGGTGGAGGAGATAGTGTCTTCCACCTATCAGATTTTATGATTTAGAGATTTGATATATTTTTGTATCGATATATTGATGTAGCCTCGATTTGAAGGCATTTTTGATGTATGATATAGATGGCTTGATTGAAATCCATCCATTCTTTGTTGTACAGATACTCATGTATATATATAGATTCATCATTTTCTTTGTCATATGATTGTACTCATGCTTTTTAATTTCGATATACATGTAATTGTGATGGATATAGACATATGCTGATAGATGATGAATAGATGTGATTGGATGGACATAGACATAGAGGATAAATAGACGTGATGTGATTTGATGTTGATTAATATGTGGATTTAATTTTGATGAAAAATAGATATAGATAGATGTAATGTAACTTGGATGTACACATTTTTAGATGTTTTGATGGATAGATGGATAGATGTGATTGATATATGGATTTAATTTTGATGAAAAATAGACATAGATAGATGGATCCACATGTGTTGATAGTACATGCCATGATATGTGTTTTGGACAAAGTAGATAAGATGAAATTAGATAGATGATAGATTTTGATTAAATTAACATGTTAAATGTCAATTTAACGGGATGAATAAGAAATAATAATGGGAAAATACTCTCTACGAGAGCCAAGGATGTAATGAAATGACCTTGATTAAAAGGAAATACATCTAGATAAGAAAAAATAATGATAAGCTAGGCCCCTAATCAACCATAAATAGAGACTTTGATAGGAAGCCCAAAAGACCATGCACACAAGGCCATTTATGAGGTTAAAATAAACTTGACATTAGCTAGTCACAAACCAGATCTAGAAGGTAAATGGAAGGAGAAGTAAGTATTTATCTTGTCAAAATTTACAAAGGACAAAATATATGCTCCCATTGGGAAAATAGGGTTCTCCATATGATCGACAAAAGGTCTTATGTCTCAGCTTCATGATTGTTGTTTTTGACAGAAGAGCAAACTGATCAATGCGGGAAGTTTGCTAGATATAGAAAGACTGATCGATACGGGAAGTCTTTCAATGATGCTAAGAAGCAAACAAATAGCCATCCTTCAAGGGATCGGTCTGTATTTCAAATGTAGCCATCCTTCAAGGGTATGGTCTATATCTTTTGATTTATTTTGAAAATGCATAGATAGTTGTCCTTCGAGGGATCAGTCTATCTTTTGGGATTTTTTTATTTTTATTTTTGGAGCTTTTGGAGCTTTGTTTTGAAAGAAGCTGAGTGTAGACTAGATAGATCAGATAGAGGGGAAGAAAACACATAAAAAGCATGTATTCATGCCCCGAGTAGATTCGATTAAGATAGATACTTGGGATAGATGAAGAAGTGATTAAGGTGTCCCAACTAGGAGGAGGAACATATCCATAAGAAAAATGCTATGAGTAGAGCCGTGATACTCATATTTAAGGTGGAAAAGACATAACATGGAGAACCACATAGTTCCGAATCACTATGAAAATATATGACTGGTTGTTAGATGGATGAAAGATCTATTTTGCGACTAAGATCATGTAAGATAGATTTTAATAGTAGAAGGGCCTTAGATGCAAGGCATTAAGAGGTTCCATTTTAGGTACACCATCCATGGAGGATAGATGATAAGCCCCAGACCCATATTTATGAGTAACTACGTATGGACCCATCCAGTTAGGAGAAAACTTACCACGCTGACTTCGTTCTAGTGTAGTGACATTTTGGTTTTCTTTAAGAACAAGATCACCAATTTTAAAGTCACGGTGTTACAAGTGCTTGTTATAAGCACATTTGACACACTCAAGATAGATTTGATGATGCTCAATAGCATTAAGATGCCACTCATCTAGCAACTTAAGCTGCGCTAAACGATTTTGACGATAGTCCTCATCAGAGACAAATTCTCTGAGAGAAACATGAAGAGATGGGATCGAACTTCCAAAGGAAGAATAGCCTCTAACCCATAAAATGAGAGAGAAAGGATTAGCACCCAGTAGGAATAAAATGCTAGTCCGATAAGCCCAGAGAGCAAAAGGGATATGTAAATGCCAATCCCTACCAGCTCGACTAGTTACCTTTGCGAGGATATTACGTAAAGTTTTATTGGAAGCCTCGGCCTGGCCATTAGCTTGGGGATAGTATGGAGAAGAAAAGCTGAGTTTGATATTGAAAGTGTCACAGAGATTCTACAAATCAACGTTTTTGAAAGATTTACCATTGTCTGTGATGAGTTTGTGTGGAACACCAAAGCGACAAATGATGTGTTGATAGACAAAATCAACAATCGGTTTAGCTTTGGTCGATGAAAGAGGAATAGCTTCCACCCACTTAGTAAAGTATTCTATGGTAGTAATGATAGAATGATGACACTGTGAAGAGTGGGGATTGATAAGACCGATGAGATCAAGACCCCATTGCGAAAAAGGCCACAAATCTGCTGCAGGTTGCAAAGCCTGACTGGGGATATGTGTGAGATTGGAATGTTGTTGACACTTGACACATTTCTTAGTGTATTCACAACAATCTCGATTAAGAGAAGGCCAATAATAGCCTAAACATAAGATGCATTTAGCTACGGCCAAGCCACTAAAATGTCCACCACAGATACCATCATGGACTTCCTGGATGGCTTTAGATGATTTAGGGGTTTTGAGGCACCGAAGCAAAATACCATCAAAACCACGTTTGTAAAGGATTCCACCTAAAATAGTATAGCGATTAGCACGTAGGATAAAATATATTCTACCATTGGAAGTTAGATCTAGAGGAAGCACTGAATGGGATAGATAATCAATGATCTATTGATACCACTCATCTTGAGTATTGGTTGTGACGGCATTGATTGAAGTTAGTTGTTTGAGATGAGATGGTTGATCTAATCACTACATAGCCACATAAAGTCGTGAGTCCTCGGTAAAAGGTAGAATAAGTGAGGCTAACGAAGCCATTGTATCGTAAATCGATTCACAAGTATGAGGAATAGCTTGGATAGTGAATTTATCAAAAGATTGGAGTTGAAAAAGAACGATATCGTGATATTTTTGAAGGATATCATTTTTGCATTGATAGACACCCGTGACTTGATTAACGATGAGTTCAGAGTCACCAAAGATGTTGATATGGTGGGCACCAAGATTAATAGCATTTTGAAGACCTAAAACAAGAGCTTCATATTCAGCCATATTATTGGTACACTCAAAGTTAAGTTTTGTGTGTGGTGGGATAGGTGCACCCTAAGGAGGAATCATAACGTAACCTGCACCTCCCCTTATTGGAATTTGGATCCATCAAAGAAGAGTTTTACTTTAAATGGAGAAAGACCAAAATCAATTTTTGGATAGACTCATCGGGAAATTGAGCAAGAGGATTTTGAGTGTCTAGAAGAGGAGCATTAGCTAATTGATCCGCAATGACCGACCCTTGATAGACTTTTACGGGATAAACTTGAGATCAAATTATGTCATGAGCATGAGCCAACGAGTGATACGATCATTATGATAAGGCTTCACATGCATTGTCTTTAGTGGATTGACACTTGTGACAATGTAAGTTTTGTGATTGAGGAGGTAGTGACGAAGCTTAGAAGTTACAAAGAAGAGAGCACAACATACCTTTTTAGCTTTGGAATAACGTGCCTCATACTCATGAAGAGTGTGATTGATGTAATAGATGGCTTGTTCTTTACCACAAGTGTCCTGATGTGAGATCATGGCTCCCAAGGCATGGTCAGTCATAGAAATATAAAGATAGAATGGCTCCCCCTTACGTGGAGGTGTGAGCACAGGTGGGGAAATAAGATAAGATTTGATATCATCAAAGGCCTTTTGGCAACACTCATACCATTCAAAATGAACATTCTTACGAAGGAGAAGATGAAAAGGTTGACAAATGATCCGATGTTGCGAGATAAAATGACGTATTGATTGAAGGCACCCCTGAAGACCGTAGAGTTGCTTTAAATTAGAAGGGGAGGCATCTCAAGGATAGCTTTTATTTTTGTGGGATGAACTTCAATACCCCTAATAGAAATGATAAATCCTAAGAGTTTTCTAGTGAGAACGCCAAACATGCACTTAGATGGATTTAGGAGAAGACAAAAGTGAATGATCCTCTCAAAGAGAGGTGCAAGAATGAAAATATTATCTGACAACATTTATATTTACCGAGGAGATCATCGACATAATCCTCCACCGTTTTGTGTAAAAGATCATGGAAGATGTAGGTCATGGCTCATTGATAGGTTACTCCCGCATTCTTAAGACCAAAAGGCATGACATGATAACAAAAAGTCCCCCAAGGAGTTATGAAGGAAGTCTTATATTGGTCCTCTGGTGTGATGAGAATTTGATTATACCTAGAGAAACCATCCATAAGAGAAAGCATCTCGCGACCCTCGAATTAAATCCACGAGTTGGTCGATATTAGGTAGAGGAAAATCATCTTTTGGACAAGCAAGATTAAGATCCTGGAAGTTGGTACAAATTTAAATTTTCCCAGTAGCTTTGGTTACTGGTACTACATTTGAAACCCATTGTGGATAATCGATGGGTTGGATGAAGTTAGTAGAAAGCAAACGTTGTAACTCTTCTTTAACAAGAAGGGCTACTCGAGGGTGCATTTTACGCAATTTTTGTTTAACCGGTTTGATGTTGGGAAGAGTAATGATA